>JAPMOR010026535.1:544987-600952 GCA_026543865.1 Argiope aurantia | reverse complement strand
AAAAAAAAAAAAAAAAAAAAAAAAAAAAAAAAAAAAAAACTCATGCAAATTTAATACATTAAGTTTTTTTTTTTTTTCAATTTACCGAGACTAATATATTTTTTTCTGTTATCAAGCCCTTACTGGATAATCCATTCATATGAATAATATTTATCAAAAGATACAGAACACTATTAAAGTAATCTTAGTCTTTTTTCTTTCTCATGAAGCAATAGTCCACTCATCCTTTTCTGTTACTTTGGGAAATCTCTCTTTCAATAAGCCCCATTCTTTCCACGTCGCTTCTATTTGTGCATCAAATGGTCATCTTCGTCAAATTGCCATTGCATAATATCAAACCGTCATGTCCTGACTTCAGAGCAAAGAGTCCAGCAAATGTTGGAAAGTTTTCAGTAGCCTCCTACCGACTTAGTCATAAATCACAATCGCGAATTTTTCTTTCGTGCGCAATACGCAGAGTGCTTCTACGCATCATGCTACTGACAATATTCTCTGGCCATAACCGTTAGCCCACTGACAAAGCACTGCAGAATGTGGAGGAAAAGGACTTTTTTCTTTCGGCCCTACCGCCGACCTCAGACTTTCTCATGCGAAATTGATCGAACTGTTGATGCCGATGAATTTTGCGTGCGAATAGATATCAGGGACTTGTCAAAGGCTGCTTTGATCAATACAAACGATTGATGAATGATGATGTGCTGGAAATGGAGAAAATTCAGGAGAAATCAATTTCAAGAAGTTTTCTATTAAAGAGTTTTCAACACTGGAATTGTGGACAAGAGCATGGACTTCGATTTGTCTACAATCAGACAGCCAATTTATTGTGTCTTTATTTCCACTGTTGGCACTATATTTTCACATGTTCAACAGTTCTTACAGCTTACCTACATTAACAAGGACTGACCAAATAGTCGATTTTAGAATACCCTGACTTGCTCCTCCCTGATTGAAATAATCCCTTCATAATACACTTGATTAAAGAAAATTTCCTCTAATGCATTTTTTTTAGGGAAGACCTTTTTTAGTTTTAGTAAGATTAATTACTTGTGCCACTGATTTTACCGTTTGTTTAAAATCAACTTTTGAACATCACTCCTTTAATTATGAACCTGAGATCCTTTTGACCTTTGAAAGAACCATTTTACCAGTTTTTTTTAATTTTCATCAAAGTCACAATGAGTGTTAATCCAAACCATCCTTATTCTAACATCTTATCCTTTAATATCTTTAGGTTCTTAGTTGACTCTAAGGGCAATAAAGTGCATCTTGAATCCTAATTTATATACATTAAAAAAATCTTCTTTAAAATGCAAAATCGAAGACTTTGTCAGTGGCTTCTGTAAAAACTGTAGCTCTGTCTCCTAAACGAAATGTTCAAAGCTTTTTCTCAAACGATTCTAGGAGCCAAATATAATTGCCATTTTCCGTAGTACCGCCAAGGCACAGTTTTAACCTTCCAATGTACTATTATGCTTTTCAGATTCAGATTATTCGCACGTTTGATTTTTGCATTGAATCATTATATTTCTTTTTTCAATGGTGGCAATTCATTTAAAATTTGATTGGCTTCAGTCAAAACAGTTCCATAGACTTTGATTATAGCGAACAGGCGAATTCTTTGAATCTGGAATACTTTATGATTTTATCTGATTTGTAAATACATCAACAAATAATCATTTTTTTCTAATAAGATCTTAAAAATTACCTTAACGATCTTGGGTAAGCCCCCAAGTAGTTTTCGTCATTCTTCAAACGTTTTCTATGATTCTTTTAATTTTTCCTTTCAGTTTATTGAGATGAGTCATAAAGATTAGATTGGAATCAAAAACTATTACAAGATTTTTTTTTTAATAAGTCATTTTTTTTCTTTATCAAAATTGCTGAGAAATGGGAAATAATGGAACTTAAACATTAAATATTAAGACTTATTCAGACTAAAAATTTATTATTGAAAATAAGCTTATCGGTCTTATCTTATTATAATCATAATCTTCTACTTTATTCAAAATAAAACTCTTTAGAACATTCTTCCGATTTTTGATGACTAGCTCCCTTTTGTGAAGAAAATGGAAAGGAGGTTATCCTCCTAAATAAAATTACTACATTGTCAGCAAAGGCCTGTGCTTTCTAATCAGTGTTCTCATCCAATTTATTTAGAAGCTCGTTATTTCCAATAGACTGAAGTGCTGGCCCCTGGCTGAAAGTCGGAGGTGCTCTTTGATTTTATATTCATGCCTCATTATTTGAGAACAACTCATTCTTTAAAAAATATCGATTAGATTTAATCAGCGTTCTTAAAATCCTTTTTATATAACACACAATGTTAAATGCATTTTCACATTTAATGAAATCATACTCGCTAATCATTTTTCTTTCTTTGCCATATTTACAAATTCCATGAAACGTTTGAGCCGCACGTATTCTCCCATTCTTAAACCCATAAGTATTTTTATCAAAAATATTCTTACTTACCCAAGAACACACGCGTCGTTAATTTGTTTAATACCGTACACTATGTGAGGGAAGAGACAACCTGGTCCATAAGAACAGCGATCAGTTAGATTAACAAAACTATTGTTCATCTTCATGCTCGGGAAAAATAATCATTTTCTAAACATAAATGCAGAAGGCCACTCTTTATCAGCGCGCAACACATCTTTAGCAGACTCACGATGAAATCCTCATATTTTCCTATTTCTAATAATTCTTTGTTACATTAATTCTCTCTATATATTTGAAAATCCGTTTCTTTGTAAGTTTAAATCTTGCATAATTCCGCGCCCCTTCACGGACGATGGATGGACGAATGAAATTGGGTCGACACGTTTTTTAGCCTCTAGAAGATTTTATGTGCTATTGAAAAATTTATACGATTCTCCAAAGAGAATGAATTGCGAGTTTATGCATTTTCAACATAGCTTTTGAATAATTTATTACAAAAATTATTTTTAAATCATCTTAAAATCGGTAGCAAGCAGCTTTTTAGCGGCATTAAATTCATTCCTAAATAGCTATTTCTCTCATTTTAATCAATCTTTAAAATGAATTCAAACGCATTTTATAATAATGTCTTTTTTATTGAATTATCGGGCTCATTTTCTATTTAATTAAGATTATCACACCCGCACTTTTGCCAATTTTGAAGTTATTTCTCCTTTTCTTTTTGTTTCACAGTTTTTTTTAGTTGAGTTTGAGTCGAATTTGTTACTTAGTAGGGCTTCATATGCGTTTTAAAGTAATTGAAATGCTTTAATTGTGTGAACTAATTTCTTTTCACATTTTAATAATTTGAATATTTTAATGCGCCCAATTAGCATATCATAAGTTTTTTCTTACTGATCTTTTTCGCTTGAATTCATTGAATAAATTCCATTTCAAAACAAATGAACACAATTAAAATATTTTTATATTATGTGTTTATTATATGGCATTGGTATTTCCATTGGTTCTTATTCCATGAAATTTATCTATTATCGTTTTATCTACATTTTGTAATTTTTGGGAGTTAGTATTAAAACGTTTCTTTTTTTTTAAATTAAATGTTTTGCTATAGCAATACTCCTATTATTGAATTTATGTTGAAAATTTCATCTTTGCGGCCGGATCTTTAGCAATCTTTCATGTCACTGATGGCTTCTGAGTTCTTGAAAGAAGAAAAAATTGCTGTCACTGATAAGCAGTTTCTCTGATCTTCGAATCTTGAAAGTTTGTCCTTCAAATCACCGACGTTTATTCATAAAAATAGCCAAGAAAATCTCAATTAGAGCAAACCTTAACCAAAAGATCGTATTTGTTTACATTCAAGGGTATTGAAATGTTTTTTGGGGGAGTGAAAGGGCGGATTCCCTTACAAATGCAGTTGTGGAGTAGAATTCATACTTCTAAAGGATTACAGTTGAAAATATTATCACCTATTGCGAGCAAATCTTGTTCCAAAATATGAACCAATTTATCAAAATGGCAAGCACTAAGAAACTCTAGGAAATATTCCTTTCATTTTATCGCTCATTCTATGGCTTAAAAATAAGGGAACACATATCATCAAGTGCAATATCCAGGATGGTTATTATTCTGAATAAATTGAAACTAGATGACGATGCTTATTGACATTCCTGCAACCAATAAAAGGAAAACGATTTTTGTCCATCATAAAGTTTTCCCGTTTTTCATTAAATGACGTTGATTCATTATTTTCAATGCTAAAATTCTCACAAATGGACCGGAGAAGCAATAGCTACTAAAAGAAAACTGATTGTATTTTCTTTCAATTACTTTTTAAATATTCAAAGCAAAAAACGAACTTATGATACAAATATAATCTTAATTACAAATGAATATCCCTGCCAGATTTTTTTTCAAAACAAATTCCTTTTCAATCAGGGATGTTCACTGATTTGATTTCGTAGCATTTTTTGCTCCCAAACCGGGAAATTATTAAAAAAAAAAAAGAAACTGCTAAATATCTGAACCAAATAGGTTTTAAGTTACCTTCTCTTGATTTTGGTAACCTTTTAAGTTCAAATTTTGTCTCCTTTTTTTAAAATAACGCTGCCATGGATTAGAAATTCCACGTTTCTTTCACGGACCACATGGTATGCAACCACATTCTAGAGAAGGGAACTGAAAGAATTTTTTTGTCAAACGCTGACATTAAAAGTTTTTATCCGACTTGTTTAGAGAAGTACAGTCGAGGGTAAAACCTCTTATGGATTGAATATAAAAACTTTACGACTTCTGAGATTATTCTGTTTGCAGTACCTTCTCAATTATTATTGAATTATATAATTTTTTACTTTTCACAACTGTGGCCGTAATTTGGTCATCTGCTTTTCTAATTTTATCTAACATAACGCGCCACTTGTTTCTCCATAATAATATTTTTAAAATATTTCGACACTGTTTCTTTGGATGATGCTTCGAAGAAAATGTCCGAAACCAATTTTCTTGGTTTGTTCGACCCTTCTTTTATATTGAGCCAATCCGCGAAATATGTCTCTTCAGTCTTTCCTTCTTTGAAATCTTCGAATTCTGCTTCTCGGCACTTTTCATGGATTTGTTTCCCATTCCACCCGTTGGGATTTTCTTCGATTTATCATATGAATCATATTTAGTCCTTGGTTTAAATGACGGATCATTTTTCTATATCTTCTGTTAAAATTGTTTTTTAAAAGATTGAATGAGTTTTTCATAAATCTTTCCTAAACTCAAAGATTCTATGAAGAACTATTTCGTCTTTGTTCCCAATTCTTTCTGTTTTGTGCTTAACCAGATCTGAAATGACAGCATAATTTATGAGTTTATGAACGCTTTCCATATTTTGTCTAAGAATTATTTTTAATAATCTCAATCTCATACAATCAGAGTATCGAGGAACTCTTGTCATATTTTTGGTATTGGAATTACCACTTATAAAATTTACAATTCAATATTTAGATAAAATTCCTTCTTAAAAATCATTTTGTTTTTGGAAATTCCTGGAGGACAATGTTCTGTAGTACAAAATGTTTTTTTCTTTAAATTATAACATAAAATCTACTAAGTATTTTTTAATGGCAATAGGAATATAATAATAAATTTTCATTCAAAATAATGGCTGCTGTATCCTTATAAATACCTCTGTATTGTACTAAAATACCATTTAATTAATCTTACTAAATAAACGGCTCCAATATAGCCAATATATTATCATTTTCGGATTCATTATGTCTTGCTCTAAAAGTAGCAGATGGATGATTTAAATTTAGAAGCCCGCAGTTCTTGAAATTAGCCTTTCAAGATACCCTAATTAGTTCTTCCTAAAAAATTCAATTTCTACCAAATATGTGTCACAGTTAGCATAAGTCACTTTTTAATAATCTTTACTTTTATCGTTTTCTTCTCCGTAATTATTTAGTTTTCCTCCGGACAATGCCCAAATTATTATGAGGTCCAAACAGTACGCACTCCTTTAAGTTGAAACATTCCAAACTATCTCGGCCTCTCTTTATGATCTTAATAAAAGATGTCAGATCTAAAGAAACTACATTATTAGTTCCTCCAGGTCATTTCGTTTAATACCCATGCTTAATATTTCCAACGCTAAATTTTTTACATTGCTTCTTCAGTTTCTAGGTTTTTCTTCGATTCTATAAATAACTAATTTTAAATTCATAACATTCCCTTTCCCATTATTTTCTCCCACTCCCCTTTCTCCCCTTTCCCATTATTCCCACTTCCATTATTTTCTCTCTTCTTTTATTTAAATTATGTCTTCTGCTTTTCCTATTTTCTTACTTTTTCTGTTAATATTCCACCCTTACCAATGTTTTTAATATTTCTGACACCAATTTTTAATAGGATCGATCGTTGCTTAAAGTTTACTTTTGATGCTCTCTTTGTTTTCTTTTCTCTTTGGATAAACAATTGAAATTAATCTTTATTCTGAACGCTTACTTCTGGATCTTGAAATAATTCTTTATGGGCCGGTTGCTGCCGCATCATTTCGAGTCAATTTTTCCACAGAAGGAGTCTGTATCATTGCCTTTCAAGACTTCGGTTTGGTCTTCGATTTTCCCCCAATCTGTGTGACCTTACAGCTGCCCCAACAGGATCCATTAGAACGGCTTTTTTAGTTTTTCTGTTATTATTCTTCCTTACAATTTTGACTGAGAAGAACTTGATCATGTCCATTGAAGATTTTATAAAGTACTCTGCTTTAATATGAGTAAAACTTTAACTGGTGATTTGTTGTTGTTTTTTTAATCAAAGGAGGCCACCACTCACAATTCTTTATTGCTAGCTTTTGTTTTAAATCCATGATGGATAATTTTCGAATTTCCTTTTTGTCCAAATCCTTCGCACCGACAGAACCCTTCGTTTATCCGAGCGCATGTGGAACTTGGAAAAGTGACAAATCCAATGGAATGTAGTATGCGATCTCCAAAATTGCGGATCTACTTCAAAAATTTCAGGTCCAATCAATCAAAAAGAAAACGTGAGAAATGTATGCTTGTTTTTCTTTTGTATGATACGAAGTGCAAAGATACCAAATATGCGAGGAAAAACAACACTACTCTCATCGTTTTCACAATGGAAATGACCGAAATTTCAGCATTTTCAATGAATTTATTATTTATTCTTCACATTTCATTTCGAAACACTTCATTAGTATACTCAGTAGTTAAACTCATGGATGTGTTGTAACCTTTCCTAACGGTATATCTTTAATAAATATCTACTTGATGCATTAGCCCTTGAAATGTTCTGTAAAAAATAACGAGCTTATTACTTTTATCCACATTTGTGAAAAGGGCTAAATTCGGGAATTCTATTATACTCGAATCACAATTCATCTTGCTTATCATTCATAACATCTGAGCTCAATGGGTCTTCCCTAGGAAATAAAATGAAAAGAAATAAATAAAAAATTATAGCAGAACACATTTTGTTTCATTGTTAAGCAAATAAGGAGTAAGATTTCCCTGCGAACTTCCTTTAGCATTGCAATGGTTAAGAAAACTCAACCATTTTTAATAAAAGTAATATTTAAAATAAGAAAGAAAACCTGTTGTTTCAGATTGAATTTCGATATACCTGTAAAAAAAATGCATTTGATAAAGAACCCTTCAGCTCTGCCAAAGCTTTTGTTTCCGGACGGAGAGTTTCCATCTCCATTCAAAAGCCAAGCGAACCTACCGCGTAGCGACATTGATAGCAAGTGAATTCGAAAGGGATTCTTCCTTCTGAAATCAGTTCAATGTCCTCAAAGAAATCCAACAACGCATTACAAGCAATGTGCGCCTCCGTGTTTTACCAATTTATAATCATAACGATTCCGTGTTTCGACACTTTGTCATTTCAACCACTACCTGTACGACGTGTAGTACCGGAATGTAGGGGACGCATGCATTCCGATTCACTTACAAGGGAAATTCCATCCAGAATGAGATTTGTATAGTATTACCTTTGCGTTATTCCCTCATTAAGCTATTAAGGAGCAATTGCCCAACATTGTTGGGAGGTTGCGAAACAGAATGGTTAGCAGACTATCTGTTCTCTAACGAAGTGGGCAGGTTTTGATATTATGTTCGATTTTGTTGAAAAGATAATTTGAACTAACAGTTTGAATTATATATATATATAATTAAAATTATTAGTTCAACTTAATATATATATATATATATATACAGTGGTGGCCAAAAGTGTGGACATTTTTTGAGTTTCATGTTTTTCAACTTTGCGTGCTTGTAGAATATATTAATTTTCACTTAAATACAAATATTTGTATATCAAATTGAAGGCAATTTAATGTAAAATTTAATAACAAAAACAGTATTACAATATATGTATTACAAAAAAAGTTACGCTCATTTTAGTAAGATCTATGTTAGATTAGCATTTTTTTTAAAGTGATATTTACTCAATCAATACTTAGTAGGATAACCCTTATTTTTTAAGACCGCTTCACAGCGTCTTTTCATCGAGTGAACGAGTGTTTGGAGGTCATCTTTCTTAATCACATGGTGCCAAGAATCAATTATAGATTCAATAAGTTGTCTTTTATTGGATGGATGTTTTTTTCGTACAAGAATTTTCAAACGTCGCTACAAATTTTCAATTGGATTGAGATCAGGACTGTTTCCTGGCCATGGTAATACATCTATGCCTTTATTTTCAAACCATGCTTTGCATGCTTTTGCTGTGTGGCATGGAGCTGAATCCTGCTGAAAAATAAATGGTGCTTTGTTGGGGAAGAAATCCCTGATGGAAGGTATCAATTTTGGTTCCAGGACAGTTTCGATGTATTTTTTGGCATTCAGGATGCCATCAATCCCTTGAATTCGGCCCACACCATCTGCAGACATACATGCCCAAATCATGGCATTTGTTGTTGTTTTTATAGTTGCTTCATTGATTTTCTGACCCTTTAATGTGTTCTTTTGCCCACTTAACTCGTTTTTCGCTTTGCTTTTGATTTAAATATGGTTTTTTCCTTGGAATTCTAGCTTGTAGTCCAAATCCTGATAACCTTCTTCTTATTGGTCTTGAACTTACTGCAATACCCGCTGCATTCATTTCACATCAAGTGGCATCTGATGAAATTTTTCTATCTTGAAGGCATAGCCGCTTAATTTTTCTATCGGCAGTAGCACTTGTGCATTTTTTTCGGCCTGATTTGGCCTTATTTTCCACTAATTTCGTTTTTTCATAACGTAAACAGAACTTTCGTACACCAGAACAAGTCACTGAACCACCAACTTGTCTTGCAATTTCAGCATAAGAGAGGCCATTTTCTCTCAATATGACAATTAGGCTTCTTTTTGTAGATGTCCAATCAGTTCTTCTTGTTGGTGACATTGTTTAAAATTAGTTTAATTAAAAAAAGGACCTAAAATATTAGAAAACAGCATTACTCAATTTAATTGTACTAGTATGCATCATTCTGCAAAATATTTCCACAACAATAACTCTTTTACATTCCAAATAACCTAAACTATAGTTACAGATATTTGATGGTTCCTCAGAACAGTGTTTGTGATTGGATAGTACGATTTTATTATAGAACACGTCATTATTCAAAACAATTTGTGTTTGTTTTTTCTACTAAAATGAGCGTAACTTGTTTTGTAATGCAGATATCGTAATACTGTTTTTGTTATTAAATTCTACATTAAATTACCTTTAATTTGATATGTAAACATCTGTATTTAAGTGAAAATTAAGCACGCAAAGTTGAAAAACATGAAACTTTCAAAAAATGTCCATACTTTTGGCCACCACTTTATAATTAGCTTTTATTAGTTTATATATATATATATATATATATATATATATATATATATATAATATCCGTTCATTCACATGATAAAAGAACTGCAATTAAAATTCTATATTGAAATGGATAGCTGGCAATTCTGCTTTAATAAGAGAAAATCCTTAATGTATTCTATTACTATATCCGTCTCATCCCGTGTCCTCTTTGCGTCAGGTGAATATTAATAAACCGAAAAAGTAGCTTATTCTTGTACATTGAAATAATTATTCATTAAAATACTTTGAATTGTTTTATCATTAATATTCTATTTTTCAAATGTACGTTCAGCCAATCCAGTATCGCAGATTTTACTAAATGGTGTTGAATAAATCTCTATTTTCGCTTCGAATTTGTATTCTCTTAAGTGAATATAGCTGACTTAGTTCTTAACTTAAGTTTTCTTTCTTTTATTTTTGTTGAAGGTTCTTGTTAATGAAAATACAATAAATTCTTTCAAAATATGTACCCAATATCGAAAACAACCGAATTAGGGAAGATATCAGTTCAAATCCGAAATGCCTTTGAGATTTACAAATATGTTATTATTTACAAATATGTTATATATTACTCGCTCCTAATGACGACGAAAGAAGGCACACGATAAGGTTAAAGCAAGGATTTTTTTTAAAAAGTCAGCAGATTTTTGCAAAGTGAGCACGCTCGTCTATGTCAGTGACGGTCTTTATGGAATTTCTTTGCATGCATTTGAAAGTTGGGTGAAAACACGTGATGACACGAATAGTAATTTATATGTTCTTCTTTCATTTTGTTTTTCTGAGATGTAAAATTATTAAATCCTTTGCGATTTTTCCACCGTGGTCTATAGACAGAAAAACCATTTGACTTATTGAAATTCAATTGATGAATAGTTATGTTCCAGAATTATAATTTCTAAAACAATCGGATTTCAGAAATGGTCTAGTCCCATTGGTTCCAGAGATATTCCAATTTGCTTCATTTCTTTGAAGCAGACATTATTACACAAGATTCCATCGTCCTTTCCTATTGCATTAGACAGATATTCCGGAATGTAATTGCTTTCGGGATGTTATTTTTCCGATGGAGAAAATTTTTCTGGTTCGAGCGATATGAGAAAATGAAATTGGGATTCTGCAAGGAAAAAAGGGATTCTATGTAAAAAAATAACTTCTCTAGCTTTTTTTCTTTATCGTGGCCGTTAAAATGAGCGCGGCACACTTTATTATCAATACACATCTCCATGTTAAGGAGCATCGCGGAGGAATCCGTTCAGGGATGCTCTCGAATAAAAGCTGATCTTTCTTTTCAAGTGCCGCCAAAAACTCAAGCCCAAAATGAGTTATGTTTCTCTTTAAAATGTCTTTGTTGTATGTCATTTTACTAGCAAATGATCTAAGTTATATACGTATAATTAATTTTTCCTCCACTTCTTTCAAAGTAATACTACCGCTCACTTGTCCCCAAGCTTCGCAAGTGTTTTCAAAATAGTAAACAAGCTCTTTCTTATGTATTGTAATCCCAATGAAGAATTTTCTCCTTTTTAATTAATAAATTTTGGGCTGAGTTTGCTTTAATACTGTCTCTTTGTGTACATTTTGGAGTTCACTGGCAACAAGTTTGAACTCTCATTCCAGAATGGCCACTCGTAAATAATCCTATAAAAGTACATATATTGGACAATAATGTGCATTTAAATATTCATGTCATATACGATTCTTAGCTCTTTGTTCGCGTCCAGGGAAGCAGGAATTTTTTTAATGTTTTACTTTTGCTTAGTACAGAAACTAAGAACATGCCTCATTTATGGGAGCATGTTAAAAGCTTTTGCAGTTATAATGATTCGTTTCGTCCATTTCAAATCTCTCCCTCGCACACATGTACACGATTTCCACACAAAACGGGCGGTTTCAAAGAAGCAAAAGAGCGAGTGAATCGCGCCACTGGGCCTTGCGCGTTTATATTGAGATTTCTGCGAACCATACTTCCACATCAAAACACAATCTAAATTTACTCTTAATCTCCGTGTCCTGTATAGGGGATAATCATGAAGGAACTTCTCCGGTCCATCCATCAGCTCAGTCAATCGAAAAGACAAATTCAGATATTATTTTTTGTTTGAAGATATGCACTCGAGATTTTGATGATTCAAAGCAACATGTAGTTCTTATTATTAGGTCCGAGAGGAAGGACGCACATTCGCGGGCTCCGTGAGTAGGCGTGACTTCTTGATGCGTCTGCGACTCCTTTGCTTCATTTTTAACGAACGCTTCTTCACAAGTTCCGCAAAATATTAATTGCGAAAGTGCCCTCTGCAGTGTGTAGTGCAAATTTGTTGTTTCCTGAACATTTCCTATTGGATTACTTGTGTCATTCTATTCATCCATCCCATGAAACGCCTACCTTGATGACGTCAGGCTAAGACAAATATAGAACGGCCGGGGTAAGTGGCTCCTAATACTGCTGGATAATAGTGTGCTATATTATGTATATTAATGTACAAAGTTTTTTTCTATACGATTATTCGGCAATTTTTAATATTTTTTTAACAATGCTAATATAGAAATGCAAATGCACAGTCCCCTTTCTACTCTACAATATTTCTCCCCCCATCGTCCTTATTAATTATTATTATTTTTAATACACACATTCAAGAATATTTTGGTATATGATATGTTCACTTATGCTCAGTAGTTCTACCACAACAATTTTTTTTCTGAAAGCCTCCCGAGAAAAAATACACCATATTTTGTGAATTTCGTCTAAGTTTCACTTTCTACAGTTATAATTAAAAAACTATTAAGACTTTTGAAAAAATCTAAAAGATGAACAAAACTCTGTGCGATTCCTAATAAAATCATATCCATATCATTAACCGTATGAATTTTGTTAATTTTATATCATTTTTCGAAAAGTTGCTACTCAGGCAACCATCGGCTAACTTTTTCCCCATTCCTCGTAAGTAAACAAAGCATTCGCACACTATCATATATACACATTCTTAATATATTTCACTATTACCATGTCTTTAACTTCATTTTTTAATCTTTTAACTCAACTTATTTATGTTCTCAGCTTTCGATATAACTTACATGTAAATGTTTTGCATATTTCCGATGTAATGTACTGTTTTTCCCCCCGAACGCCACATCCTAAAAATGGAGGCGCAGGGGCCGCTATACGTTATCGTGTAAACAAAGGAATCCAAGCTTTTCGCTTTAAATCAGGTGTAAATATATTTCTATCTTAGTCTTGTGTATACATGCATTTTATATATTTGAACCTTCGGAAATTATGTGTTTTACTCTTTTAACTTAGTTGTTCTTAGTACTTAAGTTTGGTTTTCTTCTCTCCCCTATGTTTTCATTGTTCTTCCTTGCTTAACTTTCGGATCCGTGAGATGCTATAGCAGGCAGTAACGTTCCTTTCCCCTACTCCTTATGCGAGCTTCGGTTTAACCCTTTGGGCACTTAATTCGATCTACCTGAAACACGCCTGTCCAAGCAGGTTGCAGTCTTCGTTTATATATTGTAAACTTTACTCATAGAAATTATTTCGAAACTGTAGACAAATCAAAACTCTTGCCTTCTCTTTTGCAATCTTTTTTTTCAAATAACAAGCGCGTGACTTTTTTTTCCCCTCTTAATTTTCTTCCTCTCTTTATATTTCCCCTCTTCATTTTTAAAATCTTAAATCTTAGTTTCTCATACATAATTCCAACATTATTTTTACATTCTATTCTTTACGTTATTTTTAATACTCCGCATTTTATATTCATCTTCTTCACCATTACTGGTAATATTCCAATGGCATAACCTCGACGCATTCTCAATATATCAAAAATATTTTAAGTCCAAGTTACTTAATTAAAGGATTATTTTTATTAACGAATAACATTCTCCAATCATAATCTTTAATATTCTCTTATACACCATTACAAGTAATATTCCAGTAACTTGACCTTGTTACGTTCTCAAAATTTTCCTGTACGTCTTAAGTCCGGGTTACCCAATTTACTTTACGGACAGGTAATGTCTGTTTCCTCAAATACCCCTTTTTCTCGCCTTCTGACTGTTACCCACCTCCAAAGATCGTGCCTGCTCATGCATGTCATCCATGCTAAAAGTTTAAATTATTAGCATTTTAAAGTTCAACATTTTTTCCCCAAAAAAGTTCTAATTGCTAAACAGAGGCCAGGATATAATTTTAAAAAAATTCTGAATGCGGAGCCAACACATGGGCAAACCGTTCACAAATGTCCGGCGACATGAACAATTTATCATAAACTCATTCCTTTTATCTAATTTTAGAATGCTTCAAGACATTGTTAGGGCCCTGCAAAAGTTGTAACACCACATCTGAGCTTCCGTGTCTTAAATCTCTCTCAAAAAAAGGGTGGGGGGATATCCCTTTTTCTCTTTCCCTCCCACTCATTTTTATAAAAAAATAATCCTAGATTATACAGAACACACAATTGAGACTTCTTTAGCACACTTTTACCAGAGTTTAGGGCCTCTGCCCTGGCTGTTTCTACTCTCAGTAAATCTTCGACTTTTCTACAGTATATATATATATATATATATATATATATATATATATATATATATATACCTTATATAGAAGGTACCTATATATATATATACCTGTACCTTTCATTTAATTCAGGAAAAAGCTGCAATTATGACAGACAAAATTTCTGTCCATACCAATGTCGGGGATCACAACCCTGTTGTGAATAACCCAACTAAATCATAATCGGCTGATAAACCTATAACCGAAAACTACACGAATGGGCCAATCGAAGCAGTGGGAAATACTGCAGTATACAAAAGAGACTTTCTTTTCGCTGAACTCTCCAAACTTTTGATGGGGAAAAAAGCAAATTATAAGTGTAGGCTAAATGATAATTAAAGAGTAAAGGCCTTTGCCCTTTTTAGTGTTCTACGTAATCTTCTAAGAGAAAAGGAGGAAAAAGATGCTGAAGACGAATCCATAACAAAAGAAAGAGCGAAACCAGCAAAAACATACGCTGAAGCCAAGGTAACCAAACAAGCCCACACAGTACTGCTGCTCCCCAAAGAGAACAGCAAAGAAATTGTTAAAAAGCTGGTTGAAGAAAACATACAACCAACGAAAGAAAAAGTGTCCATTAAAACAGTTAGGCCTCTTAGGAACAAGGGGATCGCAGTCGATTGCTCGGATCAAGAAGGAGCGTAGAAATTAATCCACATAATTCAGGGAAACCAGAGGCTAGCTGAAACAATCGAATGCAAAAAATCCCTCGACCAGGTTCCCTAGATGCGTCGTATAAGATATCCCAAATGAGATCGCAGATGTAGAGGTGTTGGAAGTACTGGAGCTCACCATCGAAGCTCACAAAGATTCTCCGAAGGCGTGCTTTAGAATTAAGGGAAGAGGGGACTGCAGTCACCTGGTAATCTCAGGAAGACCGTAGTATATCAACACTTTACTTAACCAGAAGAAGGTTCTCATAAATTGGAAAACACAGTCCATTAAAGAACACTTCAGCGTTCGGAGGTGCTTCAAGTGCCAACGCTATGGACATATCCAGACAAAATGTTTGTCATAGAAGCATTACTGCGCTCATTGTGGCCATGAGCATCAAACTAAGTACTGCAGAAACAACTTGGAATCATGCATTAACTGCCATGAAGAAAATACGCAGAAAGGTGCACGATTCAACATTGGCCATTCGGCCTCACACAACAGATGTCCTACATATTTGTAAGAAATAGCAAGGTATCGGATGACCCTACAGTATGAATAACAACAATTGCTCCAACTCAAGCTCTACGCCTTTTATATCACAACAGTACTCCTTCACCAGTTTCAACTGGCCTTCTAAGTCTTCATCTTACCCTAGTCTAACCATCCTTCAAATCAACTTAGCCTAATCAAAAACAGCTACTTCAATCCTGGCTAAAACGGCCATGGCCCATCTTCCAGATATAATACTAGTTCAAGAACCTTACATAAATGAGGGAAAAATCACAGGAATTCCATCTTCATGGAATCAATGGCCTTCCAACATCCAAAAAGCAGGTTTGATCTCCCATCCTTCCTGCCGAAGCCCAGTTTTTCTTCATTCTACGGATAACTTCACAGTAATTAAAATACAAATGGATAAAGGCCCACTGACATTAATTTCCTCCTATTCTTCGCCACATTCAAACATTTCAGAAACTTTACAAGACCTTGATATTCTTCTCAAGAGCATCGGAACGGAAATGGCTTTCATCGGGACAGACCTTAATGCTCACAGTAGAATCTGGGGATACAGAGATGAAAATGCCAGAGGATCTTTAGTGGAAGATCTCATCGCAACAAATCATTTGTTTCTCCTAAACGACAAAAATTCTCCCCCATACTTTTGAAACTAAACAATGGAAAAGGCTGGCCAGACCTTTCAATCGTCAAAGGAGTATACCTCGCATCAATCTGTAATCGGGAAGTCCCCGAAGATTACTCTCTAAGTGACCATAAATACATCAAAATTCATATCTCCTCTCAACGCAAAAGCTCGAGCTACTACCGTTTTAAAACAGCATATGGTGGTCATAGTAAAATGATTCAGCAACTCAACACAAAAATCCCTGAGCTTCTCAACTAAATAGCCTCCTCTCAGAATCATGAAGATCTCTCGGCAGCCACATTTAATTTACAACTTGAAATCTACAAGGCATGCAAAGCAATTTACAAGGTAAAAAATGTCAAGACTAAACATTTTAACATTTTAAAGAAATAGAATAAAAAAAAAAAGAATTCAAAAAGGCCACCAAAAAAGCAAAACGGTCCTCCTTCCATAATCTCTGCACCAATTCAACAAACCCATATAGTATACCATATAAAGCATGCATCAAAAACGCCCAACCACCTTCAGAACTCTTCAAGCTCTTGGGAAGCTCCAACGTAGGGGAAGCTAACACATTCGCTCAAGAAATTCTCAAGGCTCTTTACCCTCAAGCCCAAGATACTGCACTTCCTGTAATCCCAAATAGTCCTTTCATTCCGGAACCACCATTTTCAAAAAACGAAATGAAACAAGTCCTTCGTAAAGCCCCACCTAAAAAGCACCAGGTTTTGATTCCATAGACATTATAATATTGAAGGAAATTAACAAGAATTTTCCTGATATTCTCCACATCCTCCTCAATAAGTCAACTACAATGCTTCCCTACTCCACTAAAAAAAGGAATGATAATACTGTTTCATAAGAAGGGTAAAAACAAAACAGACATCAGTTCTTATCGCCCCATCTCTCTTCTTCCCACCATTGAGAAACTCCTCTTGCAGAGACTTAATCATCACCTGAGAGTAAATGACTTGCTCCATCCAAACCAATTTGGTTTTAGGGACGGACAATCCACAGACCACGCAATATAGCAATTAACCGAACAAATTCATAATTTCAAACAGCAAAACGAACACACCATGGTAATTTCTTTAGACATCCAAAGAGCTTTCGATAGTCTGTAATTCTCTTCCATCCGCAATAGCCTCGATAAACATAAATTCAATTCAAAAACTACAGAAATACTTAAAGATGTCTTAGAAAAAAGAGAAAACCTTCTTCGAACATCTCAAGGCACTGCCGCCTGAACACAGCAGAAAGGCTGCGTCCAAGGATCTTGTTCTGTACCAGTCTTTTGAAATCTAGTGGCAAATGAAATTCTTTCAGAAAAATGGCCACCCAACATTCATCTCCAGGCATTTGCAGACGACTTTGTTTTTGTTCTAGCCGAATCAACGAGAGCAAAATTGAAATCAGCCACCTAGGATGCTCTCTCAATCTTCAAGAGCTGGACCGACAAGCATCACCATCAAATATCCGTAGAAAAATCATGTAATATCTTGATAAGCAAATTAGTCAACGGACCAACAATTAAATGGAATAACGTAACAATAAAAAGGCAACAATCTTTAAAATATCTTGGTGTTACCATCGACAATAAGCTTAACTGGATTCCTCACTTCCTTAACACCAAAACGAATGCGACTCTCTTATATAAAAATCTCAGCAGAATTACTGCTTCTACATGGGGTCCAAAAAAAGAGTTCAGGTGTCGTCTCTACTTCACCGTTGCTGAGAGAATGATCCTACACGGAGCATCAGGTTGGGTCTATCCTCTCTCATCTCGTCAACAAAGAATCCTAATCTCAATACAGAGAAAATTTCTCCTGAGTATTTTTGGAGCATTCCGAACAACATCTACGGCAGCAGTACAAGTTATCGAAGGAATTCTTCCACTTCACATCAAAGTGCAAGCAGAAGCACTTGATGTGAAGTGCTATGCAGGAGTAAAGCAACCTATGCAGGAGTAAGTCGTCTTCAATTACCTAGCAATTTTCAGAATATAACATTCCATCCCGAGAAATTCAAGATGAAATGCTCTCATACAAAACTCTTCCCCTCAAACTTTCTTCTTGAAGACACAATAAGATAGAAGACGGATATTTTTACAGATGAGTCCAAAATCAAAGGGAAAATCGGCTTTGCTTTCTGCGTCTTTCACAACGAACAAATCACTCATCAGTGGCTCGGCAAACTGAATGAAAAGAATTCTGTCTATCAGGCAGAGCTGCTGGCCATTAAGGAAGCATGTAAATGGGCTAGAAAATTCGATCATAATGGTAAAATATGGAGCGATAGTGAGTCCAGTTTAAAAGCGATCAGCTCATTTTCCACCTAAAGCCCAATTGTTCAGGAAATTCAAGCCATTCTGCTCCTCCAAACTTCTATTAAGTTAGGATGGGTTAAAGCACATGTGGGCCACAACGGAAACGAGGTTGCAGATTTCCCTAGCCAAACAGGCCATTTCTGCAGGTACGCCCGTTCAATACCCAGCTCCTAAAGGCCATCTGAAAAGTATTCTAAATAAATTGAGCCTACAGCGATGGCAAGAAGAATGGGACAATCAGAACTGGCAGAAACATCCATCAAATCATCTCCAAAGTGTCCTTTAACCCATCATCTTGGAACAGGCTTGATATTATCTTTGCAACTGGCCATGGTCCTTTCCCTTCATATTTCAAGAGATTCAATATTCAAGGATCGGATCAATGTGGCTGCGCAGAAGAAGGCGATCCCCTTCATTATGCCATTACTGCACTCTCACCACATCTTTTAATCTAAAAAAAAAAACCCACCCACGACCTAGAAAATATCTGATGGATCAATGTTATGAGAAACAAGACATCCAAGGTCAAAATTAGAAATCTTGTGCGGTTCCTACAAGAAAACGAGGAATGGATTTCTCCAGACCCAATCCCAGTATAAATTTTCGTTTCATTTCTCAACCAAGCTCTTCTCCAGAAAATATTAACTTCAATAGCTTTCATCTACTCATACTCCCCACCGAACACCTCCTTCGTCATTATAATATTTTATATAGTTACTTTTTCTGTGTATTGTATATGTAAACTAGAAATATTTTTTCTATTAATAAATACTCCCACGTATATCCTTTCAACCGACAGGGAATCCTAGAGATTCCAAGTTCGGGTATATTCTGTGGCGAAAGAAAGAAAGTTATTATTATAGTGAAAAAATTAGTAATTTCTAAATGATAATACTCATTTCTCCTCCCCTCCCCCTCCCCCCGAATAAACTGATTAACTCACTGAAAAACATAAATGGCACTGGAATTATACATGGTACTGGAACGAAAATTAGCGGCATAAAACGTTTACATAGAGAATCAGTGCAGAAGACCAATGAAGCATTCAACGTACCTACTTTCATAGATTATGAAGAGAGATTATTAAAGACAATTGCAATGTATTGCAGTAATCGTATTATGCACCACAACAGAAAAAGGGGGAGGGGGGTTCCTAATCGCAAACTATAATATACGCATCCAATTTCAAATTTTCTTTTACGAAATTTCTTTTTTCGCCTCGCTTCTGCAGCAATTCACCCTGTCCAGATGAAATAGTTTTATCACTCCAACTCGTTGTTTCCTTTAAATGCCCTGCAATTGGCACGATTGACTGAAGAGGCAATCTTCTTACTCTTGGTAACCAAAGTTTCTCACAAGCTATGCTCTGCACATGGATTGATACTTCTACCGTGAATTACACAAAATGCGTCAGTGCGCCTCCTTTCTGTGTTGCCACTACTTCTTTACGAAAGGTTTCCTTGCAACCAATTTCGTCATTATTCCAACGTCTCTTACGATTTTACAATGCATTGATCAAAATAAAAATAAAAAGGTTGTTACTACTAGGAAATTTCAAAATATTTTCACAGTAACTGTGAAAGCTTTATTGTTTTAAATTATCGCAATCTTAAGCGCATTCCTTTAATTAACAATAGTTTAAATTTCTTTTCGATTCTATGAGAGGATAGACCTATAGGGTCCGTATACCGAAGAAGCGCTTTTATGACCAACTTGTATGTTTATTTGTTTGAACCTACTGCAATTATACATCCATTGTCTGATTCGACTGAAATTTGACACACGTTTCTTAAGACCAGAAAAGATAAAATGCGTAATAAAGGAAGCCAAACAAGTATATATTTATCTTCCAAAACTGCAAAAGATGCTGCCGTGTAAAAATTTTAAAAAATTTAAAAATTCGTAAAATTAGTTTTTTAGTAGCATCCATATCATTTTTAAACAGCTTTTTCTTTGATTTTTAAGCAATTTTGTAAAATTATTTTTGTGAGAGCTTTAGGATAATTATTCATTAGGAAACAGCAATAAAAGTTTTGAATCCAGAAATTTCTGAAGAAGATAAATACGTTCTTGGTGGTGTAATAAGCGATGCATTAGATTATAGACAAGAAGATAGATATTTGTGCGAAAAGGTACTGTGTTTTTCTTTAACTTTCAACCATACAGAATAGATAAATGCTGTTAAAGGTTCTGGTATAATGGTTCCTTACTAAAACAAGTCATTTAAAGGACGCTCGGTCTTTCAACATTGACATTGAACGTGACGTTGTTGAAGGTTTGATTTCTCTAATATATTTAGATTTTATTTTTGAAATCTATATATTTGAAACAATTATTAAAACTAAGATAACAGTTCATCGGCCCCATTTGCTGATTTGATTTCTACAGTCTTTTCCAAATTTTTTTTCATATCACACTACTATATGAATTGCAATAAAAAAGTCTTGCAATTTTGAAACACAATCAAAAAAAGTGAAACTCAATTGGATTATTTAGCTTTGGCGAAATAAAGACCGCGAAGATCAATCACATTTCGAAAGGATTTATTACGATTCTTTGCATGATAAATGATATTTTCAGAGCTCTTTTGCAAAGTACCTTATATATATACTCATATAGCCAAGGTCAAGTATACACACATTTATTATAAAAACTTTTGGCTTTAAAAAAACACAACAAAACTGAAATTAATTTTTCTTGAAGTGGAATTTTAAAATTTTAAGAGTCATTATTTTGTCAATTTATATAATAATAAATTTATCTTTGAGTTAAATAAATGCTGCAATTCGTTTTTTTTTATTTTGGCGGTAGAAACAACAACTAAGTGTCTCACTTGTCGCCTCATTGCTGTGGAACCCCTATGCGATACCTTAAAGGTAAAACTAGTCCCGAGCATCACTTACAAAACGGTATGACCTGAGAGCATAGCAAGGATTAAAATATGTATTAATATTTTACTAAAATATGGTCACAGTTTGTAGCGATTATTCAATGCATGAAAAATATCGTAAGGTATCTTCCAAAATTTTAAATTCCATCCACAATATTATAATCGCAGATAATGATTAAAATTAATTGATTTGTAAAATATTTTGACTGAAACCACAAAATTTATATGTTTTGAAAGAGCACTTTATGTTTCTTTGTGCACTTAAGGAAACAATAGTTCAAGGCATGGGTTACTGATTAGAATTGCCCGGAGAATACTCTAGTCTCATCGAAAAAATCTTATGAAAGTGATGCTTTACATTTTGTAAGTAGGAGAGTGTTGTTTGGAAAATATGCTGCAGTATTAGGAAAATATGCCCTTTGAATATTTGGATATTTGGATTTGAATATTTTCCAAATATGATTATTTGGAAAATATGCTCTTTGAGAGTAATTTATCTTTAATCAACGATTCTCAACCTGTAGGGCGCGCCCCCATAGGGGGGAGCGAGCACACTAGAGGGGGGGAGCGAGAATATCCAACTGAAAATATAATTTAAAAAATTTATTAACTGACTGAAAGGAAAGCACACGTACACATAGAAAACAAAATACATTTCGACATATATAATAACTTATTAAAGTAAAACAACTTACTTAATCAAAACATACTAAATTAAAAGCAAATTAAATAATTATTAGTGACGCCTTTTAGCTTCGTCACTTATCGTGAAGTCTGTGAAAGTTTCTTCCTCACCAATTGAGAGTCCTTCGGAAATCTTATGAAATGGATCCCTAACCCACTCGTAACTTGCTATCAGTTTGTCGTCAGCATGAAAATACTTTTTAAAATTCTTTACCAACATGGCTAAAAGATTTTCAATGGTTACAAAACCACTTTTACATGTTCTTCTTCAGCCTTGCAAGTTTTAGTACAATCATCCACATTTGTAAACATTGTTAGGTTTTTTCCTTTGAATTTCTTCTCCTCAATTCCAATTTTCTACAAAATGCATTAACTTTATCACTCGTATCCAACATGAAGTGGGTAAAGAAAGTTTCCGTACGCAGTTATGACTGTTAATGAAAGTTTATTTTTGGCACAAAATATTTTGTTATGAAAATGAAAATTATAAAATTGGTTTAACACAATGTCATTTATTATTTATGAATATTATAAAGGAAAAACTATGACGAAAATTAAATGCTTAAATTGAAAGAATTAAAAAAAAATGCCACTAACAAGGAACAAAAAAGTTATCGTACAGTATTTATATAGTACATGAAAAACCTTTTTCCTGCTGATCAATTTGCCTTTGATGATAGGTAGGCCTTCTTTGGCCGTTATCATTTCTCTCAAGTGTTGTGGCATAATCCACATCAGTTTTTTTTGTTGTTGTTTCTGGAGAAATACGACTCCAACTTCAACTGAGTTCAACTCCCTTTTGAGTTGAACCTTGTTCTTTGATAAAAAATGTGCGGAAACTTTGCAGAGCATACAGTGTCTCATAAAAGTGATGGGACACTTGTGCTTTACAAAAGGAAACTGTAATAAAATAAATAAATAAACATGTACAAAACTTTTTTGGGTGTGTTTCATATTTAAAGTTAGTAACAATTATTACATAACATGCATTTTGTCAAAATATTAAAATATTAATTTAATAAAAATACAATTGTTTACAACGGAGCAAAAAATGGCTCACATAAGTGATGGGACACTTACTTTTCCATCAAATATTTATCCAAAAGTTTTACTTTTTAAAAGGTTTTAATATTTTGTTGGATTTCCTTTTACTTTTAAAACATGATTTAATCTTCTTGGGATGGATTCGACTAATTTTTTTGTGATTTCTGGAGTGATTTTACCCCATTCTTCTTGAAGCCCCGATTTTAATTGTTGTTTAGGAGAAATGGTGTGTTTGCGAATTCTTGATTCCAATTATTGCCAAATATTCTCTATGGCATTTAGGTCTGGAGATTGTGGTGGTGTTTTTATTATTTCAGGACAGTTATACAGCAGCCAGAGTCTAAAGTTCAAAGCAGTGTGCTTGGGGTCATTGTCCTGGTAGAATTTAAAATCGATATGAAGGTTCAATTTTCATGCTGAAGATTTCAACTTTTGCTTTAAAATGTCAATATACTTGTACTGATCCATTATACTGTCAATAAAAACAAGATTACCAACTCCAGCGGACGACATGTACCCCCATACCATAACTCCTCCTCCACCGTGTTTTACTTTTGGCACCAAGTTCTGTTTGCGAAATTCTTCCCTGAGTTTTCTCCACACCAAGATTCTACCATCAGAACCAAATATATTAAATTTACTCTCATCAGCAAATATAATTTTATTCCAGTAATCAGAATTCTTATTTATGTTGGATTTTCGCGAAAGCTAGTCTGAGTTTTCTATTCTTTTCACTTACTAAGAATTTTTCCTGGCTACTCTACCGTGATATCCAGCAGATCGAATTACCCCTATAATAGTCTCAGTATTAACAATTATTCCATATAATGCTTGTAAATCAGCAGCAACTTTAGGAGCACTCTTTCTCGGATTTTTTTTTTAATATTTCGAACGATAATTCGCTTTATTCCATTGGATAGCTTTGATGGTCTGCCAGGTCTTCTTTTATCCTGAATAATATGATTCTTTTTATATCGTTTAATGATATTGAAAAACTGTTGAATGACTCAAGTTAACTGTTTCATCAGTTTTTCTAATAGATTTTCCACGTTCAATATGCAAATTAATAACTAATTTTCGAATTTCAGGTGAAGTTTCTTTTCGTTTAACATAAAAAAAAACACAAAAACACAAAAATTCCAAAACAAACTGGAGAGAAATACTGCAGACCATTTTATAAATTATTGCCAATTGCTTTTGAGTAAAAATAAAACCGCCGAAAATATTTTTATTCCTTATTTCAGACGTTTTTTGTTGCATATCTAATGGTGCCCCATCACTTATGTGAGCTATTTTTTGCTTCGCTCTAAACAATTGTATTTTTATTAAATTAATATTTTAATATTTTGACAAAATGTATGTTATGTAATAATTGTTACTAAATTTAAGTATGAAAAACACCCACAAAAAATTTGTACATGTTTTTTTAATTTATTTTATTACAGTTTCCTTTTGTAAAGCACAAGTGTCCCATCACTTTTGTGAGACACTGTATATCAGAAACGCCGAGCATAAATGGGTAAATTGAATGATTACTAATTTTTCAGTATTGTTATAGCGATTTATTAAGTTCACATGCGAATATTGATTTGAACTGGTAATTCCAATTGTTGTAAAATATATTCTATTCAAAACGACAGAAAAAGATGTTGACTAAAATCCGACTAGCCTCCCTCATTGCCATTTTGACTGTCAATGCTAGGATGAATCGTGTTGCATCTCAAACCTGTTGGATTTATCGCTCACATTTTCCTACTCGACTTTATATTCTTGTATAATTGCCATTTTTCATAATACAAATATTATTTTAATATAGCACAATATTAGTTTTGCTCCATTTTTCTATAAATTGGGAATACTCTGCACGTTAACTACAACCGCTTTTGCATACTTTAAATTTTTTTACTGTGTTATTAGATTCAGAGTTTTTCGACTCTCTTTACTTTTATTAATATAATGATTTTCATTTTTGTTTTATTATTAATTTAAAGATTATTTGTAGAAAAGTGAATATTGATTGCTAACTTGAGAAGTTTCTCAAATTGGCATTTCTTGCTTTTAGCACATATTATCTGAAATGTCGCTGTGTTTTAAATTATTGCATTTCAAATATGGTCTTTATTGCAAGAGCTAGTGGCCAAAATCTATACATCGGTTATGAAGGCCATATAACCAACTTTTCTGATTTCCAATTATTTCTTTTCTAAGTAACTGGGTTTTCAATAAAAATATGAAATTTATTTTATTCATTTTGAAATCTGACACAAAACTAAACTTATTGATTTTATACTATATTTTAATCTCAATAAATAATACGAGTTGCTCGTTCTATCGTTTACGCCGATTCCAAATCTCACAATACTAGTTGAGGAAGTTTTAAAATATTTTACTTTTTGGAGCAAGCTGTGAAGATTATTTCTATCAACTTCGATTGTACCTTTCATTATCACATGACTCGTCGCTTATACAAGTAATTCTAGAAAATTTGCTTCTAATTGCAAAGATCCATTAGGATTGTAGATATGCATCATCTCCTTTCAAAATTATGTAAAAATCTGTTTTTCCTTTTACATTCATATTTAATTCACACTGAAAGTTTATAAACAGGAAAGGATAAAAAAGAAAGTGAAATCTGCTATCCCAAATTTCAAGTTACCATGTGAGAACATTATTTTTTTAAGTCATGTAATATGAATCTGACAGAAAAGCATCAAGTTCCACATGCCTCATATTTTGCAATTACCAACATTTAGAAAAGCTATGTTTTTTGACCATCTCGAAATCAATCGAGATCTAAAATTTTTTTCTCGAGGCCAGAATTATTTTCGTGTAAAGCCAGCTTAAACAGGTTTTAAACAATCATGTGACTATCAGATAACGCCAAGTATTTTGCATTTTTTTGTTGGGGATAGTTTGCCAAATGTGATAACCTTATTTATCATTTTCTAATAACCTTAAAAGCGAAAAATTGATAAGCCAATTTTCTGCAAGTGCATTTTTAGGCCTCAAAAACCTTAAATCAAAACATCAGATCCTCACATGATAAAAAGAATCAAACAAAGATAGATGCCCGAAAACGAATCAACCAATAGGAGATATACTGCTGACACCGATCTTCCCCGAACGTATCAAAATTCGTTAACCGCGCATCCCTAAATGATATATAGAAAAACAAAAGGTGTTTCTTTCTCCCTTTGAACGTCTTGATAAGTATTATTGCTCTCGACTGACTCATCCAAGTATACATTCGTTCTTTTGATTCCCTTCCTTGTGTTTGCTCTCGTTCTCTGTTTTATACATAGCTTCTTCATTTTTTTCATGTTTTCCAGAAGGAATATATACATATTAGTTTTCTTTCGTTACAGGACAATCAACGAAAAAAAGATAAGCCTTGATTTTCTTAAATACTGTTCACAATGTCGTATGTTACAATTTTCATCAGCTCAAAAACTCGCTTTTGGGCGGATGAACCGTTTTTGAACCTTTTGAACAGCAGTAAATAAACTTGTTTACGAAAAAAGAAGACTAAATAAAATGTTGACTTAATTTGCAATTTTTAACTAGGCAACATATGGTCACTCGCAATTTTACATTTGAAATAACATACCTATACTAAAATATGCATGGGCAACTGTTTAAAGCGAATGTAATTGAATTAGACTTTGTTTTTTCTAATTTAGGACATAAAGACTGCTAAATTTTAACGGCAAGAGGAGCTTTGTAAAACGATGTAGCATGTTCCATTCCTCGTTCCCGAAATTTGGGTTTTCAAGTATCCTGACGGATTCTGTTTGTGTTTTTTCTAGGTCTTTTCTTTCACATCTTGGGAGAGGGCGTCGTCCGTTTGTCGGAGCGGGGCGGTTCCGGATACAATGACAAGGAGAATTATATCGACTTCAAAATGAGGATGCTGGGAGAAGGGCCTCCCACGGGAGGTGAGTGTCCTCTTTCTCACGAAATTGATAAAAGTATTATTTTTAATAATTTTTCAAGTAAAAATAAAAATTATTTTTATTTTCAGTTTTTACTATGATTAATTTTTCATTCAGTAATTTGTGATTCGGTTTTAAATATATTATAGAACCTTGAATTAGTCTTTCTTTTTTTTAAATCAAATGTGCCATTAAATGATGTTATTCGTAACGAACAGACTAATAATAATCGATTTAATAATAATTTCTCTCCTTTTTTCTTACTTAACATATAATTATCGAAGGTCAAGAAGGATCAATAAATAGCCGCCAATAAAAACCCATCGACAAATGCAAGCAACGAATCGCAGTTACCATCAGACAAAATAAACTTCCTCATCAGAGTCTCATGCGCCCATACACGCCATCATCAGGAATGAAACAGTCAGCCTGCATTGTTCCGCCTCTAAGAGAATCCACAACTTTTTATTCTCCCGCTCAGAGTCACTCCTGTCTTTTAGAGGGACCTCTTTTCCAAGAGAAGTGGCTTAAACAGCTTCTTATTTCTCAATCTGAATAATTTAATCGAAACTTCTATCAGCCGTCATTCTGAGCATAAACAATGTAGGAGTTCGAGTGAGGACATTGTTGATGTCTTAAAAACGTTACTTAGATCACTTATTTATAATTCTTTTTCAGTTCCTCATATTGACACGTTTCCTTTTTGCAATGTTTTCCGATGATCTCCGAAGTGTTTAATAATGGCAGCCTTTCGTGAAACTGATATTTAAATAAAGATATGGCAACACTGTTTATCACTTTAAGAATTCATTATTTGGAGGATTCAATTCCTTCCCTTGTCCATTCCGATTTTTCCAGACCAGCGGGAGTGACCACTTCCGAAATATTCGATGCTTGGTGAAAGTAAAATATGCATTTTAGAACACTATCTCTGTACTGATTGGGAACGATCTTTCACACAGATGTAACAAAAAAAAATTAAAAATTCATTATTCTATTTTTTTTTTTTTTTTACTTCTATGAATTATCGTGCTTACAAGCTCGTAAAATGAAGACCCGTTTACAGTCGTATTGGGTTCCGAATTGGATGCAGATCACTATCTACAGAAAAAAATATGCAAGCATCATTGTGCTTTTTCAATTACATCGCACTTAAAAGCATACGTGCAGACAGATTTACCATTCCTTTGAAATTTTTCAACTTAGATCGGGAATGTAGATCGGGAATGTTCTCTTAGAAAGTAACTTATAATAATAATTTTATTAAAAATAATGAAACTATGTATCGTTAATTTGTATAATAATAATTATAAATTCAGTAAAGAATCCAATAGATTATTTTTGAAAAAGTCCATTCATGCTAACGTGAAGTTGTGTTTCTAAAGGTTCTTCGGAATTTGTTTTGTATCGGGATATGCCGATGACACCTTTATTTTAAAGTTATTATAATATTGTTTTAAATTCTTCGGCAAGCCCGATAAAACCACGAAGCGAGCCGAATTTCGCCTCTCCAATACCGATTCCAATGTGAATATCAAATTGAATCCTTTTAATTCCTGGTATTTGAAGTAATTTGATTCATAGACACAATTCCAAAAATAGTTTTGTGTGTGTGTGTGTTGGAAACTGCAAAATGAAGAGATTCCTCAAATCTGGAGTAAAATTTCCCAGAAATTTTTTTTAACTAAGATAATATTTTTTACTATCCTTATATTTAATATAGGCTAGAATGAAAACACGGCTCCTCTTTCGGATGCAATTAGATCTTCTGCCCGAATAATTTGTCGGATAAGAACAAAGCGGCGCGTTACTCGTTAAGGGATGTGCAGCGGTTCGGATTCCTTAACATGCGGTTTTCTTTTTTCATGCGCCGAATATATAAAGTGTTGTAACCGGGAAAAAATGGGACTTCTACGTTTTGAGGTCTCCTAAACGTCCCTGAATCTAGAGACCAAAATATTTTTTGAAATGATATCTGCCGATCCGTATATGAACACGATAACTTCTGGGTAAGAAGGACGAAATCAATCAATAAATATAACGGGTTTGCTGATTTCTATGACCAAATTCATCGGCACGAATTTCTTTTTGCCAGTCATAATGTATGTGAACCTAAAAAAACACTATGAGTGAGGTGAATGAAATTTGGCACATGGACTTATCACCAACACCGTAGATCTGGACCAAATCTTCGACCCTTGCAGGTTTCACAAATGCGAAGATTCCGGCAAGCAACGACGTGAATAAATAAACTTTTGTGAACCCAAATTGTAAATATACACCAAAGAAGGAGGGGATGCATTCTCTTTTGACTCACACCATAAATTGTCGAGTTCAGTTATTCGGGATTTCTGCTCTCCAAACATCATTATTCATTTTAGTTTGCACACATTTTGCATGCAATCATTGCAGTGCACTTTTTTAAAATCAAGTCCACCTGCATTTATACCACAAGGCATTAACTTTAGCAGTTGAGATTATTGCAACCGTAGCAACATGGGAGACAATGTTTTTCATGGATTTTCCCGAAATGCTCGCTGTAATCCACCTCTTGCTAGCAGAAGGCGATAGTAGAGCCGAATATATATGGAATTTTGTTCCATGAATTTTTCTGGGATTTAAACCATGGGTCTTATATTGACAACACACCAATCATACCTAATAAGAATATAAAAATGAATTCATCGGATAATTGCTTTTCACAGCATAAACTATTTCAAATATATTTTTCGTTCAATTGTATATGCTGCATGCAGGGAACACCTTCTTTCGAAAAAAATTAGATTGTTTGAAGGAATTCATATCCCGGCATTATTGTCTTAGTTTCTTCTGTTTCATTCAAAAACTCACCAGCACAAACGCTTTAAATTAGATTTTTTAAACCATAATTATACTATTTGGAACCGATAGAATTATTACCGTTTGGGCACGTCATACGCATAATAATACAAAAGAAATGAATTCTGCATTAATATCTTTTCCATCTGGAAATAGGTGGTGGTCGCATGATGATCCTTTCACCGGGTGTGCACACTTTCCCCTTCAAGTTGGGCCTTCCATTGGGACTTCCTTCTACTTTCCTCGCTAAACATGGATGGGTCCAGTACTATTGCAAAGCGGAACTCAAGGAAGCCTGTGGACTGACACACAAGAATCAACAAGTGTTCATCGTCATGAATCCCATCGACCTCAACTTGGAGCCCTCCCTGCTCATGGTAAGAAGCTGAAAAAAAATCTATGAACGTTGGCCTCTATTTAGAAGTGTCGCAGGGTAATGACATTTTCGACTTGATTCGCCTGTCTTCATTTTAATTTTAAAATATTGCACGTAACCATGGCAACTATGATAAGCAAACAAGAGAATGCATTCAACATCACCGCAGTACGTGTGGGTGAAATTGAGTAACTAATATTAAAAAAACAACATTATTGTAAAAATATTTTTTTAAAATGTATTCAAATTAAAAAATAAAATTGTACAGAAATAAAATGTGTGCCATACAAAACCAAACATTTTGAATTTTAAAAATGTCCTTTTACGCAATCAAATACACTATTTCGTTATTTATTTTTTATTTAAGAATCTCATTAAAATTTTGAATAACGCTTTCTTGTGAACCGGTTTATTTTGTAGATCATTTTGAATGATTTTCCCACTATTCAGTCGCTTATCACCTTATACATACGGTATCTAGCCTGTAAACTTGAACACGTTAAAAAATGCCTGAGGACGCGTGCTCCCCTTTTCATGTTCTTACGCACTACGACACTCTTTATGTCACATTCTTTATCTGAGTGAAGAATATCATGTTAGTATTTTGCTTTTATTTAATGGATTTCGTTCAAATATGTTTACATATCAACCTTTTCATATATACAGAATTTCACTTAAGTAGAATGTTACATTATCGCGTTTACGCATACACTGCTAAGCTAAACAGTGGAGGATCGGATACCTTAAGCGGATTCGGTTGGAAATTTTCACGCCGAAAAAACTCTTTCATTTGCCCTTTTAAGATAGACATAATTTTTTCCTTCGATAATTCCATACAATATTTTGTGATCAGTTAGAGGCATAAAATTCCTTCAATTCCGGGGGGGGGGAATCAAATTTCGAAATTTGCAATATTAGTTGTTTGCATTTTTTTTTTTTTTTTTTTTGGCTTAAGAAAGTGAAAAGATTTAAAATTCTCAGTCGAACTTGGCCATAATGTCGCTTTTCAGCAATGAAGTTGAATTAATTTCCTTCTAACGCAAATTAGATTTTACAAGAATGTGCGTTAAGTGTATGTTTCGGAAAGATGTCAAATGTTACTTCATTCATCTGTTACTTCATTCATCTGGGGCCAAACGCCTTCTCGCTGATGTAGTGTGAATGTCAGGCGAGGGAATTGCCAGCTCCGGTTTCATCCTCGTTATCTGACAGTTGTTCAAAATGACGAGGTCCGTCCCCAAATAGTCCTAGTGTTGCTTTAAGAAGCGGTATTAATATTTTAACTAAACTTCAACCCTAATATTGCCAAACATCCATCCTGCCATTCCCATTCATTTAATGAGTATGAAACGGAACTCACTACACCCTGAAGAATTTTAGTAGAGGCAAAGCAAAATTACGTACAAAGGACATTGATGTTTATATATACAGCCCCGTCCTCTCTCTCTCACTGTATATATATATAATATAATATAATAGTACGTACACGGCATAGAAATCCTCACATTACTTGTTATGAAGGAAATAATAAAAATGTAAACAAACCGTTTTACGAATTTCAGACTGCTTTTTTGAACATTTCTTACAACTCCATTGAATTCCTTACTTCGAAAGAACTGCAAAATATTGTTAGAAATATTCTGAAGAAGGCTCTTCATACCACCAAAACGTCCATTCAGCCAGAAGAAGATGAATGAAGATTAAAAAGAAGAAATCAAGAAACAAGCTTGAAACATCTAGCACAAAAATAGGCTTTACCGTGACAAAATGAGTAATAGTTATGACTTGCTACTGTAAAATGATGTAAATATCTTTCAAAGCAATTATCTCAGAAAAAGGATCTTTTTACTATCGCAAGTCTTCAAAAGTATCTTTCAGATGATGCCGATTTCTTTTTCTATTAAGTTTTCCGTTCATTAAGAAAAATATTCATCTTTTTATTTGATAGCCTATCTATAGCAAGGTTATTAAAAACGATTATGGAATTCAGACTCATCATTCGCATGTTTGTGACCCTCGTTATTGGAATTTTTAATTCCGGTTTTTTTTGTGTACATTTTTTTAATTTGCACTTAATGCTTTTGGTCTTATGAAATAGTGAGTTGAAAAAGGCATTTCATAGTCAATCATCTAATCACTTGCTATGAATACGTTGGTTAAATTAAAGATGCGTTGAAATTCGTAACAAAACGGATCAGTTTATTAAAAGAAAATGGCTAATTCCGCTCTTTGAGAGAAATCTCAAATTTTTGATGATGACAAGAACTTCGTTTTATGAATTTATTGGCAGGCATTCATTTTCATCTCTTTGAAGCGTTTCATACATATGAAATTGCAAAATGTAAACTTAGCATAGGACAAAATATTCCCACAAAAGTAACGGAAAAGAATTATACACATACAATATGCATATTTCGGATGCTGAAAATAGGCTGCATGCCCTCTACGAGATGCTCGGTCGTATTCGAAAAGTTTCGTGCGCGTTGAATGGCAAAATGAATGACACATTAAGAAACTGAACCGGTTACATTTCTTTCTTCTTCTTGCCCAGTTTTTTTAAAGAAAAGAAAATTGAGCAAAACGACACGCGTATTTGACTTTGTGATCAACTTCTTTCAGTTGGGATAATATAAAAGGTTTCGCTGATTAAAAAAAAGAAACCTATTAAAAAGACTTTCAGCAAGAACCACCTGTTGTTGCCGATCCTTCCTAATCACGACCACACTCTTTTTATTTTGTTGCCACGATACCAAGAAGTTAGGGGAAATCGATCTGTTTTCCAGAGATTAAAATCTATTTTCAGAGCTTCTGAACGTGGGCAGATCCGTCGAGCAACGCTCCCACACCTTCCTCTGTGCGGATCCATTCAATCGTAGTTATCGATGGCCACCAGGAGCTTCCTATTTTCCCCATTCGGATCATTGATGACATTCTTTTCACTGAAGCTTCTTGTTTCCACATAGCGAGCAACGGATGATCATTAGGGTGGAAAGAAAAAAAAAAAGGTTTTTGATTTTTAATCTGAAATAGCCCGGAAAAGTTGCTTTTCAATGTAGCTAAAATAAATTATAAAATATGAAAAATTTTGAGGTGCCCCAAAGACGGTTAAAATTTCATAAAAACGCAATTTTTGCAACTTTTTAAGGATTCTTGAGTGCCTCGATTATGAAATAAAAAGCTTTCATTAGGCATTGTCATATGAATTAAAGTAAAAAAACAGTTTTACTATTACACTGCCATGGCACTGAGTCGTTGCGGGAGCGGTTGTTATTGAGGTAAGACGGAGATTTATCCGGTGACAAGGACAAAGCTACTGATTTCAAATCAGTAGCTTTAATTGAGTTGGTGTCTCCCCTCCTTCTATTGTGTAACTGATAAACATAACTGATTTGTTAGTTTTTGCTTGTGCACTTTGATGTGAGTAAAAATGGCTCAGTCTAAATTAATAAAGAGAAGACAAATATCGGAGTGTTCTATTTTTGGGAAATTTAGTGATTTGAAGTTGAACACACTACTGACGAATCTAGTGCTACTGTTATATTAGACACTAGCCGCCTTTTGCGACCAGCCGGTTCGCCAGTATTACCGCTCGCTACAATTTTCAATTAAATATTTTATGTAACTGGTCTCTTAATAGATTCTCAAACAAAACATTTTTAATCTTCCAATTTTGATAGCCATACCAAACTTATACTGTTGTCTAGATCGTTCCGTTCAATTTACTAAATATATTTTGCTCATTTGTTGTCATTTCCGTTAAAACTTCAACTTTAATTTAAAGTGGAAATGATGAAATTGCAATTAATAATATATTTTACGATATTTTTTAATAAAACCATGCGTTTTATTTTATTTATCATCTCTATTGTTATTTATTTATTATTATTATTATTGAATATGAGTATTGCAAACAGAATCGCTCGGTATATAAATCTTATGTGAACTACAAAATATTTTTCATAATTTATGTTATATCTCAAATAATAATTCAACAAAAATTTCTCAGATTCAGCATAAAATTCAGTTTTCAGTTTGCTTTCAAGAGGATTGAAATGAAATCAATAATAATATTTTGTTGCGGCCTATAAATATATTTCAAAAATTATGTAGTAATTTTTAATAATACCACACACAGTAAGGTATATTCTGAGAAATATTCTGGACACACAAAATTTTAAATAAATGAATGAATGTTTCTATTTTCCACGATAAACTAAAAATTATTTATGAAGTTTCGAATGTTAAAAATTTAGAAAAACTCAACATTTTCACAATTAATCTTGAGAAACCTGTGCGCCGATTGGTGTATTTTCTTTGAAACGATCGATGGAAAATCTAAAATTATCCTTTTTTTTATTGAATGTTGAAATTCAAATTTTCATAAATCAGACTGTTTAAGTGATTGCTTTAGTTGATTGGAAATTAACTCTTTTTATATAAAATATTAGTTTTACAAACATTTTGTTAATCGTGATTTCCACAGCACAAGCATTATATAAAATCAAAAATTCGTTATTTATTAGAGCATTTATTGAATCAAGTTACATAAAATATAATCATTTTCCATTTAGACCATTTTAGCATATCTGTATCTTACTAAAGGTTTACAAATTAGCTGTGTGGCCCTGATTTGAATGGATATCCTCTTCATATTAAACAAAACTTTCCTTAAAATAAAACTGATTTATTAGATTAATAATATAGAGAGTGTAAAAGATCACAAAATAATTTTTCTTGAATTTATTTTTGAGAAAAAGTAATATTTCATATTTGTTTCTTTTTCCTACAAACACGTGCCGAAAATTATATTTTTGCAGTTTTCATTTCCAAAAAGATTTAATTCATTTTTAATTGGAGCTTTAATCAATGTGATGGCAACACTTTGAAAAAAGCTAATTTTTACTCATGCATGCGAAACGTGATCGTGCAGCTTAAATTTTATTTTTATTTTGTACGAAAAAAATTGTTGAAAAATACAGTTAAAATATCTATTTAAAAATTCATTAAAAATAGAAATTTAATTTTAAGGTTAAAACATTGGTATCATTTAAAAGATAAATTTTTGATCTTTAACTTCATGTAAAACTCTTTTTTGTGCGGTAATATTTTCGGAAGTTATAGCGGAAACATGCCAAAATTTCGCTTAATTTTTAATTAAATAAAATTCTAATTAAAAATTCGAAAAAATAACCCCCAGGTGCACATTCCCGGCCTCCAAGGTATACACGTGCCAAATCTGGTAGCTGTTGGTTGAATCGTCTGGTCTGTAGAGCGCCATCACACACACACACACACACACACACACACACACACACACACACACACACACACACACACACACACACACACAGCTTTATTATAAGTACAGATATAGAGATATATAACCTCAAAATTGCTTCAGAGAAGGATCCTTCTGTAAGCGAAACGTGTGACACTTTAAGTTCCCATAATGGAACAAATATGGCCAAGAGCTTCTATTCCCGTTGCTTCTAGCTAAAGAATTTCACAGTTGATAAAAGCTTATCACGCTAAATACATGAATGTATTAAAGTCTGAAAGCAGAAAATGTTCAGATAAGTTTAATTCCAACCTCACAGAATTTAGAGAAGAAGCCAGACGTCTATTTGATATTGCTGGCTTGTATAAAAGGAAAACAAAGTGGCAGTTAGGAAATAAAACGGTTCTAAACGATCAACGCTCTAACAGGAAAATGGTTATAGGTGATATTGATATTGCTACCACAAGCGCTTTGGAGATGAAAGAAGCAAGAAAGAGTAAAGAACTTCAGAGAATAGTTACGTTTAATCAAGAACGGACAAAAAATACTAATGCAACTGAAAAGATTACTGACGATAAGGACAACGCTGAAGAACTGCAGTGTTTTTTACTGTAGGCATCTGTTACCTAAATCCTACTACATCCTAAATCCTTTACAGTTACCTACTAAATCCTACTACTAACTACAGTGTTCTTTACTGTTACCTAAATCCATCAAATAGGCAAGAAGCTATAAAACTTTCAAATCCCTCTACGGTTTAATCTGTATAAATTAAAATTTTACACACAAGGGATCTGAAGCTGAACCAAACAGTATAGAGGATTCGGTTATCAACTTTTTTTTTGTCACGTGCAAACAGTGGAAAGAGCAGTGAGACTGGTGGCCGAATCTATTCAAAATGTCTGTAGTTCAATCGCAAGAGAAGGATCCATAAGAGCAAAAATTGACTTACGAGTGAATATGTCAAAATTTTAATTAAAAAAAAAACAACGGTTTAACGTGGCAGTGAAGTAGAAACAAACATTTTGCAGCTGTAACAATTGTATTCATTAAGGATGCAGAAATAAAAAAAGCAAAATTGGACATAAAAATTTTTTTATTATTATTATACTTTGTAATTAATAATTTTTTCCAATTGCAATGCTTATATATGTATTTAAAATTATCTTTTTTAACATTATATGAATAAAAAATTCATAAAAATATTTTATCAAAGTTTTCAATTTTTTTGCAAACTTTAAGCTCTCTTCGGCACCTCGAAATATTGTTGTATTTGCAACCAGAATTTTTAAAAATTCTTTTTGAACCTAAAACGTAACTTTTCACCACTATTGCCAAACTAAAAGCTAAGAAAATTTTTTAAAGGCCCTTTTTAAAAATTTCCATTTTTTTTTTTTTACAAATTTAAGATAATGTAATATTGTAACCAAATTAAATATTGTTTTTTGAATCTAAAAGGCAACTTTTCTCACTTTTACCAAAGTAAAATCTAAGAAATTTTTTTTAAAGGCCCTAAAATTTCCATTCTTTCGATTCAAGTATCTCAAGATAATGTAATATTGCAACCAAATTTTTAAATATTGTTTTTTAACCTAAAAGACAATTTTTCTGAACTACTATCAAAGCAAAATCTTAAAAAAAAATAATTTAAAGCCATTTTTGTTCCCCCATAATGATCATTCTTACGCGTGGACTCTGATTCGAATTCGATAAGACAGAATTTTCCTTATCTTTAATGAACATTTGTTTGGATCTCCGTCATTTCTAGTAGTTACAATTGTAATTAAAATAAAAATAATTCGTCGCATCTAATAATGGCAACATTTAAATGCACATTTATTAATGTACTGTAAAGTAGAATAATTTTTGCTTTCTATATTTTCTGCTTTTTAGATTTTAATTTATAATTCACTATTTTAAATGCTGTAGAATCGTTAAAATCAAATTTCAAATAAAATCAAATTTCAATGAAATGAAATCAATAAACTAACTGTTCATTATGTTCTGGAAATATTTAAATTTTGAATTTTCAAACAGAAAGCGCAAAATTTGTAAAATCAAGTGCATAGGTATGGAAATGAAGAATCGACAATAAAATCGAACCAAATAAACGTACATTATAATGCCTCTATTTTGCTTGATTTTCGTGACATAATTGTACACAGCCCATAATAATATCAGATTTTTAATGATTAAAATTGAATAAAAAAACTTCAGATGATAAGAAACAACAATGTGGTACATAAAATAGTTTTGTATGCTATATAGCTGAGGGAAATTAGAATTTTTTTTCTCCGCTTCATTCGAGGAAAACTATTTTAATGTCTTTATTTAAATATGAGAAAACTTGTTTATCGTTTGTACCAACATTCTGATGTTGCTTTACGTTGGGAGTGTGAAAAATTTCGCTGTTTCCGTTTTCATTCCTCCAATAACTCACAAGCGATGCGTTTCTCATGCGCGGATTTAGCACTTTGCATTTTCCTCTTTTAAAATGATATGGGCGCAGTGTTAGGGCAAGAAAGAGACATTTTTAGCAAAAAGGACTTTTTGACCAAGGGTTTGTAATGATTTATATGTAAAATATCACCACTGAGATATGCTGCAAAGTCAAATCCTATATGACATCTAATTTTTGAACACAGCAAGAACAATTTTTATCATATGTTGTCTTCCTTCGCTCAGAAACCTGCGAACAAATTCAGGGCACTCCTGGACCAAATAATTATTACAAAGAGGGCACTTTGTGAAAGACCTTTCTTCCTTCTCTTGTGCTTTCCATTTAGGAAGAGTTGCTGTTCGGATCCTCCTCTTTAGATCCTGGATGAATGCTCTTGAATCATCTAGATATATTCCAATCGGATACGAAATGACAATGACAGGAGTTATGAAGAGGAGATTTAAATCGTGTCTGAAGAATCATTAGAAAACATAATGTTCCTACTATTTTCTTGAATCATCTAGATATATTCCAATCAGGACTTGGATACGAAATGACAATGACAGGAGTTATGAAGAGGAGATTTAAATCGTGTCTGAAGAAACATTAGAAAGCATAATGTTCGTACTATTTTCTTGAATCATCTAGATATATTCCAATCAGGACTTGGATACGAAATGACAATGACAGGAGTTATGAAGAGGAGATTTAAATCGTGTCTGAAGAATCATTAGAAAGCACGAGGTTCCTACTATTTTCCGAAGGTGGGTAATTGTTGCTGTGCATCACGGACGGCAAGAGTGAACAGATATGAAAAAATAAATTGCCATTTGTGAAACCAAATGGGATAGTCAAGCTTGGAAAGCAGAGTTTGGAGCAATTTGGGTCGAGCGAAATTCCTCTTGAGAAACAGACTGATATCGGTATGAGGTTTCACAATGCTACGAATCTGCATGAAGTGGTGTCTATAGACTCGCGTGCTATTTTCAAAATTTCATTTCTTGAGAAAAATGAATAAGATTTCAGATTAAAAAAAATTCTCGCAAATCTGCTTTATCCAATGAATACTTCGTTAAACGTGAAAAATGCTTTTTATGATGGGGAGTGTTTTTCTTCGCCGAGTAAAATTGCAGTTGAAAGAAGCGTTTCCCGCAGTTCTTAAGAAATATTAGGAATGCATAATAAGATATTTTGATATCCAATCACTCGTGCTGTTTCAGGTTTATTCGGGTGAACGTATATAAGGAAGCACGAAATCCTTCGATTGTCTCCGTAGAAGGAGTGATTACACTGCGGCAAACGTTCGATTTGTAAGCGACAGTATGTCGGAGGAAAAATTCCTCTTAGATACAGGTGAGGAGCAACGCCTCTTTTCGATTATTATTCGCACATTTTTTTATGAAATTATCTTATCTGCGTAAGAAGTGGAGGATGCTGACACAATAAGGCTGTGGGGGATACATTCGGATTGTTTAATTGCAATATTAAAAGGCACAGGCGTCTTTGTGATCCTCTGTGTTTTAGATCCTGATAGTAATAGCAATCGATTGGTTTTGATGAAGTCCAGAAAAGATAATCAGTAACTCCTTTCTATAACTCAGCCACTTTAACCACTTGCTCTGGCAAAAGGGTCACAGATGCGCGTGTCAAAACAATCCGTTGTAAGTCGCAGCGAGACCACACAAAATATACGACACCCTAAAGAAATCGAAAAAAGATTTATACCTTCTAAATGAATCTAATTTCGACCTAAGATTGTGCTCCGGAAAATAGTCTCAGTCAACTGTAGCGGACATTATTTTTACTCCTGTGTTAATTATCGGTTTTGTGATAAAAACATTTCGACATGTGTGGCCTCGTCTTTCCACCACAAGTGGTTAAGATGCCGAAAAGAATGAAAGAAAATATTCCTTTCTAGATGCTGTCTGTGAAAGAGATTCAAAATCAGTCATTTTCAGATGGAAAAGATGAATTCGCTTGATAATGAGGTAAAAGTACAAAAGGATACTAAAGTATTCAAAAACCATCATGCTACTGTAACGTGACGGTTTAAGCAGATCATCTAATAACAGCTATGATTTGCTGAAATGACTGTTGGTAAGAGAATTGCTTCTACTTTGTATTCTGGATCCTGTTCTCTAATACTACATTTACCAAGTATATCTGAAGAAAAAAAAATGATTTCAGCCTGGGTGCTCTTCTGCAATAGAAGCTTTTCAAGAAGCTGCTTGGCTACATTCAAAGAGATTGTTTCTCTAGATAAATGTGTGTAAGATCCCATTAATGGAGTTGGTAGGCAGAGTGGCTTGGATTTCAGTCGACCATTGGCAGCCGAACAAGAACTGCTTAACGATGTCACCAATAAATGTCCCGATGGAATGATTGCAGATGCATAAAGGAAGGAATGAAGTGGTTTCCGATTTGCCTCCATTGCAGAAATGCGTGCAGAATAACATTGGTACAAATATGAATGGTGCTGTGATCCTATTCATTGATAAAACTGTTGTAGGGGAGGACTTTGTTGAACTAACTTTTGCAACTTATTATAACCAAACATGTCAAATTGCAACAGGATGCACAATGAAGGGTTTTTTTTTGCAAAAATTTTTATTTTATAAAGTGATTTTTCAGTTAATGGATGGAAGATGGAAATTCGGAATTTTAAAAAAAGTGAGTAACTGTAATTCTTTCATAATATTATTTTTCTGGTCAGCCATTTCGATTGTTGACTTAGCACTGTTGGCATATATGGTAAGGTAAGCTAGCACTTTCTAAGCAATTGAATATTTACGAATTCTTTGGAGATTAAAAAATTTCATATATCGTTGTGTATGACGATGTAGAAGACAGATCAGTAGCATAATAATAGCCTTTTATTTGACATGATTAAAAACATAAGCTTAAAAACTTTAGGACGAAGAAGGATGCATAACATCGTTTCGTGCGAAAATAATAATTATGAAAACGCATTTTCATCTCGTGTGATATATCTAAGAATGAAGAATAAAATTTCGTGCACGTTTCACCATAACATACTATCTTTCATACATATGAAGTAGAAAACAATACATATTTTGCATTAATTCAATTAATTCCAACTATGACATCAAAATTAAAACACTTTAGATCTACGAGTGTATCTTAGCACAATGGCACTAAAAATGCATATTATCTACAGAAAATCAATAACAAATACGTAAAACAACAACACGTATGCAATAATAATTTCTTTCAAATGATATTTATAATAAATGAAACACATATAGCTCAAAATTCGAGTCTTTGCACTAAACGTTATATCGCAAGTTTGACGTCATCAAACGGGTAATGAAGTTCCAAGGGACAAAAGAAGTGAAAAATACTTCGACTAAAAAAAAAACTTTGAAGAGTAATATTAAAATTACGCAGCAATTTCAAATTATATTTATTAGAAAGGGGATTACCTGGAATTCAAGGTGATATAAAGGAATAGTTATCCATTGAGATTATAAGCGGAAAATTTGTGAAAACGTCCAAAAAGTGCCGAAATTATTACTAATAGAAAAAAGAACAATTAATAAAAAAAGGAAGGTGTCCAAACACGCTTTCTGTTTCCTTCATTACTCACTATAATATACGAGGATATCGAGGGGAGAACATTTCCGCCGGTTTTTTTCTCCTTCATTCATAGGTTTTTCAACAGGTTCTGAAACTAATTCTATCAGTAATCCACTTCACTTATGTTCCTCCCGCTGGTGTGGTGTAAAAGCTTGGTGAGGAGGGTGTCAGCTCAGGTGTCGTCACGTCATCTAACAGCAGCTCAAAATAAGCCTAATGTAACTGTAACACAGGACGTTAATATAACTAAACTAAAAAGAAACTATATCGAGGTGCTTATAGATGTTCAGTTAAACTCGTCAAATTTTCTAAATTCCGTTTCGAGAAGTTACCTGGGGGAGAAATTCGAAATATAAAATAAAATAAAAGACAAACTATCTCTGAAAAATAAAATAGTTGAGTAGTAAAATTATTCATCAAAAGCAGGTAAAGATAAGGAAGCATTAACAACGCATTTTAATTTTCCTTTAAACCAATCTATCTCATCGATTGTATCAAAGTGACCTTTTTTTAAGTATAATGAATACTAAAAGGCAGAATTCGCCAGAAACTAACTATTTTAAGATTAAATTTAATCAATATTTTCTTAAAATACAAATGTTGACTGATGACAAAAAATGGGGGCATTTCACTTTGTTTCGAAGGGACATCGAGGCACGTTTTTGTTTTTTAGTCCTGGACAAACGATTTGAAATTCTGACAAAATGGACACATTTGTCCAAATTTAATCTCTCCCTTTTGTATCTTGTGGATACAAAGGGCTTCACACCTAGTGTTGCCCATCCACAATGCACTCTAGAGAACCTGCTTTCACTTCACCATCCAGGGAGGAGTGGTAATAAACATTTCGAGGATTCCGTTATGACTGAAAACGAATGGACGGTCGCATGACTTTTCCGTGCGGGACATTTTCGTATCGATTATAAAACTGTCAATCTTACAAACCGGTTGTGTTATTGAATCAATTCTAGAAGAGGTTACAACATTTTAAGCGTTATCTAAATGTGTCAGGTTGGATGGAATTTAGCAGGATGTTTAACACGATATTGAATACTCAATGACATATTCTTTAATACAATTTCATGCTTTTTGATACAATCTGAATACTTTCCATTTTATCTTTGATGAAAAAAGAATTGCTTTTCAATGAATTTATTCAAAAATGTATGACAAAAATCAAGTACGAATGATATTTCTTCTCATATAAATGCTGCCTCCACTTCGTAAAAGTACTCATTTCTTGTGTTTTGAGATAGTAAGTGCTTGATATAAATATAAAGATTTGCATTAAACGAAAGGGTTTTGGTTTCATCAATGAAGGCTTTATTGCTTCTTGATTCGTTTGATTAATCCAATAAGTTCGAACACTGGAATATATGTTATTTAAATATAGGCCCTTAAAAAAAAGTTGTTTCTGAAGTTTAAATGAGGTGAGTGGCATTGGAATGATTTGTCAGGAGGGTAAACTCGCAGAAGCAATTCTTGAAATGGCATGAGTTGTAAGAGAAACTGTGACCAAATGTTGTAGGAGAAAGTGAGACGGTCCGATTTGCACAGCAGTAGCACATACACACACGGAAACTTCTTCCCGGTGTTGAAGCATCGCAATTCAGCTAAAATAGCAATCCATTTTCTTGCCAAACATTTTTGCCAGCAGCTAATAAGCTTCTAGAAAACTAGACGAATCGCCAACTTTTTTCAAAGAGTTATTGGACGCTTATAACGCGTACAGAAATGCCCGGTACGGATGAGTTTCAATAACAAATTTACACGTAGCACTTAAAAAAAATCGGCGTTGATAGTGGCAGTGCTGATTCGGCTTCGATTCGGCTATTATCTTACTGATATCAATTGTTGATTCATTAAATTCTAGAACATATTTATTTCGAAAATGTAATTTTGGAAAAGGAAAATTGAAAGTTTCTTTTCCCCGAGAAGTGACTACTTCACTTATTTCTGGTAAACCAGTGTCAACATCGATAATAATATGAAAATAGATATAATGATTATGATAATATTAAAAATATTAATTCGTATATGAACGAGATGGATAAAGTGTCAATAAGTTCTTAAATAATACAAAAAGTGTTATTTTCCTTCAACTTACTGCTTGAAATGTTGGCGTTTTCGAAAACGGTATGCAATTAATAATGAAGTAAAAAAACTTGCTTGTTTTAACACAAACAGGTTTAGTTTGGTTATATTTACGTCCCACTTTAAAGAAACACTAGAGATATTTTGGTACGGACCTCGCAATTTTGAGCTTTGGTCTGATGACGAGGATGACACCTGAGCTGGAGCACCCCTTTCCAAACTTCCACACTACATTAGCGAGAGAACGTTTGGCCCCAAAAGATTTAACGTGCAACGGACTTGTTTACACGACGGTTCTTCTATGGAATCGGGCCTCGAACTTGAAACTCTCTGGTTCCGAAACCGAGACCTTACCACCAGCTTAAGGCAGCCTAAATACAATCAGAAACCAAATCAGATGAAGAAAAAAAGAGTTTCTATCGAAAGATAAGGTTGCGTTTTGGCCATCAGTTGAATAAAACTGCACCTGGGCTAATATTCAAAATTCTGTTATACAACTCTGACTCGTCTGTCTGTTCGGTAGAAGTCACTACTTGGATTTCACCCTAATATTTGTTTACTTTCAAGTATCCTCTCATTTGAATTTTCTGTTTTCAGCAACCCTTCCATTGCGAGATCGAAGAAAAGGTGGGCATTCCATGCCTGACGTCTGGAACCATCATTTGCCGAATCCGACTGGACAGAGGCGGGTACGTGCCGGGGGAGAATGTCTGCATCTTCGCCGCCATAGAGAACAGCAGCAAGGTCACCATCAAGAGGACGCGGGCCATTCTCACCGAGGTGAGACCTTCTTGAATGCATTGATCATTTTTAAAGATGAATGTGAAAGTTATTGTTACCCTTATTAATATTAACATTAATAACAGGGGTTGATGTAGACATTGCAATGCATGTTATACATCCCATCGTTCAAAGTTAATCGATTTAGTTCCACATGTCGATATTTTTACTTTCTCCTATCCGAAGAATACAAAGCAGAAGACTGTAATCTTCAAAAATTTTTTAAAAGAATCTCCTCGTTACAAAACTCCCTGAATCCGAAAAACACATTTTAAGAATTGAGTCTGTCGTAGAATTCAATAATTAAAAAGCGCTTTCAGCTAAACGAATGAAATTTGATATATGGTATTTACACTAAAGTTCTAAATTTCTGTCAAATTTTGAAAGAAATCCGTTCAGAGGAAGTCTGACCGGCTATCCGAATTTATGTTAAAACGATAAATACAAAAAAAAAAAAAAATGAACTAGATAGATGAAAGTTAAAATGAACTAGATAGATGAAAGTTAAAATGAACTAGATAGATGAAAGTTAAAATGAACTAGATAGATGAAAGTTAAAATGAACTAGATAGATGAAAGTTAAAATGAACTAGATATATAAAAGAAGTTAATACACAGAATTAACATCTGAATTGTGGACCTGAATCAAATCCACCGAGGTCTGTCTGACTGTCTGTATTTTCACATGCTTTAGTCCGAAAATACACTAGCTTATATAAAAATCAAATTTTATATCTAATCTTGGGATTATAATTACTATTTTAGTACTACGTCAAATTTCTTTTGCAAGAGAACGAAAATACATACCCATTTTTCTGGCCCTTACGCAACATTTCGGCATTTTATCGCTGAAATATGCTCTAAAAATAGCAATCTGACAGACCTTTTTGTAACTACAGTTCACCAATGGCAATTTTCAAAAATATTAAAACAAAGCATTTTTATGCCATCTTAGAATATCACAAATTATATTTTCTATTTCGTCATTTTAATTGCTGCTCAATTTTTCTTTCATTTCAATATTGTTTTTAAAAAATTCAAATTGAAATAAAAATTTTCAATATTGTTTTTAGGAATGTTTTACAGCGGTATATATATATATATATATATATATTTGTTATAAAAGCAATAAAAAAAATCGCATTTCACTGTAACACCACTTTGAAGTTGAAATATTTCATGTTTGTTATTTTTATCATTAGAAATTTTATGACTCTGCTTGCAAATTTAGAAAGAAAAAAATATATTTATTGACAATTTATTAATTATTGTTCTTAGTAAAGTTTTATAATGTTTCGGGCCTTTTCCTTGCGGCAGGCACAAATGATGTGAACACAACTTTTTTTTCATTTGTGAGCGCAATCACAGAGCTCCATTTCGCACTCAGCTAATGTCTAGCCTCCTTCATAACTCCGTAGAGAGTTCTCTTCTCCTTTCAAATAGGAAGTTAATAAGAGAAGAAAGTCAGAGGGTTCTGCTTATGATTTTATCATCTGCAACCTGAGGGCGATTGATTATTTTATCAATATAAAAATCTTAAAACCATTAAGTGCTAATAAAAATACTGAAAGTAAATAAAAAAAGTTTTTAACCACATAATAATATAGTTCAAATTTAAAAACTTTTCAACAAAATTTCTGTCAAGCTCATTGGTGCTTCATTTCGGTCATTTCGCACTTTTGATTTTAACTCTAAATGTTATGTCTCTAAATACATGATCAACAGCAGCACATCATAAAGATGCATTGCCCGAAGTAATCAAGTCATCTCTCCGTCAAAGGGAATTTTTTTGCAGTATAATTCTCGCCCGTCTGTTGGGAATAGAAAAGTTCAACTACATACCGAGTCGCCGCCTGATAAACTGCATCCCTTTTAACAGACAGTGGGACGGTGATGATTCATTCATGCCTCATCTATTATTCGCCGAAACACAAAGCTGAAATGCACTTTCGTATTGCATTTCTAACTGAGACATCAGGTATCTAGACGAAAGAAATGGCTCATCCTTGAGAGCTTTCTTAATATTTATACATTCTCATTAAAACGTTTGCTCTTTGCTTTTTTATCTTGACTTTTTTGTATAAGAAATACATCAAGAAAAAAAGTAGTGTAACCATAAAATAATTCAAATGATGAATGACCTCACTTCGGACCTAAGAGACAAAAAACAACAACACATTCTTAAAATGTAAGTTTATCTGTAAACACTCATGATAGGTTTAGTGCGTGGTATTTCCCCAAAAATTGAAGATTTTTTTTAAAAATCAATATTGGCATGCAATAGGAGCACTGAAAATCTGTCGAAGCACTCGGACGTTCATTTACGAAATCCGTTCAACAAAGAGGCAGAGGGAAATTCAAAATATGCTTTGAACGCAAGTTTTATAAATTTGTATCAGAATTTGTTTGAAAACCGCGGTGAATAATCTTTTAGATGCGACCAAATCAGCTTCAGAGTTCCGTTTTCTTACCAACTAATACAGCTTCACGCGTTTTGCGATTCGGTGAAGAAAATTGAGCATAAATTTTGGACGTGCACCCTTGGGCTCAAACTTTGTTGTTGATGGCAAATAAATCGTTTTTTTTTAAATCTTTGCACTTGTCACTTTGAAAGATGCGATCTTTTGAAAGATAGGGGACTAAATGTGATGCAGATGTACAACTCTCGTGTTTATTTCACGCAGAGTGCTCTAGAAAAGTGGAACAAGAATTTATTTTCTTAAATATTGCACCTAGATGTATAATTTTAGTTACAAAATTTCATTAAATAAAATACCCAGTTGTATGGATACATTCTTAACTGTTGGAGGTTAATAATTAAAAAGTTCAAAAACTTATTGTTAATACAGTCCCTATGCGTAACAATGTCGGGTTATAAAATAATTATTATACTTATTTATTATTTCAGAATATTAAAAAAAAGGCCCCCGTGTATCATTTGCTCAAAAATGTTGGCCGCAGACAGCATGAAACCTAATAAACCTAAACGACATTTAAAAACACTTCATAGTGAGTACGTCAACAAACCCAGAGAATTATTCGAATTAAAATTAAAATCATATAAAAAGCAAAAATCCTTTTTTAAAGATACTTTGTGAATAAAAAAGCTTTAATTGCATCTTACAAAGTTTCATATAAAATAGCCAGATGTAAAAAACCTCACACCATTGGTGAAGAGCTTATTTTGCCAGCAGCAATTGAGATTGTTGAAGCTATGTTTGGAGATGATTTTTCAAAACAATTGCAGTACATACCTCTTTCAAATGATACTGTTGCTCGTCGAATTGGCGATATAGCCGAAGATGTACGGTGTCAGCTTTTCTGTAAGTTGCGTGACACAGAGAAGCTTTGCCTTCGAAGGCAATGAGTCCTGGTCTGAATATTGTGTTAACTACTATTGCAACCGTAGAAAATTATATAAAAATGAAACCCCTGAAATCGAGAATCCTTTCCTCACTTTGTAAAGACATGGGTTTCAATACATTCAGCATTATTATTTTATTGCGAGGCAAGATGGTCATCACGTGGGAAATTTTTGCAACGTGTTTATGAATAAAGAGAAGAAATCGCCATTTCCTAGAAGAAGAAAACAGACCGGAGGCAGAGAATTCTCGAAATAGTTTATTTGTGATGAAATTGAGATACTTGGTCGGCATATTCGAGAAATTAAATAACTTGAATCTTCAACTCCAAGGAGCAAATATACATACAGAGGGAAAAAAAAGTTTCCGTACGGAAGACTAAAATAAAAATTAACTAGCATAATTTCTAATCCTTGCTTTTTATCTTTATTAAATACTTATATATTGTTAACTAGCCACCTTTTGCGACCAGCCGGTTCGCCAGTATTACCGCTCGCTACAATTTTCAATTAAATATTTTAAGTAACTGGTCTCTTAATAGATTCTCAAACTAAACATTTTTAATCTCCAAATTTTGATAGCCATACCAAACTTATACTGTTGTCTAGATCGTTCCGTTCAATATACTAAATATATTTTGCTCATTTGTTGTCATTTCCGGTAAAACTTCAACTTTAATTTAAAGTGGAAATGATGAAATTGCAATTAATATAACGATATTTTTTAATAAAACCATGCGTTTTATTTTATTTATCATCTTTATTGCTATTTAGTTATTATTATTATTATTGAATATGAATACTGCAAATCTAAAATTATCCTTTTTTTATTGAATAATCAGACAGTTTATTTTCATAAATCAGACAGTTTAAGTGATTGCTTTAGTTGATTGGAAATTATCACTTTTTATTTAAAATATTACTGTTTCAAGAAAATTTTGTTAATCGTGATTTCCATAGCAGAAGCATTATGCAAAATCAAAAATTCGTTATTTATTAGAGCATTTATTGAATCAAGTTACATAAAATATAATGATTTTCCATTTAGACTATTTTAGCAGATCTGTGTCTTACTAAAGGTTTACAAATTAGCTGTGTGTCCCTGATTTGAATGGATATCCTGTTCATATTAAACAAAACTTGCCTTAAAATAAAACTGATTTATTGGATTAATAATATAGAGAGTGTAAAAGATCACAAAATAATTTTTCTTGAATTTATTTTTGAGAAAAAATAATATTTCGTATTTGTTTCATTTCCTACAAAGACGTGCCGAAAATTATATCCTTGCAGATTTCATTTCTAAAAAGATTTAATTAATTTTTAATTGGAGCTTTAATCAATGTGATGGCAACACTTTGAAAAAAACTAATTTTTTCCCCATGAATGCGAAACGTGCTCATGCAGCTTAAATTTTATTTTTATTTTGTTGAAAAAAATTGTTGAAAAATAGAGCTAAATATTTACTTATAAATTAATTAAAAATAGAAATTTAATTTTAAGGTTAAAACATTGGTATCATTTAAAAGGTAAATTTTTGATCTTTAACTTTATGTAAAAATCTTTTTTGTGCGGTAATATTTTCGGAAGTTATAGCAGAAACACGCCAAAATTTCGCTTAATTTTTAAATAAATACAATTTTAATTAAAAATTCGAAAAAATAACCCCCAAGTGCACATTTCCGGCCTCCAAGGTATACACGTGCCACATTTGGTAGCTGTAGGTTGAATGGTCTGGCCTGTAGACCGCCAACACACACACACACACACACACACACACACACACACATTGAGCTTTATTATAAGTATAGATATGAGTCTTTAAAAGTGAGTTTCATAATAAATTTTTCTTTATTACAAACTCAGGAAGTCCGTTTGCAATTTTTATGATAATTGACGAAGTATTATGCAAAAAAAAAAAAAAAAGTTTCTCTACGCAATAAGCAAATTCCTCCTAACGTTCTCTACAACTAATCCACATTAAATATTCGTAGTTTGATGGTTTATCAGAGTGAATAATACGACATTAAATTGTAACACCTTAAATTGTAAGAAATATCATTTTTAAAAAAACGGCTATAATGGATGTGGGCCGGTAAGAACCCTGCTATAAGTATCTGTTAAAGAAAAAGCGTCTCGAGTTTACAAAGAAGCATATAAGCAAACCTCTATCTTTTTGGGAATCGGTCCTTTTTAGTGATGAATCAAAATTTAACATCCGTGGGTCAGATGGTCGAGTTAGGATCTGGAGGGAATCAAAACAGCATATGTTACTTAAGTATTTATGTGGAACTGTGAAGCACGATGATGGTTGGAATATGGTATGGGAGTGTATAAGTGCAGCAGGTGTCGGATATTTATGTTTTATAAATGGAAATATGCATAAGTATATGTATAAGTATTTTCATCTTGACTTTCTAAAACAAAACGTTTTAACCAATGCAGATAAACTGTCCCATGGAATAGACTTTATTTTTCAACAGGACAAAGACCTTAAGCACACCTCCAAGATTTGTCAAGAGTAATATCTCTATAATGTTAAAAACAGTTTCATGGCCCTCCCCAGTCCCCTATTTGATCCTTATAGGACATTTATTGGAAGAAATCGGTCGTGAACTAAAAACATATGACACAAAGAACAAGGTTGAACTCAAAAGGGAGTTGAGCTCAGTTGAAGTTGGAGTCGTATTTCTCCAGAAACAACAACAACAACAGCAAAAAAGAACTGATTTGGATTATGCCACAACATTTGAGAGAAATGATAAAGGCCAAAGGAAGGCCTGCCTATCATTAAAGGCAAATTGATCAGCATGAAAACGGTTTTTCATGTACTATATAAACACTGTACGGAAACTTTTTTGTTCCTTGTTAGTGGCATTTTTTTTTAATTTTTTCAATTTAAGCATTTAATTTTCGTCATAGTTTTTCCTTTATAATATTCATAAATAATAAATGATATTGTGTTAAACCAATTTTAAAATTTTCATTTTCATAACAAAATATTTTGTGCCAAAAATAAACTTTCATTAACAGTCATAGCTGCGTACGGAAACTTTCTTTACCCACTTCATGTTGGATACGAGTGATAAAGTTAATGCATTTTGTAGAAAATTGGAATTGAGGAGAAGAAATTTAAAGGAAAAAACCTAACAATGTTTACAAATGTGGATGATTGTACTAAAACTTACAAGGCTGAAGAAGAACATATAAAAGTTGTTTTTGTAACCATTGAAAATCATTTAGCCATGCTGGCAAAGAATTTTAAAAAGTATTTTCATGCTGACGACAAACTGATAGCAAGTTACGAGTGGGTTAGGGATCCATTTCATAAGATTTCCGAAGGACTCTCAATTGGTGAGGAAGAAACATTCACAGACTTCACGATAAATGACGAAGCTAAAAAGCAATTTAATAATAAATCGCTATTTGAATTTTGGGCAGGAGTAAGGATGATTTTTCTGCACTAAAAACAAGGCCATTTCACATTCTATTACCATTTTCATCATCCAACTTTTGTGAAACTGGAATTTCTGCTGTGGCTTCTTTGAAGACAAAATATAGAAACAGAACTGAGAGTGGCTATTTCTAATACTAAGCCTTCCTTCGAAAAACTTTGCTTTGCAAGACAGGCCCAAGAAAGTCACTAATAATTATTAAATTTGTTTTTAATTTAGTATGTTTTGATTAAGTAAGTTTTGATTTAGTAAGTTGTAGTAAATAAGTCTTTAGTAAGTTGTAGTAAGTAATAAGTTATTAAATATGTCGAAATGTATTTTGTTTTCTATGTGTACGTGTGCTTTCCTTTCAGTCAGTTAATTAATTTTTTAAAATAATATTTTCTCTTGGATATTCTCTGTCCCCACATGTTGAGAATCGCTGCAGTGGATCGCTCTTGGTTATTGACTACAGCAAATGAAAGCTACTGTTCAATATTTCATTTGTAACCTAATCTTTTTTTTTTAAAATACAGAATCAAATACAGCGACTTAACCTGCTTAGAAACTAACCTCTGCCTCCCCTAAAACACTTCCCCCTTGTACACTTCAATGAAAATGACTTTTTTCTCGTGGATCGAGCATTTCAGCTTCTTTTAATTGTTAGCTGATGAGGCGTCGGTACCTTATACTCTCCGCGTTCCCATCCGAATGACTGCAAATGATATGAATGTAGAAAAAATCAACAGTGTTGTAGACTCTGGCCAGACATTTGGGATTGAGAAAAATCAATCAAAAATATTACGAATTCCAGTAAGTGACCATAATTCGAAAAAAAAAAAACCCGTTCGTTTACTCTTCCTAATCATCAGATTCATTCCTTTGCAATAAAAGAGACACTAGGATAATTTGAAAATAATAAATAAAAGGTGGGATCCTATGCCAGATGAATGGCTCCTACAAATGATGTGTTTAATGGAAGAGAGGAAAGAGCATTTCATTTTGTGCATTTTTCATTTTGCGCATCTTCTCAGCTTATTGAAAAGACGCGAAGTTTGAAGGAGGATGGAAATTTATCAGAATACATGTTTCAGAAATCATGGGTAGAAGGAAATTATATAACAAAATATGTATCATATAAATAGAAATAATAATAAATATAAAATGAACGAAAATAATATTAAATAGAAAAACACAATACTCTTGGTAAGGAACATAAATAAATAAACATACTCTAGGTAAACCAGATAGATAACATTTACAATACATATAATCCCATCCAATAGGAACAAATAAAAATTTCAAGCATTTACAAAAAGAAAAAAAAATATGGCTATAATACAACTTTAAAAGTAAAAAAAGTCTTAATGACTGATTTTAAAATATCTTTTCTGTTTCAAAATTTCGATTTTCAATAACCAGCAAATCTTTGAATCGCATTTTCTTTTAAAATTACTGAAGGATTTATTTAGACGCAGTGAAAACATAACGATCCCATCTTACAACATTTATATAGCAGTGACTTCAAGACATTTGAAACAATGAGAGAACTGCTCACGCCCCTTTAAGAAGAGCATAAAAATTTTATCTTTGAACTAAGAATTTCGCTTCAGCCTGCTCAATGAATTCCTTCCCAGATTCTGAGTCATCCTTCAACTAAAATTTTCTCTAGTCCCTTACATATTATTCCATTTAATTCTGTCTATTGTGTCTTGAATAGGGAGTCGGGTCGATTGTCTCCTGATGTAAAAATCCTTGTTTCGCCGCAGTGAGCCCACTTCGCTGAGGGAACGGCCACTAACCTCGCTTTGCAATGCCGAACAATTTTAATCTCATAAACAAAATCGGATCCTAGGTTAGCACTCCTTAGAGCTTCGGTAGATGAATGGTTATCTGTAAAAATGTTGATTTTAGAATTATTTTTCGAAGCTCCAGAGCAATTACGCTTGGAAAATTAAATCAACATTATTTAATATAGATCAACAATTTTTAAAGAAAACATTAAGTTATAAAACATAATATAATATAACTATAAATATAATAAAATATAATGTATATTGAGATTTTATGCCCTTTAACATATTTATTGGGCAAAGTATATATTAGTGGTACATTTTTTTATCCTGTGCGCTTATGAATTTTAAAATAAATTTAGTACCATCTCCTCCCTTAAACAGTTGTCTGATTTGCACTGGCCTTTTAAAACTCTGAATGGGTAATTTAATGTCAATATTGCATTTCAAAAATAATAATTTTCCCTTTCTGTTTCAAATGCACTCCTTACTGAAGCTCTCTTTTCACATTCGGTTCTATAGGAAACTCTATCTATTTTCGCCCTTTTGCTGTAACGATGGTCATGAAGCATGTGTCAATGAAGGTGCAGCAATTAACAGTGTAATCACGGCGATTGACTCTCAGAAAGTGATTGCACTTGTTTAGTATTAGATGCTGTCCCGATAATATAGATCACGCATCGGATAGAGTCTCGATCTATGAAACTTGTCGTTCAACATGCTGCAGATTGAAAGATTGCACTACGTACTTCAGTAGAGTAGTATATAAAGAATATTTAAGTAACTAGTGCTTTGTACACTACAGGAGCTGTATCAATTAAAATTCGCTCTTTTATCAACTTCTACAGATTTCAATGTGTTCATACATTTGTCCAATTTATCTTTAAAATATTGCAACTAGTAATATATATCTAGCTGCAATATTCAGGAAATAAACGTCTTTCTACTTTTTCTGGAAGACTTTCATTCCAATCTGTATTCATCTACTCTGTTATATTCTTTCATTTAGCAAACTAAGATGAATAATTATTTGATTTTTATAGAATCGGATAATGTTTTTTTAATTAATGATCTGAATTTCGAAATATCAGATTCATTTAGATTCACTTTTGAAGTTTTGCTTTTATATTTAAATGTTATAAGTGACTGCAATGTTCGCATAAGAAGCAATAACTAGAACATGGATAGAATTATGTTGCTCCTTTTCAGAGAAAAATTAGGCGGTAAAAAAAAGAGTAATCATTATTAAAGCAAATATTTTTCTTAGAATATGATTTTATTATTGAAAAAAAAGGATTGATTGCACACAAAACAGTTCCAATTTATTTTTACAGACGATTCAATACACAGCCAAAAACAAACTTGTTCAGACGACGAGTCGGGAGCTGGCCTCTCTACAAAAGGGTCGAATCGCGTCCGGCTCCGGTGACCAGTGGCAAAACGCTCTCCTTCACATTCCTCCTCTCCCACCGACCAACTTGAGGGGATGCCATCTAATCCGTATACAGTACGACGTTTACGTGAGTATACACCTTCTTTTTGTATATTTTCTTTTGGTGTCCTTCTTTTTGTATACATTCTTTTTGTATCCTTCTTTTGTATACAACTAATTTTGAATTGTGAGTATATCCTTTTTCTCGGATATTACACAGATGTTTTTATTCCTTATGCTCTTCCACAAGGAGTCCTTTTGGAAAATGTGCTTCATTTAACGATCAATGGCAGACACTTTTTTCTCACTCACATTAAAAAAACTGCAACAATATGATACTTTTCGAAGTGATCAGCATTCCAATTCAGGCGCTTGTCATAATGTAACCATAAACTGGCTACTCCGACCCACCGGAAGGCACACGGAAACACTTTAATGACCGAGCCGCAGCAACACCGGCGGGAACTGGGTTGAGTCCAAAGGGCCATCACCGGCCACGGTACAATCCTTCAATAAGGAAGTAGGCCCTTCATCGATGCAGGAGTCAGACCCCCACCTTTTCGTGTACTCACATGGGTGTCGAGAACCAACCACCATACTGGAAGCGTCACAATCCTCATTTATTAAATGCCCCACATGGGAGCTTGTCGTAATGTATGACAAAATTATTAGTTCTTTTTTAAAAATAGTGGTCTTTAGAGACTTAAACTACTCTTCGATAAAATAACAGTTATCATTATCGCAATCGTCATAGTAAAAATGGTACGAAGGCAGCCACAGTTTCACATGCATAAAAAGCTAGTATCAAATCTGTAAACAAGGATTTGATAAAATCCCAATTTTTCTAGAGAAAAATTTCTTAAGAGAGGGGTGGGGGAGAAGGCTGAGGACGAACGTGATCGTGAATCAAAACGCTGACATTAAGCTGTAAGCTTCTTGCGATGGCTCAAATAGTTTGCTTAAATTCCAAAAAAGGTAAAAATAAACCCATTTGGCAAATATGGAATTCGAGATGACACCTGAAACAATAGCTAAAAAAATCATATACAATACAATTTGAAAATTTTACTACGAATGTTTTGAGTAATCATACAAAATAAATTAACTTATAACAGAGGGGAGTATTGTTTGTTCAAATTAAATTAGACAATTTTGGCCATTGCAACTCCTGTTCAAGATATTGAAGAAGCTGTCATTAGTGGCGAGAGATAGACAAACGTGTGTGAGGCTAAGTGCATGAGGATAGATAAGAGGTAGGACGAAGCAACGGCATAATTCTAATTTTATTGGCACCACTTTTTTACAACCCATTTTGAAGAGGGACTGTTTTATAAATTCATTTTTAAATATATGGAAACATATGAAACCAAACTTCATTTGTCTTTTATAGCGCATTAACTTTAATAATTTACTATATTTATGGTACTTTCCATCTTAAACATTTATACAAAATCGGAAAATATAACTGCTGTTGTATTTTTAAAATCTTATTATTTTTAATACAGTTATACATTTCGTATATAT
>JAPMOR010026535.1:527236-544587 GCA_026543865.1 Argiope aurantia | reverse complement strand
GTGTGTGTGTGTGTGTGTTTATATACATATTTATATGTGTTTTTTTCATATAGGTTTCTTCAATCATAAATTATATTAAATTTCATTTTTTTGGATTATAAATTGTTTGTGACTTTAAAAAAATTATTCCTTCTTAACTAGTTATTTGAATAAAAGTTTTCCCTAGTATTGCTTTAACCATCAAACTTGCTAAAAGGTTTTGGTGACGAAGATTCAGAAATCCATGATTGACTACATTTATGTCGGAAACTATTAAGAAATTGACAGAATACAAGTATAATTTATAAGAGTGAAGCAAAAAAAAAAAAAAAGAGTTTTCTGGATAAGAGAACACTATAAAATTTCTGTATTTCAATTCTAATCAACGGAGATATACTGAGAAAGATATGCCTTGAATTTTAATTTCGAGTCAATGGCTTAAATGAAAAAAAGGAGATAAAAAATTACCTTTATATTAAAAAGAAACATATTAGAGTATGTGGCTTCCAATAACGTCTGAATACTTATTTTTCTTGCTTATTGACAGAAAAATATAAAACTTTAAGTCGCAGTTTGAGTTCGCTTAAAAGTTTTGAATTTTAGTTGAAAAATTGAGGCTTTTACTATGTTACATCAAACTGTAGCATTTTAAATCATAATATGATCTCCTGATGGATTTCTTAAAGTGAAGGATTTTAAGTATATTTTCTTTGATAAGGATAAATTTGCAACTCTTCTCTGTTTTTACCTTCTTTACGGGATGGCACAGAACTTACCATGAAAAGATGGCAGCATCCGAAGTTCCATCCAAACCATATCCAACCATCTTATCAAAAAAGTGTTAAATTGTTTTGATTTCATTCAAGAATATTCGTTTACATTCAGTTTTTAAAATCGAGTTTTGGAACGGGGGATCATGACTGCAAATTGTTCAAATATAATTATCTCTGTTTCCTGGTTCCTAAAATTTTCCTTTGGTGCTTTTTTCAGAAAGCTCAACATAATAAATTATAGCATGAAAGAATGTAAGTACAAGCAGCCATTATACGAATTTTTTTTAAAAAAAGTTTGGTGTAGTAAATCTGGTGTAGAAATCTGGAAGTAGTTTCTAAATGGTCTATTTTATCGAGTTTTTCGTATTTGAAGTGGTTAACAGCTTACAGTTCGCCCACTGCCATACTGGCATCAAAAAGTTTAGCGTAAATCTTAAAAATTCTAACAGACTCTTTTTCTTGTCCTCTTGCGTCAGTTTCATAGTTTAGTTTCATAGTCAAAAACGTGTTGCGTTCTCTTTGTGACAGAGGAATATATTAGGGTGGTCCAAGTGAAAAGTGTACAAGCTGAATGAAAAGAATACCTTTATTGGAAATCAAAAGAAATTGCTATGGGCGTTGTAACATAGGTCCCATTGCTTAAATAATAGGTCTATGTCTTTGCTGTAGAAAAATGGTGGTTGGTTCTTGAGGAAGTCCTGCATAGCTTCGTCCATATGGAAACATGCCCCCTGTAATGTGGCCCAAGGATGTGCAAGTCACAGTGTGATAAATCCAGGCTGTAGGTGGATGTTCCCGACGGAAATTTTTTAAGGTCGTCTGAGTTTCACGGGAGGGCTGGCGTTGTCGCGGAGGTGGATCACTTGTTGTGTCGTCTGCTTTTGGCTGCTTTCCGCAGTTTCCTCAGAGTGCAGCAGCATTTCGTTGAATAGACAATGTTCCCTTGGGGCAGTAAATCAATCAAGAGTGGTCCATTGCAGTCGAAGAGTCAGAAACAGTATTACCGGATGTTGTTCCGATCCATGTATAGCATGACTTTACTTTAGATCCATCTCCGCTGCCATAAACAGCTTTCACTGCTGATCTTCGTGCGCACCTTCTACAGCCCTGCATATCCCCGTTCGGTGACGCTGCTGCAGCTGCAGTTATTCTGACGCAATCTCCAGTGTCCACTTTTCATTTGAGCTACCCTTACATTTTACCCAGAAACAGGATCGGTGATTTTTTATTTAGTGATGTCTTCTGATTACCTGAAAAACTTTGAAAATTTATTCAGGACCTCGATTCGCCGACTTCTGAAGCTTAATGCTGATCCCGTATAGGTTGTGCCTCGTCACAGCATTGCTCGCGATTTATATTGAGTTTGTTTAGACAAAAACAAGAATCGGTTTTCGGTCATCGAGAACTACTGAGAGGTCCGAGATGATAATTGATCTGTTTCGAGATTAATTTTATTTATGTTAATATCATTTAATGAATTAGAAATTTACAAATGCTGCTTCTCGCCATTGCTTTCCAAGAAAATGGGTCTGGTCCCATCATCGAAGAATTCACATAATTGTTTCGGCTCGTTGAAATGAAATAAGCGAGTGTTGCGCCATTTATTTACCCTATTTCGGTACCATCACAACAATTCTTTTCCAGTTCATTAATGTTAGTATCAACATCTTCCAGCTGGTGCGCTTGCCCCAACTGGCGTGGATGTACCGACATATCAAGCTCTAATATTAGGATAATGTGCTTCGCTTTCTTCACTTTTTGATATATTTTAGCTCTTATTTTTCTTGAACTGTCTTTTTTTGCCTTCAAACTATTCCATTGTTATAACGAGTTGGCCTACATTTCTGTGAGTTCAGAAAATATTGAAGTGGCAGAAATTTTATGTATTATATTTATATAAAACAAACAAATAAGTGTAAAAGAGCTTAATAAGGTGTAAAGTTTTATTACAACCCTAAGCATTATATTATCTAAATGTATAAGAAATGTCTACTTGAAATATCTATTAATAATTAATGACATATAGTAAAATTCATTTATTAAATTTCGAATTTAAATAATTAAAAAAATTAAATAAGACACAAAAGCTTAATATATGTTTTATTACTCAATTTTTAAACATATTAATGGTTTTTTATATTAAATACTTAGAATAGATTTGAAAAAAAAATATTTTTCATAATGTAGTTAAAATTAATTACATTTAAGAGGAGGTTTGTCGGTAACTAGATTGCAAAATTCCATCTTAAAAAGGGGCTTAAAATCCTAACCAGGGTTACAACAGTGCTCAAATTATTCTTGTTCTTAAGATTTTGCTCTCAAGTGCACCCTATTAAGACACGAAAGTGTTTTTTTAGCTTGGAAACAGCGCCATCCTCATTTTGTTTTGACGTCATCAACCGAATGCCCACATATGTGACGGATGGCACACATTGTGTAGGTATCAGCTGTTCCTAGAGATGGGATCATCGTGAGAAATTATGGAAAAGGATTCTTTTGAAATCTCAGCATAGAATGGTTGCCAGGAATGTCTAATTAAGGAATTATTTAAAAATATTAAATCTAAAAGTTTCTGATGCTTTTTTTATGAAAGGAAAAAGTAAGTGAATTTTTGGTATTTCCTAAACAATCGATTCTAAAGTCGTCAGTTAGTTACAGCTTGTTGCAAGTTAGCAAAACGATGGCTGCTTACCCACGTCATTAAATGACGTCATACGTAGTTGCCCAATGGAAGCTTCGATAGAGGTACTCGTGGGAAGACGAATGCGTCCGTAGAATAAAAAGTAGAATTTGAGTGGAGTAGTTTCGAAATGTAAGGAGAAAAATTCCAAGCATCTGTAGATAATTAAAGTAGGTTAAATCAGTGATAAATATAAAATTCAAAACATCCTAAGATTTTTTTTTTAGAATTTTGTATAAAAATGCTTCCAATGATTTTTCTTGATGCATTTATTCTTGGAGTCATTTTAACGTAATAACATGATTGGCTTATTACTATGTTTAATGTGATATGCTTGATTCAGAAATCGTTCAAAACGCTCTGTAAGAAAGATAAATGGAGCTAAACATCAAATTTAGACCCTAATTATTTCTTGGGCAATAGATGCACATTAAAAAGGGATTTTTAAAATGTTAATTAATTTTTTATTTAAAATAATTCGTAAAATATTTTTGGATAACTCTGGAGAATTAACGTACACAAATTTCCATTAAATCATTTTAAACTTTAAAAAAATGAACTATCTTTTTAGTGATATCAACTCTATTATTTTACAGTAAATGATTGAAGTTTATGAGAAATTTTTAAAATAATTTTAAATATATTTACAATACTTTTCATTGTTTTAGGGAATGCGTTCATACACATAGGGATGCGTTGATATATATACACCTTTTTTGCATTCAAGCTATCGTTGCTATGAAATTAATTTATAACAGTATTATAGAGATGGTCGATTCAATCTTATCAGCTACGATGTTTCGCAAATTTCCTTTTTTTAATTTTCTTTTATATAAAATGTACAGAGAGATGTCAAAAGATACGAACAGTCGAATCATCGGACTTCCCCGAGTTTGGAAAAAAAATCGGAATTATGACATGTGTGTCAGTTCAAAAATTCTATTAACGGACGCGACATTATTTGAAAAAGTCCCATGGAATTTCGAATATGACCCAGTTCGGTACGAAATCCATTTAGAGGTCTATCCAAGTAGAGTGAACCTGATACATAAAGAACCCTATCTATACATGCATCCGTGTCTTTTTCATGGACGAAAGGCATAAATGAAAATTGGCATTTAATCTTGTGACTACACTCATAGATTCGTATCAAATTGCGGTCTCAATCGGCCGAAAAAAGGGTAGTCAGAAAGGCGTATTCAATTTTCTGGCATCTTGCGTCAGCAATTGGATTTCAACGATCGCTAGTTATATCTGTAAAAACGCTAGACTCAGAACAGAAATCATGATTATTGTTCCCTAAATGAATACAAGAGCTGGTTTTTCTTTATTATACTACGAAGCACAAAACACTCATATATAAAAATAAAAGCCTGAGCACTCATGGCTCACCCATGATTCACAATTTTAAGCGGAGATGAGGAGAATAACGTCTTTATTAAAGAGAAAGCGAACTGTTTCGGGGCTATGACTTCCGCTGCTTGGATGAATGTTTCTTGTTTGCGTCACTACATAATGAATTATTTGATGAGTGCTTAGACTTCAACATCTCTTTTCCAGTTCGTCATCGAGCCGAAGGGCTTGGATCGGCCCATCAAGCTGCAGCTGCCCATCATGATTGCCACTTACCCAGCCAGGAACAAGGACGGAACTCTGAAGAGGAGAGGGAGGCTGCCGGCCTATCCCGCCCTTCTTCCCGTCTTCAGAAACTGAGGCTAAACTACGAACGAGGGAGACATTCACTGCTCAATACAGATTCCAGTCAATACAGGATATGGCTAAAAAAGTATTTTCAGCATGCTTCGTGTTCGTGTTACACTTTTAAAGAGCGAAAAACAAGAAAGATAATTACACGGAAGAAGAAACGTGAAGAAGTTTCATTTATTATTATTATGAACGATTTCAATTTTTGCCACTCCATTTATCCTTTATGAAAGATCTTAGTAAACTTTTCTTTTGCCTAAGAAGTCAATCATTTGAATTGAATGATTCCTGACAGCTGTCATGTCTTCACTATTTTTAACATTGTTACAGTTTCCTAATTTACAGATTCTGTGTCCTTCAATGCATGTGCGTCTGATTAACGAAAAGGAATCTGCTTAGTGAGTCCTGACGTCGGTAGGAACACCAAATCAATACAAAACCCCTCAATGATTCTGGAAATGCTATTTTGTGTCTTCTTTGTTCTGGCTCATGCCTTCTTATCCAAACAAGTTATACAGACGTGAGAATTAGTATTAATAGATCTGTGGCGGAATACTTTAACATTTCATTCTTTTTGTCACTGTAGCACGCTCACAATGAATTTTTATAAATGTGCCACTGAAATGTATCCTTTGTAACCGAAATAAAGATTTAAAAATAGTTTTTCCTACAATATGTAAATAAACAAACCCTTTCCGAAATCTTTATTTCAATCTTTCGATTTATTTCAATTTGTGAAAACTTACTGCAGTAATATCATAATTTTTGTGTTTCCCGTAATATCATAAAAAATATAATAGCATAAACACATAAAATTGTAAACATCATTTTATATATTTCCCCAATATTAAAACAATATTAAGCATTAAATTGTATAGCAATTGTAAGCGTTAAATTGTATAGCAATATTGTATGATATTGTTACAGTCTAATGGCACGAAAGATAATAAAAATTTTCTCTGATATTACAGAGTATCGATGAATGCTGTACAATTTTTACTCGTAATAAAGTGTGTTCATTGCTATGTTGGCGCTCTGCAGATTGGAATGGAGGAAGTGTGTGCGATCATTTAAAATTCTAAATAGAATAATTAATTAAAATAAAACGAAATTTTATCATTTTTTGTCTATAATTTTCGGAAATATTACAGAACAAAAATGATTTTTACATCATCTTTTAACATATAAATTAAATTTTTATTTTTAATGATTTTTTTTTAATTGTAAGCTCATTTCTAACAATATATTTCCTACAAAATAAAAATAAATGCACTTGCATTTATGTATCCATAAAATAATTAGCTTTTATTCTACCTGAAATTGACGAAAGCTGAAATTGAAAACTGCAAACTAAACCTCGGAAAGTGTCATTTACAACAAGCATCTATGATAAATGTAATAAACATAAAACATGGCATTTTCTAGAAAAATAAGTGAAAACAAAAGATCTCCACTCTAATCAAAATCCAACACGTTATTTTTAAGCACTTTGCATTATGTGTGTACAATTAATTGGAAAAGGATCTGAAAGAAATAAGGTAGGTAAATAAAGCGGAGTCGGAATTTCCCCAAGGCCTACATAAAACCTGGTGTTATGCACTTCAGGCATAACGCTAGCTGCTTGTTAACGATTCCATTTCAATTTATTATTTAAATAGTGCATTCAATATATGAACGTAGCATATAAAATCATACATAACTTTATTTGAAAAATGTCTTTCCAGATAAAGAAAGTACTTTGCCGCTGCTTCAATGAATACGATTTAATTAAGTCATCTTGTACGTGATGTAATTTTTAAGACGAAAGAAATTTATTAACTTACTCAAATATTTAAAAAAAATATCTTTTGAAAATTATTTTAGGTTCGTAACTGGTTTTTATAATATTTTTAGTACCAATTCCAAAAATGAAATCTAATTTTTTTTTCTTTCTAAAAAGTAATTAAAATAAAAATATTTTGACTTTTTTAAAATCAGATCCTAAATGTATGCTTTGCATTTATTTCCCGTCTCTGAATTGTAAATGAATTTATGCCTCCTTCCAGCAGTGTTGCCTCTTCCAGCAACAGTCAGCAATCAAGGAGGAATGGCCTTTTCGTCTATTTATTTTAGGAATTCATGAAATCGTCCAAACTGATTGGATGTAAATTTTGAAAATAATAATCCGAGTGCGAAAGGGGAAAATTATTAACTTTTAAGTTCAATTTACTTCCTTTTGTCTTTCATCTTTTTCTATATTAGATTTATGTCTCCGGTTTTCTTAGCTTCTCAAAAAATCAGTAAGTCATTAAACATTTTTTGATTTAATGCCTTTTCCTTGGATTTTTTCGATTTTGCGCTCAAAATTCATTCAACTTTGCTTTCAAAAATAGTTGAAAAAATTCTCCAACTTTTAATAATGTCCTAGAAAATTATGGTATTATAGAACTGTAAGTAGTGGGATTTTTAATTTATTTTTGTAATAATTAACGTCTAAAAAGATATAAAAAACGATAAAATTAATTATTAATAATACAACCCTACCTATGTTGATAACAATTGGATCTATGTTAATTAAAAAAAGTGTACAAAATCTTTAAAAAAATTTACAAATTAATTTTTACTCAACATAAATCGAAATATTTCTGAGCATGTATCATCCGGTAGTAAATTATGACTCATTAAAATAAATATTATGGAATCTTATGTTCAGTGGTTTCAAAAAATTATAATGAGATGGTTCTTTTCGTATGAAATCAAAATTTGTTGTTTCTCTTCTTAAAAATGTTGTATTATCTAAAATACGAAGTAGCGTTTCATATAGAATACACAAATGTACAAAACTCTGGCACATTTTCAAACGAATTAAAAATCGATTTCAAAACTCTATCTTCACAAATATGAAAAAAATTAATCCAAAAATTTAAAGCTTTGACAATATCCAGTTTATTCTCTCAAGAAGGTTTACAACACGTACATAAACATGTAACAACAATTTTAGAATATTGCATAACATTTATGAAAAATATATATACAACAACAGTGCATACAATTAGCACACAATTGACACATTCACACGCACATATATATTTTTATAAACATCGATGGAAATTTTATTCTTGTAACCAGACATTAATTGTTTTTATGATACTAATAACTTATCACAATGTTTGAAGCGCTTTTTAATTATTATTAGAAGCTCTATCAATGTTTCATTTAGAACCTTTATTCAAAAAATGAATGCACAAGACTAACAAATAATAATTATTTTTAAAGAACAGCAAAATATCATTTTTACTATCAGAACACGATATAAATTTTGGAGAAAAATGAAATGTAATGTGAAAATATCAATCAAATGGAGGACGCATGTAAGCTGAGGTACATATACGTACAACACGAAAATATCAAGAATAAAAATCACTCCCCATATTTTATATGCTAAGTAAATTCTTCGCTTATAAAATGCAGGAGTCAAAATGTAACGATCAGGAAATCAGTCATTACAAAGATTTATACTTACAAAGATGCTCTCTTATAAAAGGAAAACTGAAAATTCAGTTATATAAATTTATGAAGCTAATTTATGTGTAATGATAATAATTTAATAGGAATTTTTACTTTATTTATGCATTTGAGATGGTGAATATGTAAAATTTGCTCTATGAAGTGTCGATACAATAGCATCTTATGTACAAAATTTATGAAATTAATATATACGAAAAAAAACAGTTTAAAGCATTGAAACTTTAAGTTTTAAGTGAAGTTAAAACAGTTTCTAAATCACGGTTTTGTTCATATCGTCTTTGGGATGAAACATTTGCGTCTGGACACAACTACATTTGGCACGAAAATGTAAATAAAAATAGCGTTTTATAGTATACTTTTTTCCTCCAAAAATAGATATTTTACCGACAAGTAATGGAAGTCCGACACTTCTCTTATTGATTGTCAATGACGTATTTTGGTTCCTGTTTTTTTTTCCTTTCTTTTTTTTAAATCTGTTATTGACAAGTCATTAGCGAGGCAGATCTTCGGCAAAAAACACTCGAGTGTCTGAAATTAAAATCTTACACGTAAGCCTTTTTATTCGCTAACGATGCCCATTTGTTTCATTACTCGTTTTCATCCAAATTTAATTATTTATTTTTCCGTGTTTGATTCTCTGATATACAATTTGTGCAAATAACAGAGCACTGCCCGAGTTTCCGTCTGGAAATCTGGAAAAAAAAAAAAAAAAAAAAAAAAACTCACCGGTTCAATATGTAAACATGCATGTTAATAAAAAATTTTAAAAACAGAGCCAGCTAGAGGTCCTTCACAGCTCCTTGTAGATTTCTGTCAAATTCTGGATCTTTGTAAATCGTTTCGTGTGATCGTCTTCACACTATAGTAGGCAGAGCCGTCCATAACTACGTCTGCACAGAAGTGCAAGCCTCTAGACAGAGAAAATGAAGCGAGTAGATTTATTGTAAATCTTTATCGAAATTTGGGCCCATTTCAGTGTCTGCTTGTAATTTGCATACATACAGATCTGATAGCTCGAATCCTCAGCCGAATAAAATTTGATGCGTCACCAACATTGCAGATCAGCACGAAAAGAGAGGCGAGGAAAGCACTCAAAAATCAATCTCTTTCACTTCAGTTCCAAAATATATGTAAATATTTTTATGTTTTTTTTTACCTCGTTAACTATGTTTCAGTAATTATTCCATAAACCACGTAGATAATTATTATTTTCAGAAAATAAAAGCCAATGCATTTTCGAGATCTCTCCTGAGGCGGCGTTCGTAGGCCCCCACCAACGAATCTTCACCGCTTCTGAGCAACTGTGAATAATTGGTCATCAATGGATACGATCATTAGCATTTTTTCTTAGAGTTTTGATGGTGAACGTCCAAGTAATGACTTATATCAGCAGATGACATTTGGCAGAATGAATAAGATGTTGCATTTTACTGATAATCTTTCATCGGCCGACTGAAGACTCAATGCGACGAATGTCAAAGATATTAAGTTTCATGACATCCGATTCAAATATCGTTCGTTCAGCTTATAATCGGCACTTTTTTGAAGGCATATCCAACAAGGTGGCGAGGGAATGAAATGTCGCATTTGTGTCACCTGTTCTTTACCTTTTGACTAACATATCAACACGATTTATGAAAAATGAAAATTTTATTTTCATTGATTATTTCTATCACTTGCAGGAAACTTGAAAAATTTATATCACTTATAGGAAAAATGAAAAATTTATATCATACATAAATAGGGCGATAAGGTTATTTAATTGTTTTCTTATTCGATTTATCCGTTTTTGTTCTAAGCGAAATATTTTATTAAGAATTTTGTTAAATTCAAACCTTATTCGAAGTAGTTAAAAACGTATTCCTTATTAAAGTCCGATTAAATATTTCCATGATCAGGCTAAACAAATTTAGATGATTCATTTAAACAACCTGCGCTTCGGTCTATATACTAAAAACTAGAATGAAATATAACCATATTGTTTTTCTAGAATTAGATTTGAGTGCAATTAAATCTCAGGAGTTTTATAAAAAAAATAGACTCAATCAAGACTCACAATCTTTTGATGGTCATTAAAAGAAATTGAGATAAGTTTTTTTTTTTACAAGTATCCTACCAAATTTTTAACAACGAGAGAAAAATTACTATTTGAATATTTGAATAAAAATGAAAATTAAGAGGGAGAAGAATTTTGCTGAGTTAATTAATACTTAGTTGGGGTTTTTTTTTAATGTAAACCAATTACTCACTAAAAGAAATTGGGCTTGCCTCCCTCCCCCCACAGCTGCCGCCACTGGATCCAGCACCTCATAACAACAAAGTTAAAATGCCTGGTATTATTGCTGGAAAGAAAACCGAGTAAAAGCGGTTGGAAACTGAATTGACCATATCACCGATCATCGAGTCGATTTATTGAATACCGACATGACTTCGGCCAACTTGACTTAAGTTGTTAGCTGACTCTGTAAAAATTTTGCCGCTTGTGTTTCTGCGAATTTAAAAGTTTCTTATCTTACAGAGATGTTTGCTGCACTTAAGAATTTTAATAGCAGCAAACCTCATTAGAATTTCTATTTTTACCGCCGAAATGAGTTTCTACAAATTTTTGACAGATTTGCTACAAAAGTATTTCATCGATTGAGCTTTCTTAAAATCAAGCGTTCACGGGAAAAGTAGTTTTCATCTGAGAAGGTTGAGTTTGATCGCTCAAGAAGTGTAAAGATTGTGCGGACACATATGAGACAAAAATTATTTTTAACACCGAAACACAGAGACACTTTGATTTTGGATGAATGAATCACAATCAAGAAACGTTGAGGGACTGATATTCGTTGTACACAAACACTTTACATGTGGGTGAAATTTTATTTATTTTTATGTATGGAACTTCTGATTTATGACAACAATGATGAAAACACATGACATGTGGTGAAAAATGAAGCTTATGGACACACACACATTAGGACATTTGGGGTAATTAAAATTACCGTAGGCAGTTCTTAATACAAATTAAAATACTTAAGTAAAAAAAGCATGTACAGTTTAATCTCCGCAATCAAGACCCATATCAAAAATTAAGTTCTTCTCCAAAAAGAATTTTGAAAACTTGCCGATTGCCACACAATTTGGCGCCATCTAAATTTTCCGTTTCTAAGTATCCAAGTAGAGGAAAGAAAGATCAGTTTTTACTTCATAATTCTCAATGAGATTCATAATTCTTTCAGCAGTATTTCAAATATGTATGAACTTAATTTTTGAAAAATCAAGATTAAACTTGATTTAATAATTTATGCATGTTTCAATAGTATTTTGTTCTTTCTCCTTTTTTAATGGGAATGTAAGAGTCAGTATAACGTCAAAAATCAGAAATTTACAAATGTCGAAGAATTTCCTTTTTGCCCTTTCTTCTGTACAATCAACATGAAATTAAAAAAAAAAAAAACTTTCAGATAACATTGATGGATACTCAGTCCAATTGAAATATGTTATAACTTTCACAATCAGTTTAGAAACCTTGGCAAATAAAGGAGAAATCAGAAAATAAATGTTTCAAGGACACAAATAAGTACTTTTAATCTTTTAGTGTAATCCAACCCTATAGTGGAGTTCAAAATAATTTCTTTCTTCTTATAACAGCCATTGTGTGGTATTAATTATAGCTTAAACATTTTCGGTTGTTAGTTCGTACGTTAAAAATGATTTCGAATTCAATGTTATGTAACATAACAAATAAAATAATATATCAAATAAATAATACTAAACAATATATTAAACAAATTTGATTTGCCTTAAAAAAAACTGCTTCCGCTAATTATGTAGTTAATAAAAAAAATAACATGCTCACAAATATCCAAAATTATAACTATAGGAGGAGTTCATGATCAGACTACTTAATATAATTTAAATAGTTTTTTAAAACACTCTTTTATTAGAGTACTAAAAAGTAGATTTATTTATTTTCTATTTTACAATTTAATCTCACTTTACTAACAATCAATAATAAATATTGTGGAATCCTGAAATCAATTTCTTCCCCGAGATGTCAAACCTCATAAGGAAATAAAATTCAATTGAAATGAATTAAGAAACTTTTATATCAGAAAATATTAAGATAATATACTGTCATCGAAAAAGGTAAAACGTAGAAAAAGTCAAAACTAATTAAACAAAAAATTTAATTTCAAAATTCCAGCCGTGCAAAGATGAAACAAGTCAAATAAAAGTATATAAAAATAGAAATAAATTCAAATTTATGTAATTATCATGCCATAAGAAGTGTAAAAAATTGCGAAAAGTGCGAAATGTAGTTCCAAAAGAATTCTGCTTCCAGAATAGAACACCAGAACAGAATTTTACATGAAAATTAATTCATTTCGATAAAGTTTTATCATATGGAAAAGTTTTTCTGACGTTGACTTCAAAAATAATCAAATAGATGCAGAAACTCAGAATTATTTAAAAATGCATGAAATGAAATTTAATTAATTATTCAACAAATTCTAATGAAATGATTTGTGTTAAGACAATTGTTCACAATTAATATTGCTCGCATAGATTGAAAACTCAGAAAAATGAAATGAAAAACTTTTAGCTTATCGCAGTTTCCCCATAAAGAAGTCATTTCAAAAGGCGGCTATTGCATTGTAATCGGATATCGCGATTGATAATACCAGATGAAGAGAAGATGCAACATGTCCCCGATGTACACATGCAATCATTAGCCAAGAAATACCGGGAAAGCAAAAGCCTTGTGAAATCTATTGTACTTTCCACTGAGCTGAAGTGCCGACATGGCAATTTCATCGGTCCTTTTCCATAGTGTTCGGTGGTATCGGAGTATGTGGAACGGCCTGTATGCAAGATGATAGGCGAGGTAGAGAGTGGCCTCTTCCATGGCTCAACATTTCTCGCTGACCTGCTTCGGGTTCAAAAAGGGAGCAAGTGAAGCAGAATTTCATTTATTTTTTGAGTCTTCAATGTTTGCTTTTACAATATTTATTGATCAGTTCTCTCCATTTTCAGTTTCGACATCCTTTCGACATGCCGTCAGCTGATGACATCTGGAGACACAAGAAGCCCCCTAAAAAGAGCCAATTCGACTCCTCTTCGTTTTTACTGACTCAGCGAAATGAAATCAATAAATATCTTCCCCAATTTCCACCAAAGATTGCAATGCAACTGTTTATCATTTCAAATTTTGATCGTTATTTAATAAATTAATTATGTGATTACACCACAGAGGTTCACAACTAAGTAAAGGAAATCTTCCTATTCCACCTCTTTCTACCGTTCGCCATATAAAATGAGAAAGAGTTTACAAAACACCATTTTATAAAAGCATGCAAAACTGGCCATGAAGGCATTTGTGTAGTGCACTAGAACAATACAAATAACACATATTCACATGCATCATTTAAGAGAAGAGACCTATTTATCATTGCATAGGTTTTTACAACAGTTGTGATTTGGATATGGACACTGGCCCATATTCAAGTAGAGTATTTTGTATTTGCACAGACTGCTAGTTGTCGGTGGATCTTTTAGCCTGGCATTCTTCTGAAAATGTTACAAACAACTTAGATTAAAACTGAGAATCAAGACAATATCCGTTTTGTGCTAGTTACATGTTTGTTAGATTCAAATTGAAAGGTCTTGGAATTCTTTCAATAATAATCAACAGAAAGAGAAAAGAAAAGAAAATAGCATTGTAATAAATATTTGTACATCTTTTACGTTAAAAACATAGATGAAGATGATTAGGCGATATCTTTGGCAGCACTTACGTTTATAACATCCACGCAAGTCTGGTCTCAACTGATGCAACATGATATGATCTTCAGACATTTAAAATGTCATATAAGAGTAATCTTCTATATAATTTTATTAAAAAAAAGCGTTTCTTAGTATTTTACTATGTAAAAAAACTCTGGACTCTGGAAATGAAAACTGTTTTTAAGCAAACGGATATATTGGCACATTATCCTTTTTTCTTAAAATCGATTAAATCACACGGAAATACTCTTTAATAAATAGAAATTTTCAAGATACATATTTATAATGTATCTTAAATGTTTAATGAAGAAGTCGGACTTTTTTTTATAATATTATGTATACGGTTAACATTCCTTGTAGTATTACTTTCAGTAACGCATTCTTCTACAATCTTGATTTGATCTCCAAAATTTGAAGAAAACTTTTCAGTAACGAAAAAGAAGTAATTGATACATTTAAAATTTTTTTGTATCATCTAACCTTTAGTCATCCATTTATTACAAATTTTACTGTTATTAATTTTGCAGAACCTTGTAATTAGTCTTTTATTGGGATTGATTGATTGAACTGCCACCACTTATTCTCTGGAATCAAAATTTAAATAAAATTACTCGCACAACTTCAGAAAATAATCAAAATAGGGTGTGCCTTCAAGAATACACAAATGAATTTCTATGCTAACATCAGGACGTTAGAAAATGTTATTCAAAAAGAGAGTACAAGAAAGTTGCTTCTTGTCAATTTTACAAAAAGTCTTTTAAAAATTTATTTGCCTAAAAAATGATATTTTTTACTAAATAACGAGAGTACATATAGTTACATAAAACAAAGTTTCATAATATCTCTACCTTAAATCATTAATGAAAAATTCAGGAAGGGGGAAATTATATTAAGAACCCAGGTTAGTACAATTATAAAAATACCTTTTACATACGGTAGTGTTTATAATAGTTATTTTTTTGCAATTATCTAAGATTTTCAGAGTTTAATTTGATAGATTCCTTTAACCTCAAACGTCTGAAGATCATACAACCTGAAACTTTACATTTCATTTCAACATGAAAATTGCTTTCATGAAAATCGCACCCTACTTGAAATGTCGCGTTCGCCGCCTGTTCTTAAGGAATGCTTGAATTATGTCAATTATTGTTCTCAATAGAACAATACCTACTTCATAACTTGGCCTACTATAAACAAGGGCAACACGTCTTCACATCGGGGCAACAACTTGCCATCGCTCAGTCAATATTGCCGGGCGAGAGCTACAAAGGGACAACTTGAGGGAGTCAGTGATCGCAGATAATAATTGGCCCAATGGGAATTCGACTTTAAATGAGCACGCATTTCTGGATGTCCTTGAGATTCCTTGCCCTCTCTTTGGCGGGTTCAGGAGCGGCGCTGTGCTCGGGAGAGGGGTTCTTCTTGAGGGCGAATGCCATGTTGTTGAAACAGGAGAGTTTCCGGCTCAGTCTCTTAGACAACCTCCTGCTCTTCCTCCTGAAAAGATCCTGCTCCTCCAGCAACGCCTCCTGCGCCTCCTCTAGGGTCCGGGCCATCTGCAGCAGCTTGAGGAACACCTCCTTCACATTGGTGTCGAATTTGGCCGAAGCCTCGAAGAACTCGCAGCCTTCCATATTCTCAGCGACCTCCTTCTCGGCCATATCTCTGGGCACTTGTCGGTGGATCTCGAGGTCGCACTTATTCCCCACGATCACCACAGGCACCTGGGCACCTGAAAAGATTTCGGGCTGAATTAAGGTTGACGTTTCAGCTTGACAAACCAGAATTCCGTTATTTCATTATAAACAGATCGACCCAATTCAGTAATATTTAAAATACATATCACCCATTATTAATTCATAGTTTTAATCACTAAATTATAAAGATTATGTTGCTAGGTTATAAATGTTGTCTAATTGAAATTATAACTCGAGGAACATATGATAATTACGGAAATTTATTTCATCAACTAAGTTCTTAGTTATTCTGAGAGCATTCAAATGACATATTGTGAAAAATGCTATGAAGATATTCTATCACTAATAGTTTTTAACTACCTTAGCAGCAGCCGAAAATCTTTTTCCTCTATCATCATCTTATCCTTCTCCGAGAAGAATCCTTTGTGCGCATAAGAAATAGTCAAATCTGGATGAATCGGTCAAAGGACTCGTTCACCGTGCTGGATCCATCGCGTGCCATTCTGTTTCCTATCCATTCATTCCATTTCTCTTTCCTTTCATCTTTTATTACCTGTGTTTGAGCCATCACCTGCTCCCATATCTTTCTATACAATAAATGATTGTTACAGTGTCCTGTACCACACTTAAAGTTTTTATAATGAATTCGACATCACCTTGTATAATCAGTTCGAAACTCATTCAACATACCTAAACTATAAAGTTAAGGCTGCTATAAAGTTAATCGACCAGTCTAATAGTCGGTAAACAACACAAAGCCTCCTTAGAACGAATTTATTGGGATAGGCAGGAATTCAACAAAAAAAAAATCGTCTGTTGGATATAAAATAAATCCCTAACTAAAAGTTTCCCAATTCTTCCTATTTTCTGACTCTTCATTTGCCACATCATGTTTCTCCTCTTGTCATATCAAAACCTCGGGAATATCTTGGTTAATCATTCCTATTGTAACAACCCGTTGCCAGCTCTGACAATGTGAATATTGTAGGGTAGTCTAAAACACTGCATGAATATTCGAAAATGTCTGATGTTTCATGAGGCGGAGATATGAGGCGCGCATCAAAGGTCGAGGTTCGACAATTCGAACACTTATTTCAACCTATTATGTAGTTTACCAGGGCTATTTTTGATGTTCATTAAATTATTAAACTGTATATTAATTATTAAATTATTAAATTGCATATTAATTATTAAATTATTAAATTGCATATTAATTATCAAATTATTAAATTGCATATT
>JAPMOR010026535.1:488352-527226 GCA_026543865.1 Argiope aurantia | reverse complement strand
AAATTATTAAATTGCATATTAATTATCAAATTATTAAATTGCATATTAATTATCAAATTATTAAATTGCATATTAATTTATGAGGTATGCTTTTATACATTTATATACATACATTGAGGTATGCTTTCTTACATTTTTTTTTGTATATACTACAGAATGTGTATCATTACTCTGAGTACAAAACGTCGTAGATCACACATTGATCATTTATGATATATGACCTCTTGTATTTTAAATGAGGATATTTCATTTCTGATCAGCATTGGTACGTGATTATGAGTGGTGCAGTGAAATCACGCCTCTACCGAACATCTGGAAACCTGCCACTGAAAACACACGTTATTCAAAGCAGTGGATGGAATATAAAAAAAAATGACACAGTCATAAGAAAACGTTTTCTCGCTCAAATGCAACGTAAAAATGATAAAGAAATATAAAAATATACATTGGTTCATGCTCACCTCTTATTTCTTGTATGAGGGCGAACAGCTGCGCTGCTTCCCGGAAGGATTGTAAGCTGTCGACGGAATAGACGAGAAGGAATCCTCGGCCTGAGCGAATACTCAATTCCCGCATGGCAGGAAAGTGATGCGAGCCAGCCGTGTCCAGGATCTCCACCGTATGTGAGATGCCGTCTAAGAGAAGACAGAAAACGTTACTGCATTGAAGCTGGGAGGTTATCTGTAAATTCTATCATTCAAAAACCATTATACAGAATGCAAAATTCTGTTGGATTTACAGCTACCAAATTTGGTATATATTTAGTTCTTATGTAGTAAATGCTCATTAAATATTTTTCAAAATTTTAATTATACTTCTAGAGAATCAAAAGATAAAAGAAATTTTAAAATCTCTTTAATAATTTTGAAGCATATTATCTCATTAAAACTACCTTCATACATATTATTTATACATACATAACAAAACTACATACACATTCATACATACAAAACTAACTTCACACATTACACTTGGAGCATATTATCTCATTAAAACTACCTTTTTTCACATACCTAGCAGAAGAAAAAAGATACTTTTTGGACATATCAATTTTATTTTCGAGTATTTTTTTTCAATTTCAAACTTTTTATAATGCTTTTTATTATTGAAATGAAATTTAAACCAATATTAAAATTTCACCAAACCTTCCATTCTCGTGATTTTGTCAATGTTAAAAAGGTGATAAAAAGCAAATGCGTTTCTTGAGTATTTTTATCAAAGCAGAGTTTTTCTTTTGTTTTTATTAGTTTGGCAATGCTTTTAGATGGGTCTTTTTTCAGCAAAAATGAATTTATTAGAAGAAACACCACAACTAGTGCAGTGAAACGAGCCAGACGAATCAAACACAAAATAGCACCATGTTAGTTACGTTGTTTTGTTCTAAAGGTTCGAAATTTGATTTTTCTCTTTTGAGATAATTTCGGGATAAAATGCAAAGGTCTAATATATTTCCATCAGCTATTATCCACTTAATCATTTTAAGAGACTCAGTAATATTTAAGAAACATAGAGTGTCCTTGTAGTGATATTATAAACTCATCCTCAATTTAAAAGATAGGCCTTAGTAACTCTCCCTAGTTTTTAAGAAAATTATTCTAAAAATAAAACAATGTTACAGATTATATTAGAAATACGTGCGTTACATATACAATATTTAGAGGGACAATTGCTCGAAATGCGAATATTGCATATTAGCTCTGGCACCCCAATTACAACAGAAACGGAGATGGTTATTCGTCATCAGATTCCTGTCTTAGGTATAATCACTGCATTGCTAAAAACATTCTGTGGTAAATACCATCATTTTGAACAGTAAGAGAGCAACTTAAAGAAAAATTATTCTTATGAGATGCAAGTTTCAGAAAAACACGTCATTTGTGAAGGCATATCTTGAATACAAGAAAGTTCATAAATTAAGGAAGTTATAGAATAAAGGTATCCAACTCACTGACGTCGGCAAAGGCTCACTGTCTATAGAATTTTTGATAGACGCTGATTATGCATGCTGGGACCTTTTCACAGTGTCACTCACCATGCCCTCCTGTTGCTGTAGAAACCCATCCATGTTGGAGAATTATGGAATAGACGATGGACAGATGCATTCCTTTTAGACAACAAATTTTTTGTGCAGAGAATTCTCTACGGAATCTTGATTGGCATGCTATCCAGCAAGTAACTTCAGTTCAAAGAATAATGTGTAAATTCGTATCACACCCCAGTCTCTGCGCCCTGACATGGGGATCTTTGGGAGGGAATGGTACTGTGACTTCTCTTAAGAGTAAATAATAATCAACAACTTTTTAATGCAATATGTTTTAATAAGTAATTAATTGCACACATCACAGGTACATATATATAAAAGATATAAAGTTATTTTACCATTAAATGGGCTGTTTGTTAACAGTTTTCTGAGGCATATTCCACGAAACACATCGTCTTACCACGTAACATCACTCATCCTCTCGTCACTCCATTGCAGCTTCTCTCGTTCTAGGTTTTTTTTTTTAAAGTTCGTACATAGAGGGTGCTAGACAGTACAGTACAAATGATCAAGAAACATCTTAAAAGAATTTTGGGGAATACCCGTTTGTATTATGGAAAAAGGGTCAATATATTATGTGATTTCGAACCAGTTAAAAATGCAAGACTTCTCATCTGTTTTTCTGACGATCCTGATGACCTCATCTCTCTCATACCACCAATGTTTTTATAAAAAATTTCCATTGTGGAAAAAATTTCCATTCCAGATATGTATATAATTGATGATGCTGATGTTACAAAGCATTAGAACCATCAACTAACCCTCAGAAAACACTAAAGAAACTGATTTCGTCGGGAGTCTATTAAAACACATAAAAAGGGATATTATTACAAAGTAAATTCTGGAGATATTGTCTTAATCGAAGAATAATAAAAAAAAAGAGTTTATTTCGGCCAAAGGCTAAAGTTCTTGAAATCCATCCAGTTAAAGAGAAAGCGATTCGAATTTTGAGGCTCATAATATCAAACGGTGAAGTTATATGACCAGTTAAACACATTTGTTTTCTGGAGATAAAAGTTTCAGGGGCTAGAGATAGTGAGGCCAAGAAAGATACTGTTATTAAGAGCACAGATGACTCATTGGAGGAATTTTGCCCACAAGAAGCAGTTGAATTGTTACAATAGCTTTGAGATATATGAATACTTGATTATATCGAACTGATTTATCTTATTTCTGTAAACTGTTAGTCTTATTTTAAGTGCATTTGATGTTTCTATTCTGAATTGTGTTATTTATCTGAGGAATTTCAAACGTGGAAGTGTACGGTAAATCAAATCGCATTGAAATGAAAAAAAAAAAGCATGTTGAAAAACAAGAACTTTTGTAATTTTTGTGGCAAGAAACTTGTAAATAAATTTTTTTGTAAAATGATGTTCAGTTGACTGGAAAACTACCCTGCCTTGATGTTCTTTTTAATTAATGTGAACTGAATTATTTCGAAGAACTGGTTAGATTTTTTGAAAGTAAGTCTTCATGGTAGTGTGAGTGTGTCAGTTGTTCCCCGTCTATTCGACATGCCGTATTCCATCATACGAAAACTCTTCCGAATGCACTCTTTGTTCCAATAAAATTGAAGTATATTCACCTATTTCAGAGCAGGAACTCAGTGGTTCGCAAAACTTTTACATGTCAGTTCCTTGCTGAAGTGGTAGTGGATGTCACTGGGTCATGGAACACTTTGTGGAGCCCACTTTTGCCTCAGTGGGTATTTTCAACCTTTGCAATTGTAAGATTTGATCAACGGAAAATTCTCAAAGTATACAGAAACAACTCTTGCATCGTGAAATAGCAGTAGTACGGTGAAGTTTCTTGGCTACCTTTTATGATTGAGTCGTACGTTTTTGAAGAGATAACTGCAAATGGAATCCAAATTTGCGCCGTCACAACACAACGGTCCCACAATTTCAGTAGAGAGGATGTCTTCCGGAAAATATTTTCACGCAGATGGCGGACCACTTTCCACTATTGATCATCGTATAAAAGTGCTAAGATGGTATTTCATCGATGCTACCTCTGATTGCGGGGTTTCCTGAGGGAGGACTGCATCCGTCATGAAAGGTCGGCTGCTGAAGAGCAGCATTCGGTGCCACGCTCTTGATATTCCGGGACATTTACTACAGGTCAGCAGAGGAAAGGATGGTTTTGCGGTAACAGCACTTTATTGAGCATGAAGGAGGACATATTAAGCAGTTTTAATGCTGTTTTTTAACGTTATTTAACATTCATAAAACATATAAAATGTTTTATATGTATTATAACACCACCTATCGGTGGAGTTTTGAGATATATTTTTATTTAATAAATATTAAGCGTATTTTTTTAATGATCTTAGTTTAAATTTATACCTTTTGGACTCATTGAATGCGTTCTAGAGTCCTCTGAAGTGGGAAATTTATTTCTTACTAACTTTCTGTAATTCTTCGAGAGCTGTGAAAGCTTACCCTAGCTAAACCGTCAAATTCATATCCCCTTATAATAAAGCTGAATGTGTGTGTTGGCGCTTATAGGCTAAATCGACAGAACAAATTAGACACACATATGCTTTGGAGGAACGTGTGCCTTGCATCATTTTAAAAGCATAGTTAGAAATTTAATTAATTAAAAATTAAAAGAAATTCTGTTATTTTCTGTAATAACATTAAAAAATAGAAAGGCACTATATTTATTTTCAATTTTACTTCGTATTTTATATTTTTAAAAATATAAAATTATTACAAAATTTCTTACGTTATCTGAAATTTAAAAATTTTTTAATAATAACAGCTTTTTTTAACATATAAATGAAGCTTTTATTTTTAATCATTTAAAAAGTATTGTAAGAACATTTTCCAACAATTTATTGTATACAAAATAAAAATTTAACTTGCATGAGCACACAGCACGTGCTTGGAAAAAATTAACTTTTATCTATATGTTGACATCACTTTGACAAAAGGTGAAATTAAAAGATTAAGTTAAATCTTACTGCATGTCAAGCCTATAAAAATGTAATAGCAAGTGTCTTTAAGAAATGAAATGAACATGAATCATTATACTTTCTGTAGTATTTAATGCAATTAAAGCATGTACAAGGTGGTTAGAACTAACCACCCCGTATTCTGAGCTCTCTATAGAGAACTACTCAGTGTAAAGGCTTTAAAATTGTTGAATATACCATTGAATACGTGGGGAAACGGATTACGAGGGAAAAGGTTACTTTCAGAAACACTGATAGATGGCGCTGTATATGTAAAAATGTTTGCAGAAAGTATGTACGCTGTATATAGAAAATATTCTGAAAATACACGAAATACATAATTTTAATACATTTTATTCAAACGCGTCAAATATTTAATCACAAGGACCTTATCTATGTATGGGAAACTGCTCAGTATGGTTTCCTTCTTCAAGATGTAAAATCTGCATTCCATGGGCAGCTTGTTCAACTGCGGATCGTCATTGGTAGATTGAAATGCTTCTTACATGCAGCACGAAACTGTCTTTCCAATCTACCAAGGCTACCAGAGACCCACGATTGACAATTTTCAAATAACTCCGAAGCCAAAAATCACAGGGATTCAAATGTAGAGAACGAGATGGGCAGGTTGCCGGAAAGACACGACTAATTGCTCTATCATTAGTGAAATTTTACCGGTGAAAGGGCTCTACACAGACTCCAATGTATGAAGACACTCATTCTTGCATAAAGGTAGTTGAATCATGACAATAGCATTGTTACATTTGGGTTACATCAAAACTTTCGAGGATATTTACAGTGCATATCACTGAACCATTGCTCGTAGCCTCTTCGAAAAAGAAAGGTCGAAGAATAAATGGGAAAAGATTCATACTTTCGTGCAGGTTTTTTTTTTCTTTCGTATTCCCACAATGACATCTGCATGTGTAATTGAAAACGCAATTTATCGAACCAAATGACTCTTTTGCAGTCATATACTGTCCAATCTATCTGCTTTTTCCACGGCAGACAGTAGAAGCTTTTGAATAGGTCATCAATTTCCATAGCCAATATGATGCGGTGAACAGTTCTTCCTGAGATCTTAGAGGTCTCTCCACAGTTTGGCGTAGAGTAACTCTTCTATTGGACTGCATAACTCTAGCAAATCTATTTTCAGATAGAATACTTAGTAATCTGTGATGTCAACAAGCATGATGCTGAGACCCGGGTTTCTGCTTAAAACTTTAATTATTGCTTCTTCCGAGCATTCACATGTACAGCCGTTTTGCTGATATTGGTTCCGATACTTCGAGCGCCTACAGTAGTACCATGCTCAAACTGAATCATATTAAATTATTTTTGCTCATTTCTTCGAAACCAATACTGTGCAATGGATGCTTCCCTTGTCCCGCATATCCCTTTTAAATCTATCGTACTCTCTAGGAACAACAGCGTGAAGTCACCACCGGTTTGCGTATAAATGTCAAGTGGTTATAATAATTTTGTCACTCAATATGTGTATATTTATCTATATCTCTTTGCATATAAAAAATAATTTTTATAAGTTATAAGTATAGATAATTATGCAACTCATAAGAAAACTAGTAATTTTTCTTGAGTTAAATGTTATAGTATCAATAGTTATTAAATTATATTATTCATTTATGCCCATTACTAAATAAAATTTATATGTTTTAAAACTTATAAATTTTAATTTTTTCCCCTAGGTTGTTATTTTGAGGATATAATAATGTAAACTTCATAATTATACCGGGTGGGCAAAAAGTCTGTAAAAACTTTAAAAATTCATAAAACCCGTAAAATTAAGCACAATAAAAAACAGTTTGCAGATTTAGCATCGATAAGTTACGGGATTATTTTAGGTGAGAAAAAAAAAATTAATTTAAAAATCAGCCGATAGGTGACACTGGTATAAACGAGTTAGCTGGAAATATGTCAATGAGACAGGCATTTCTTTTGATCCAGAATCAGTTCTCCGTTGCATGCTACGAACGTAAACAACGATGCTGTGCGGAAGAGATATTTTACCTGCATTTTGAAGCTATTTTACCGGAATCAGCGACTGCCGACTTCAGAAAAATGTGAGGAATGGGAAAGGACATTTAACAGTGACAGGCCTCATAAACCTTGTTCAGCGATTTGAAGAAGCTGGATAGCTGGAAGATCGTGTAAGGTCTGGGCGACCAAGTCTAATACAGACGCATTCGGAGCATGTTGTAGACTAAATGGAAAAAATTAACTTCCGAAACCGTGATAAGAACTAGCAGTGCATGAGAAGCTGGCAGAAGCTTGGGATTACCGCCATCCTGGATATGCAACATTCTTCATGGAGTTCTGAATCAGTATCCATACAAATTGCAGTGTTGCCATGAAATTTTATCATAGGATGCTGTAGAGAGAGAAGCATTTCAGAGCTGGGCTCTCTCCAAAATTGATTTAGATCCCTCCTGGTTCTCCCCTCAGGGGCTCACCTTATTTAGGTGGGTACGGGTGTCCCAATCCAGAGGTTCCCAGGGATTTTCACTCCTTTTATGTTTACTCTCCACTGCGCCTTTTGCTGTCTCTTTTTTTCTTCTTTCTCTCGAGGATAGGCGCTAGAACTCTCCATGAGAAGGTTTCGCAGCTCTGTTTGCTTCCTGCTTCTCATGGACAGCAAATAACCCCACGTTTTTGCCTTGCATGGCGGCCTATTAGATGGGTGCTGCACTATGGTACCCGATGTATCAATCGGCTGGTCACCTGAGTGGCTAATCTTCTAGAGATCAAGCGAAGGGGTTACTCCTTGGGCTTGGCGTTATGGGTGGTCACTGTCCCCGGAGGTAACTCTGAACGTATAGGTTCTGGCTAGCACTAAGGTAAGCGCCGGGGCTGGGAATGGCCAGAGCCGGTGGCTGCCTTCCCTTGTTGGGCTCCATGGTGGGCGGTGTCGTCGGGCCTGAAATTCACATTTATATCGTATATGCGCTAAAACCAAATCCCCCTTCAGCGGGCATCAGAGACAATTATATTTTACATCTCCTCAACTATTTGATACATATTTTGTAATAAAAAGAGTCTCGGAAAAACATGAAAACTTTAATAATGTTTCATCATTTTTAATACAAAAAGCAATTACAGCAATTGTCGGTGACGTTAAAGTAATCCGTAAAAAGCACTCTGGTGATTCGTTGGTTGAAAGTTTGCTCTATAAAGTCAACCGAGCAAATCATAAAATTAAAAGATCTGGCAACTATACCGTCGCTGTTAGCTCCCACATATCACTTAACTATTCAAAAGGTGTTATTACATGTGGAGAACTGTTTAACGGCCTGATAGAGGAAATAACAATGGAACTCAAACCGCAAGAGTGACAAATGTACGCCAAATTAATATTCACAGGGTTAGGCAACTCCCTCTCACTAAATATTACATTACTACTTTTCATAGTCCGAATTTACCTGAATTTTTATATGCAGGTCATATAAAATTACCAGTGCTGCAATATATTCCAATCCATTTACGATGTTTTCAATGCCAGAGCTTTGGGCACTCTAAAGCTAACTGCCATGGAACCCTCACTTGTGCCCGCTGTGCAGAAAAGAGTCATGACAGCCAGCAGTGTTGCGCACTAAAAAATTGCGTAAACTGCGGAGGCAATCATACATCTTTCTTCCGAAATTGTGAACGCTGGCATTTAGAAAAAAAAAGATAATAGCATTTAAAGTAAAAGAAAACGTATCCTATCCTGAGACCAGGCGAAAGGAGTTGGTCCAAACCCCTCTAAACCTGGTAAAAGTTATGCTGCTGCCTAAACCATTTTGCGAAAACTGTTCATGCACCAACTGCACAAAAAGGCAAACTAAAAACTAAACCCAGCCATAAAAATTGAGATTCTGAAACAGAAAACTCTACAACCAATATTCCTGAACCCAGTCAAACAGAAACACATAAAATCAAATCCAAATCCAATAAATTCTTTAAGCTGAAGCTATCAAAACGTGTCTTATCTGCAAAAGATTTAAATATGAAATTTAAAAAAATCAACGTTACGTACATCTGCAGCACTGGGACTCGCAAATCAGGGTGTCGTCCATAAGGACTTAACGTCTATTTTTAGTGGAGCATCCAAGAGTTCCGAATTTATCTCGCTTCATCCATCTGAGGAGGATGATGAAGAATTTAAAATGAGTTACAATCCCTCGCAACCTCTAAGCAATGTCCCTAATTCTTCGCCTTGCAACAAGAACTTCTAAATGGGTACCTTTCTTTCTTAGAATTGTCGCAGCATTCGGTTCAAATTAAATGACATCAAGTCCATTTTTAATAAAAGTGTTCATGAAACTTTCTTGACATTAAACATTCCCATAAAATTACGTGGCTACAACTGTGTTCAAAAAGATGCAGACACAAGATCTCACAATTCCGGAGGTGTCTGTATCTTCACATCTCTATCCAAGCTCGCCTCTCAATTTACAAACTTTCCTTCAGGCTGTGGGTGTACAAGCTCATGTACGGAAGTTAGTCACAGTCTGTTGTATTTACTTACCGCCACATGATGTCATCTGTCAACAAGATCTGGACAACTTAGTGAACCAGCTTCCTTCACCTTTTATACTGCTGGGCATCTTCGTGGGCGGCAGATTGAGCAGTTTATTTCTAATAACTGTCTCTGCCTGCTCAATAATGACGAACTGACGTACTTTCACGAGCCCACACGTACCTTCCACAGTCTTGATCGCTATTATATAACCTTTGCTCTTAGCAATGATTTATATAATAGCGATCACTTTCCTATTATTGTCCTCCATGCTGATAGTGGTGGTGCGATTATTCGCCGTCAAAGTCGTATGAATTCATGGATATAATTTGTTTCTTCTATAACTTCCTATACTTCTAGTAGGATCTTGTGGAGGAAGGTAAAGGCTGCTAATGGGATTTATAGTGAATCATTCCTTCTTGTTTTAAATACTGGAAATGAGATGTATTTCGCCCCATTAGATGTTGCCAATATCCTTGTCCAAGCATCCGCACGAGTTTCCGCAATAGATTCTTATAGTCCTGAATTTTTGATTAAGAATCCCGCGGAATAGTTGCCTTTGCATTTTAATGACAGAAGTACGTATTCATATAACTGCGAGTTCAGGATGTTTCAACTAGAAACGGCATTAGCTAAAGCCTATGATACCAGTCCAGTACCAGATGGGGTTACTTATAATATGCTCCGACATCTGAACACCACCTCTCTATCTAACCTGTTGTTGTTACTTAACAGAATCTGGAATGAGCAAAAGTACGCTTTACAATGGCGAGAAGCCATTGTGATCCCTATCTTAAAACCTGGTAAGGAATCTTCCAAACCTCTGAACTACCGACCATTTACTCTAACGAGTTGTCTTTGCAAAACTTTTGAGCGAATGGTCAATGCTCGGCTCATATACGAATTGGTAAAACAAGGATGCATCTCTCATTTGCAGAGTGTTTCTGTAGAGGCCTCTCTACCTTTGACAACCTCGTTTTATTGGAAACCCAAATTCGCAACACATGTGTTAAGAGAAACCACCTTTCTCCATATTTTTCGCTATAGAAAATGCCTATGACCGTGCTTGGTGCTTTGGCATACTTTCAACACTTTTTAATTTTGGTTTTAGGGGAAATTTGCCCATCCTTTTAAGGAACTTTTTATCTCATCGAACATTTCTCGTTCGTGTTGGAAATTTTTATTCCAGTCATTTTATTTAAGCTGACGGAGTTTCCCAAGAAAGTGTCACGCTTTTAATCATTCATCTTAGTCAAATTTCACCTTCATCTGTACAAGCCAGTCTTTATGTTGACGACCTGCAGGTCTCATCTCAAGGTAGTGATATGACAACATTTACAAACTGCCGTGGATAAACTGGTAGCTTGATGCGTTAACAATGGATCGCCCGAGAAGAGCCTATGCGTTCCACTTTTGCCGGAAAACAAAGCTTCACCTTGATCCGAGTATTAAATTCGGAACATTCAAATTCCTGTGGTGAACGAAGTTGATTGTGGTTTTTGGGAGTGATTCTCGATCGGAAGCTCACCTTTCTTCCGCATATCTTATATTTGCGGAAAAAGTGTGATATATCATTGAATATTTTAAAGGTGTCTTGGGGTGCTGATGGAACCTCAAAGAACCTACTCCGTATATAACAAGCAGTCAGCCTCTCCCATATTGACTACGACTGTATGGAATATGGCTCTGCACGTCCTACCGTTTTACAAAAATTAGACACCGTCCACCATACTGCTCTAAGAATCTGCTCCGATGCTTTCCGCACTTCTCCAGTAGACAGCTTATACGTTATCTGTCATAGATACCTCTTCATTTAAGGTGGAAGAAAGTGTCTAGTTTATATTATTTCCGTTCAAATTCTGTGCCAAATCATCCTGTGGTTGGTATGACATTGCCAATTAATCTTCGTAGCCTATATGATGTCCGTATCTCTCACATTCTTCCATTCAGTGAGAGAGTCAAATGACTCTTACGTGACACTGATATATCAAATATTATCAATGAAACTTTTGATTTCTTTAGTTTTCCACCTTGTGATTTTCCATACTTTTCCCTTTCTGAATCTCTTTACAGGCTTCGATGAATCCTCGACTGATGCTTTTATTTTTCAGCAGCATTTTCATTATCATCGCTGTCAATATTGTTCTTTCTCACCAATTTATACAGATGGTTCAAAAACGGATGCTCATGTTGGTTGTGGGATCGTTTTTCCATCTGATACTCTGAGCTATCGTCTGCACAAAACTTGCTCCATATTTACAGGTGAGTTAACTGCGATTTTTTGTGCCCTTCAGAAAATATCGCTTACAACGCAGCGTAATTTTATAATCTCCACTGACAGTATGAATGCATTGGAAACACTCTGCCATTATCATAATCGGATGCATCCAGTCGTTATTCAACTTTTACTCACCTTACGGCTCCTTCACAATAGAGGTTTCAATGTCAGGTTCCAAATCACGTTGGCATCTTCGGAAATGAAGCTGCAGACTATGTTGCTAAACAGGCAACTCCGTTTTGACTTCCGTATTGTGGCTTGAGAAATTCTGTCATTAACTATTTCCATTATACTTCGCAGAAGGCGTGGGAGCAGCAAATCAACAATAAGTTGCATTCTATCAAACCCACAATTGGTGTATGGCCGATTCTTCCTGTACGAGAGGTCGATGTCAAGTTGAATCGCCTTTGCATAGGACACACTCGCTTCACACACCTCTTCTCGCTTTTGGCGAGGCGGCACCAAAGTGCTCCTCAAGTCATGCGGATTTCACGATAAAACACATTTTAACTGAATGCCCATCTTTTAGTTCTGCTCATTTACAGCTTTTAATGTCATCGTCATTAAGTTTACAGGACGTGGTTGGTGAAAAATTCCACTCAAACCTTTTTACATTTTTAAAAAACATTGGCTTTTATACTTGTATTTAGTACATTTTACCTTCTATTCATGTTTGACATTTTATATCGTTTCATTGCAACGTTTATTCCGCCTTTTTATGTTGATATCGCTTGCTTTTAAATCTTAATATGTGCGTTTTTATAGTTGCTATATTACCATTTTCTTGGCACAGCATGGCCAAACATGATACTTGCGCCATAAAAACACCACAAAACAAAACAAACAACAAACTCTCCTGGGTCTCTAACATCTTGTGGACAGCTGAAACTCATTTTTCACTTCATGGCGACGTTAGTACGCATAACTGTCGCATCTGGGCGGCGTCAAATCCACGAATGTATGCTGAGAAACCAATGCATTTTCCCAAAGTCCCAGTGTGGCGTGGGTTCACAGGTTCCCTCATCAGAGGACCTTTCTTCTTTGAAACACAGTGTCACAGTTAAATGGGTGGTAAACGGTGACAGTTATCGCTTCTGCTCGAAAAGGTTGTTCCATGTTTGCGTGAAAAAAAGATGCGATTCCTGCTGTTATGTTTATTCAAGATGGAGCAACAAATCACACTGCCATTCCAGTCAAGGAATTCCTGATACAGATGTTCGGGGAAGAGAGAATCATTAGTAGACGTTGAAAGTTTCCATGGCCTTCTCGGTCACCAGATATGACACCAGCAGACTTTTGGCTATGGGGAAATTTAAAATCCGGGTGTATCGATCCCGTCCTTCCAATCTGTCGGAACTGAAAGATTCAATACGCCGGGAGATGTCATTGTACAGCGGGACATGCTGCACTCTGCCGTTGCTGGATTTGCGACACGCCTGCAATGCGTAATCACTTGTGGTATTGCAATAATAAAGGTCTGATAACATTATTTTTGTTATTTCGTGTGTCTATTCTTTCATTTATGTAGCAAACGCCATCTATTGGTTGTTTTTTGAATTAATTTTTATTTCTTATCTAAAAAAAATCACTTGACATCGATGCTAAATTTGCAAATAGTTTTTTTATTTCGCTTACTTTTACGGGTTTTTATGAAATTTTAAAGTTTTTACGGACTTTTTGCCCACCCGGTATTTAGCATGCGATGCATTTAGTATGTAGATGAGTCATTTAGATGGTTTCTATAACTTTATCTTTACTTATAATAAAGCTCAATGTGTGTGTGTGTGTGTGTGTGTGTGTGTGTGTGTGTGTGTGTGTGTTGGCGCTCTACAGACCAGACCATTCAACCTACAGCTACCAAATTTGGCACGTGTATACCTTGGAGGCCGGGAATGTGCACCTGGGGGTTATTTTTTCGAATTTTTAACTAGAATTTTATTTATTTAAAAATTAAGCGAAATTTTGACGTGTTTCTGCGATAACTTCCGAAAATATTACAGCACAAAAAAGATTTTTACATGAAGTTAAAGATCAAAAATTTATCTTTTAAATGATACTAATGTTTTTATCTTAAAATTAAATTTCTATTTTTAATGAATTTTTAAATAAATATTTTAACTATGTTTTTCAATAATTTTTTTCGTCAAAAATAAAAATGAGGATTAAGCACGTTTCGCATTCCTGAGAAAAAAATAGCTTTTTTCAAAGTGTTGCCATCACATTGATTAAAGCTCTAACTGAAAATAAATTAAATCTTTTTGGAAATGAAATCTGCAAAATTATAATTTTCGGCAAGTGTCTGTAAGAAATGAAACAAATATGAAATATTATTTTTTTCTAAAAAATAAATTCAAGAAAAATTATTTTATGATCTTTTACGCTCTCTATACAGGGTGTTTATTCAGTCCCCGATCCATTTTGATATTTAATGACTCATAAAATAATGAATATGTAAACAAACTTATGGCATTTATTGATGAAATAACTCATATATTTTCCTTTTCAGGTTTGAATATTTTTACTTTTGTAAATATCGTCTGCGCGTGTTTTTAATTTGAGATAATTTCATTTTCCAGTCTAAATATCTGTACTTTTCTAAATATCGTCTGCTTATTAATTGCATTTTTCTCTCTTTTGTTTTTGGCAACTATTGAAATGTTATGTTTACTTTTGATGTGTTTGTTCTAAGTAGTACTTTTGTATGTGATGTTTTATTGGATCGAATATTAAGAAGAATGCATACACCGCAAGAGAAAGCACAGATTTTATGGTGGTCATAGATTTAATTTCCAATCAACTAAATCACTGACTTTTAAGAGTTAATTTCAAATAACTTAAACTGACTGATTTATGAAGATTTGAATATCACTATTCAATAAAAAAAGGATAATTTTAAATTTTTCATCGATCGTTTCAAAGAAAATACGCCAATAAGCGCGCAGGTTTCTCAAGATTAATTGGCCCAAGATTATGAAAATGGTGAGTTTTTCTAAATTTTTAACATTTAAAACTTCATAAATAAGTCTTAGTTGATCGTGGAAAATAGAAACATTCATTCATTTATTTAAAATTTGGTGTGTCCAGAATATTTATCAGAATATGATACCTTACTGCATTAAATTTAGACTTCATAATTTTTGAAATATATTTATAAGCAGGAACAAATTATTATTATTGATTTCATTTCAATCCTTTTGAAAGCAAAACTAAAAACTGAATTTTATACTGAATCTCAGAAATTTTTGTTGAATTATTGTTTGAGATATTACATAAACTATGAAAAATATTTTGTAGTTAACATAAGACTTAAATACCGAGCGATTCTGTTTGCAATACTCATATTCAATGATAATAATAATTAATAAATAACAATAAAGATGATTAATAAAATAAAATGCTTGGTTTTATTAAAAAATATCTTAATATTAATTGCAATTTCGTCATTTACATTTTTAATTAAAGTTGAATTTTACCGGAAATGGCAACAAATTAGCAAAAAATATATAGTAAATTGAACGAAACGATCTAAACAATATAAGTTTGGTATGACTATCAAAATTTGAAGATTAAAAATGTTTTGTTTGAGAATCCTTTAAGAGACCAGTTACTTAAAATATTTAATTGAAAATTGTAGCGAGCGGTAATACTGGCGAACCGGCTGGTCGCCAAAGGTGGCTAGTATATATATAATTGCACATTTTTTAAGATAGTAATTTTATGTGGTTTGAAGGTAAAAACTTCCACAGAAATTTATTTAATATTCAATTGTGTATTATAGTTTTCTTAAATATATCTGCTATAATAAGCTAAGCAATGTGAAATTATTGTTACTTACATTAAGTTCATGTTTGATCAAAGATAAATAATCTTTATTAAATCTCATTTCTAGAAAATCATTCTGACTAGCAATTTTATAACAATTAAATATGATTCAAAATTGAAGACATTAAAATTTTTTTATGCTTTAGAATATAATTTAAATATTAAAACATTTTATGAATGTGTGTGTTTTGTAGTTTAAAATTTAATCCTCGATTTTTTTATCTTCAATTAATGCTATTTGTGTACCGAAAATCCAATATTTCTTGCAAAAACTTGTGATATTAGCTCAAAAATGTTCAAAAATATTTTATTAGTTCAAAAATATTTTATCAAACACAGTTAATTGCCATTTCATTCTTAGTTGTCCCTGCCATGAGATGTGTTGGGTGAGGGAGGGAAGCCGGCCTTTCGCCATTTTATGCGATCCGCTGATCGAGTGACATTTCAGAACGAATATCATTAAATAACAAAATGAAAAACTATTTTTAAAGTGAAAAAAATCCTCAACAAAAATTACCTGAATGCGTTTTTACAGAATGTTCCCAAGCAATTTACAAAACCAAAAAGACAGATTTTGTTCTTTTTTGAGCGCAAATCTTCGCCAACAAAGTTATTTTCTCTCTCGGAATGGAGGAAACCGAATGTATATTACCAAATTCGTGGCGTTTTGTAATGAAAGGTAGAAAAAAGTGCTTGACCGCGTGTTTGAAAAGATTCGAAAGTCTAAGAACATGGATGTGCATAAACTTCTGTTTTTCTTGCAGCCAGGTAATAAAGTAATTAGAGTGAGAGTATAATTATACCCCTCGTATCGCATTTGCGGATAAGTCGATATCTCGAATTTTCCGCCATCCGAACAGACAAGAGGAACACGATTATAATTTGGTTTGGTTTTGATGCTTTTTTGGCGCAAGTGCCATTCTTGGCTAAACCGAGCCCACGGTTGTAACAGAGTAAAGATGAAGGAAGATTATAAGCGAAAGAACGCTAAATACATCTTCTGATTGATGTTTTTCAGAACGGTATCAAAAGTTTGGCGCCCATTTCTGCATCACTTTCCATCAGACTGTGACTGATTTGCTAAAATACAGGATGAGTACAAAATGTATGCCCGATTACAGAAATTTCTTGTGTAAAAATGTTTCTACTTATAGTTTTATTTATTTTTGTAAATGGCAAATACTGTATTAGAGTTTGTATGGTAGCAAATTGCATTTCATAGTCACTTCTTGTCTCGTAGAAAATAGTAAATCAGTATCTACTTATCTCCTATAACATATAACATAGTCATAGAATAAACATAGTCATTTCATTATCGAAAACTGAAGTGGTAAAGATTCCACCTCAGAAAGAGTTCTGAGGTGAAATTGCTACCACTCCCTCTCAAAAAGAGATGACAAATATAAGGAGAGAATAGAGTATATAGAATGGTCCACTCCAATTGCCAGAAATATTTTTGACGTGAAAGGAATGGGTAGAAAATAGTTTCATAGAACCACAAAATACATTGTGCTTTTTCTTCTCATTGACGATATTTCAATAAAAATCAACTTTTGAGCCATCGCGTCTTATTTATTGGCGCTTCGTTAATTTTCGTTGATCATACAGTTTCGTGCTTTAACGTAAATACGTTATATGTTATGAAAATATAGAATAAGAACCAAAAATTAGATCCAGATTCAAAATTCACAAGTTGACCAGAGGAATTCGTTTGGTGGCAAAGATTTTTTTATAAAATACATGAGAATACATATTTATTTGTGGATGAGAGATTTATAATTTCTGCCATCATTCGATCCTGTTGAGAATGGGTCTGGTGATATTTCTTTACCACGATAAAATAAAATAGGGTTAATGGGATAGTTGGAGAAACCCATTCGAAAATTGGATCGAGAGATCTCAAGAGGAAATTGAAATCTAAACTAAATCTCGAATTGTAAAAAAAAAGTTTTGTGCGGGGAAAAAAAAAAAAAAAACCCAGAAAGCGGAAGTCCCATTCCCAGAGACCCCGGAGAAAGAAGGTGAAGGGTTGCCATGGGAACCAGAATAGCACCCCTGAAGAAAAAAAAGATTCGAATCTATTTATAGAATGCTCCCCGCAAAGTCCCATTTGAATTATGGCATCGATCTGATAAGAGAAGTGGGTGTGAAAAAAAGAAGGCTTTTTCGACAGAATGAAAGATCCGCCCTCCTACACTTTTCTCCCCTTCTACAAACCATTCTTGCAGCGGAGCGCGAGAGAACATGTCATCACCTGTTGAATGGATGAAAAAAGATGTGCAAAGAAGAGGTCCCTTTTTCTGGTTTCAGACAAGCATTTCATATTTATTCGATTATGATTCGAAAAGAGCTGAAATGTAAGGGTAGCATTCTGAAAGGATTCTTAAATGTTTTAGTTACATTTTAAGAAATAAAAGCAAATCTTAAGCAAGAGAAGGTCAATATAAGGACTTCAAAAGTGTAAAATTGAAGAAATATATATAAATTAGGAAAGCACCGCATGTCTAAATATTCTGAAATATTTTCCGATGTAATGAACGATCTGTTATTGTTATAATGGATAAGATGTGAAAAGTCCATTATAATATTGATTTTTTTAAGCTTCTAGTTCTTTACTAACAAACATGTACCAAAGACTTCTGGCAAAGAGTTTTTTCGATTCATTTTTTGATTATATGCATTTTGTTTGTGTTCTCATAGTAGATTCACTGCCAGATAGATATTTTAATTACATTTTTCCCAATATTAAATGTCATGAAAATATACATATTTTAAAATACTGTATAATTCTCCTATTTTCAACTTCTACCTTGAAAGTTTCCCTTATGTTAAAGCATATTTTGATATAACTTGACAAAAATAAAACATATATGATTTTTTTTTAACATTGAGCTCTTGTGCATCATTATTTGATTGACTTTTGCAACTTTTTAAAGAAACATCAAGCAATTCCAAATTTCAAGCAAAAATTTACCCTTCAATGATGTTAAACCTAGAAAAAAATATTTGATATTTTTGTTTGAATCGATATTATCTATTTAATAAAATCACAAAAGATAGTTTCATTTTATTTGTAAAAGCGGGAGGGGCAGTTTGAAGTATTATGACATTTGAATATATTTCATTCATTTCTAATAAAAAGTTTCAATCAAATTTTACTAATTTATTTGCTGCATCCAAAAAGTATACAAAATGCTTGTGAAAATTTCGTTTTAATAGTTCAGATATTGAGACACTTGATTTTCAGCAACCATTATAACAAACATTATTTGTTTAAAAACAATAATCTACTATATCCTCATTACCTCTTAGCTGATACCTGATTATGTTTATACGATTTCAAGAGTGTAGGTATCTAATTATAAACTAAATCTAATTATGTGGATAGCATTAAGATGTTTTCTGAAAGTGTACATGCTCTCTTCTGCCGGTGTTGCGTTCGACTTTTTTAAAAAACAGTTTATTTGATGTTAGCTCAGGCCCATTTTGAAATGCTGGGCGTACAGTTCATTGATTTTTTCTGAAAATCAAGAATGCGAGCGACAAATAAAATAAGAGAGTTGTTAGGTTTTCAAACACTTCTATTGGTTTGTAATCCATTAAAAGTCTTTGATGTAATGATTTAAAGACCGTTGAGAACCTTTTTTAAAGCAAGTGGCCGAGATAAGAGGATGAAAATTGCAATAGTTTAACTTCGAAACGGGCTGATAAAAATGGATCAAATTCAAATAGAATAGCTTTATGAGAGTCCTTTTATTAATATCATTACATGTGTCGCATATGTAATGATTTGAATTTCACTGCGAACAATGCGTTTCACGTCCATACTCTCACTAAATGCAAGTTTGCAGATACGTCATGATTTATTAAAATGTGTCATCTCATTTTCTTAAGAATGGGAAGATTCTATTCAAAACTTATTCCTAGAGTAAAAGGAGAAAACGTCAAAACATCAGTTCATGGTTAGCTCAGAAATTCAAGTTATTTCATTTGAAATGCATCATTTACCCCCCCCCCCCCCCCCCCTTCGGAGAATGGGATGAATTTTATGCTGACAAAAAGAAAACATTTTATGACGCCTCGGGAATTTAATTATCACTTCTGAAGTTATCTCGAGATTCTTCTTTTTCCCTCGCATTGGAGAAAACGTTGGTCCTCCGTTTTTAGGATAGTTTGTAGTATCTCAGCTGCTTGTATTCGCATAGAATGAAGAGCTTTCTGAAGGTGGTGAAGGGAGATTTCGTAGCAATATTTGAAAGTACGAGAATGAATAAAAAGAAAAAAATTCATATTGAAACTAAATGCTTTCTCAAGAAGGTTAATAGTCGAAGGATCAGCGTTATTTGTACTTATATGGTCACAGACAAGGTTCTATGAAGAGATTTTAGAGACCCCTTACTTCTGAAGACACTCTCCCGATAATTAAAAACTCCTATCAGTTGAGAAGGCTTTTAAGGGGTGCTTCATGATTCGCGGCAATGCTTGTTAGTTCTCGCGGAGCTCAGAGCGTACAAGAAAAGAGGTATCTACTGAATTCTCAATCGAAGAGGAATTAATGGAAGCGAAACGCTGCATTAGTGGAAGATGCTGCACAGGTGAGAATCTGAGAGTAAGCAAATAAAATTCGTTTGCCATGTCATTTAGCTTAAATGAGTTATTTTAAAGGTAAGGTTCTTTCGAGATTTTTTTAAATAAAATAGGTTGCACTTTTACTGATTTGTATGTAAGGAAGAAGTATTGCAACCGTAAAAAATGACCTCCAATTATTGATGCCTCCATGTTTTACACCTCCTTGAATTCATTTTTGTTTTGTAATATTATCGTTTGTCGGAATATGACAACGCAGTGAGCTAAACGCGTGAAATTCGATATGTAATCTTTGAGAAAGCTTGAAAGTATCGATCAAATTTCGGATGCAACAAGACTGCGTGAAATGTTGCTCATTGCCAGTCAACGCGCATGTGAGCACAATAACCGTGAGCAACATGCAACATGAATTTTGCGACAGAAATTGTGCTTATTTAAAAATCATATCTATATACATAAAACGCTAACGTATGTAGCACAAAAATCGAGCTTATTGTCGAATGGCAACACTCAAATATAAACAAGACATCACACGAATTTCAGACTGCTTCATTAATTAAACATTTTTGCAGTTGTACTGATATAAATGCTCCGGATCTGCAAAATATTATTTGATGTGTTCAAGACATAGTTCCTTATATCACCAAAGAGGGCTTTCAGGGAGAGGAAAGAGGATATAAAAGAAATCAAGAAACAGAATTAAAATAAAAAGTTCAATTAAGTGCAAAAATGGGCTTAATTTTGTGAGATAGTAATCTTATTAAGACTTAAGTTCAATGCACGCTTTCTAGGCAAGCACGTCAAAATCATGTCAGTCCTCCAAAAAATTCGCTAAAAGTTTGCCATCCTGGGTATATATCAGAAATGCTAACAAGCGGCTTTTAAAGTTGCAATAAAAATTTTCACGATTATATTTGGCGAGAAATAGCAATTTTGACGACCATATATTAATCTTAAGTCTAGCCATAATCGTTATGATTTATCTATGGAAATTGTTCTCATATCTTCCAAAACAATCATCTTGTAAAAATGATTTTTGTACTATATAAAAACTTAAATACTTTTTATGATATTGATTACATTTTAGAACAATTTTTCATTTAATTTTAATATTTTCAATTCAATTTGATACACTATCCGAAACAATGTTTTAAATGCTATAATGGAATTCAATCTCTTCACCAAAATATTCAAGTTTGTGCTTTCGCCAAACATTCAATCCGTACTAGGAGTTTCATTTCCGCTTTTATTTCGTAATATCTACATTTTGTAATTTGCAGTAAACTGTTTTAATTGAATTCTTGTGTTTTAGTCGTACGAAATTGCAAGATGAAAGGCTTTTTAAAGAAATACATCCTGTATTAATAATTAACAGCCTAAAAACCCCAATAATCTAGGTGTACAAAAAGGCGGCCAGTACTATATAATGCCAGATAAACAATTCTAAATATTGAGTCATGGAAGAAACTACAACTCCGCTTATTGTTGACATAAGGCAAAACCTAAATGAAGCTTTTGATATCACTGTCAGGAGAGCGTCGGTGAGAAATGCGGCGCAGCCAAGAATACGAAATAAAAAGCGGGCTTCAACTGTTAGGGAGGGTTCCGGCTTCAGCTTCTCGTCTTCAAAAGTAACACTAGAGTCAAAACGGAAGGAGCAGATAAGACAAACTTACAGCCATTACATCTTGAGGCATGATACGCACGCGCACAAATACACGCACATTTCATGTTCCTGAACTCCACGTGAAATTCGGTGTAGGGTTTTTTAAAACAAAGGACAAGACTGTAAAACTGATGAATTTCCGTTCATTAGAGACAATTCAGAGTGAGCGAAATTTAATAAACGATTTTTTAATCAAAATTTCAGATTTCGGCTGGTGATGCGTGTCCAGCTCAGATTCAGGTGACGCGCAGGAAGTTTCCTTCACTGTGATACGAAGCATCGAATGTCATGCAGTATTATGATATCATATGCAAAAGTCGAGAACTAAATTGTCTTTAGTGATTGCAAAACATTGCATGGATATGCGTGAAAAAGAACTGAAGCAAAATGGACAGAACATAAAAGCATCCAAAACGGGAACCTATCTGATAAGTTATTCAAAAAATTGCAAACAGAAATTTCTTACTATTTATGAGGTGAAAGTTCTAATTTAAAGCAATGTCTTTTACACTGGCTCCTGGCAGCATGGTTGTAACACCAGGTAATATTTTATGAATATGCACTTGATATCATTCGTTTAAAACTAATTCAACTTGAATAGAATATTGTCGTTTTTTCAAAAATTTATTGCCCTCAATTAAAAATTAAAATTTGAAAATTACGAAAAAATAGCAACCTTAGAATTTCTCATTCACAAATGGCATCAAGATGCAAGATACGATACATTGTGTAATTTGGTTAGCTGATTCATTTTATCGTTTCGTTTCTTTTGAATTGATTATCAGCACATAAACAATTTCGAAGGAAATGGATTCTTTTAAGAATAAAAAACTCGCAGTAACGTTCACTATGGAATACATAAAAGAAGATAATCTCATTACAGAACAACTAGGAACACAGTGTTTAGTTATAAGGTTTGTGATTCGGGACCAAAGCTTCATGTTCCAAAAAAGATCAGTCGTGCTTAATCAGTATAAATCCGATTTCCTGAGTCCAACACCCACCTGCTGATGTAGTCCATTCACTTGGAGAAGGGAGTGCCATCTGAGGAGATGGGTCCTGTCAGCGATTCAAACTCACAGCTTCCGTTTCAAAATAGCCCTTATATTGCATCAGAAATAGGATGCGCTTGACTACAATGCAACTGGCACCTAACGAATCTCGTGATATCAATTTGTTGTAGAAAGCGACTTTTTACTGAGATGGGCTTTGGGAGGAAATAGCGTTTTATAAAACCATTTGGCGATAAAATTGCATTTATCGCCAAATAAAAATTTATAATAAAAATTTAAAAATAGGCATTTATAAAAAGAAATTGGAAATTTAAAAAAAATATAGATTTATATTATTTTTAAGACACTTTTCTTTCTCTTATAAGAAGCATACAAAAAATATTAAAATCGTCCGAAAAAATTCAAATTAAATATTTTGACAAAGGGCTAAGTTTCATACCCTCCAAAATCTGAAAAGCGCCTTTTTGGAATTATATTTGTCTCTCTTTAAACACGACATTTTTTCAAGCGCTTTTTGGGCTCGACAGATAAGATTTGTAGATTTCTATCAAATTTTGAACGAAATTCAGTCAGAAGATGATCGAATACAAACGTACACCATAATTACAAAACTAAAGAGCTTGGTGAATAAATGGAGGAATTTAACTTTGGCATCTAAATCAGTAAAAACTTTAGAACCAAATCCGTCAAGGGGTTGAACACCGTTCGTTTATACTTTCGCATGCACGTAAATGCGACAGCTTGAAAATGCAATTACTCGAATATAAGGAATCGAGCACGCGATGTTTCGTTTGCAGCTCTGTGACAAATTTTGGTTTGAATCGATTCGAAAAAAGTGCGTTCAAAATACACATTTAAGTTTTTGTCATTTATGCAAAAACCACAAGCCAGCGATTGATCGCCAAAGATTTCACTCTCTGAATTCATATCAAAGATTGGTCTTTTCTAACTATTATTCGCCAATGCCATGCAATTAGTACCAAAACAATGGATTTTGATTACTACGAGACTCAAAACTTTTATGTGTGAAAATAAAAACCTTAGCACTTGTATGTATCCCTCTCCCTTTGATCACGGCATTGATCAAAGGGAGAGGGATACATCTTTCTTAACAAAAGTGGTTTCCACGAGAAAGTTTCGTGCAAACCACTCCTGCTGCTTCTCTTGTAAGTTAATAATGTAAGATGGAATTTATTTGGCCTTTTATAGATTTTTACTGATTCGTTTCAAATTTTTAAGTCATCAATAGTCAGCTGCCCTGTTTGCTAGAGAAAACTGAATTTTTATTTTATTGTACATTCTCTAATAGAAAAAAAAAGCAACCCTCTCGCAAAACTGTTTCCAGTCTTACCAACTTATGAGTAAGTGATCATTTTTATTTCATTTGAACTCGTGACATTTTGATGCTTCAGTCATGGTCTTCTAATCCCTGCAGATGTGACAAAAGAAAATTTTGACGCAGCCTCAACAACTGGACATTAATTTCGTCACGCTGCGCGCAGGTATCATTTGTAATTGATATGTCAAGATGCCGTTCGTCAAGGTTGCTATTGAACAGCTGGTCACAGCTGTAACCTTTCATAATGTTTTTAAATCTGCAATGAGTGTTTATAAATTTATTAAAGTTTCAAAGACTTACATTTTTATGATTTAGAGTTGATATCCATATTTTTGCTATATTTTTTACATTAAAGTACGATACTAAAACTATGTTTCTTGAACACCTTATTTTATTATTCTATTCTAATTAGATGTTACCTTCTTTAATGCAGTTAAAAGAGAGCAAGGGAAGAATGAGCTAATTAAGATGGCTCGAAACAACATCGATGCCAGGCGTGTTAGCAAACATGTTAAAACTAATTGATGAACTGATAACTAAATTTTGGAAATATTAAAAAATATGTTTTGCTTTTGGGAAATCTGTGCACAAAATTTCTAAATAGTTGTACGATGAAGTCAGAAAAATCATCTTTTCTCACTTCGAATAACGCCATGCTATATAGAATTAAAATGTGAATAAATTAACCGATGTACTGATGGAAAAGTTAAAAGAAATATTGAATTACAGTCAGAAGCAAATGTGCAAAATATGAATTCAAAATTTTCAAACAACTTTCAGTATTCGATGAATTTTTCTCATAAAACAATGACGAGATTATCAATCGCACGTGAAAACAGATTTTACATCCCTGGGGTTTCAAACATCCCTGCTGAACTTAAAGCATCGACCACCTGTGGCAAAATGCCTGGTTTCGGGGGTCCCGCTCATTTTTTTACAGTTATAAAAGAGTATACTTATTGATAATGTCCCATTTCCCAAGGTTCCATCTTAAAAATTTTGAAGGGGACATATATCGTTTCTTTACTGATCTGAAAGCTCTTTAAAACAGAGTGCCTGGAAAATGATACTGGAATAAATCTTCAGAAAAAGGAAGAAGGCGTAAGATGTGAGATGTAATTCAAACGAAAACATTGAAGCTTAAAAAAGAAGCACTGTGAAAAGAAGGAAACTGTATAAAAATTTTCGATTCCTTTCATTCGAGCGTTTTGTAGAGAACTTCACGTTGAAAGTAATGTGAATAAATCAAAGAATGGGCAGTATTCTTAAAAACAATCATTACTGTCTCTGAAGTCGGCGCATTGGGAACTTCTGGGACCTTCTCAGAGCTACTTTACGCACAGATCAGAGCCTGCTTTAAACTTTTAAAACCTAGCTAAATAATTTATATCATGTATTAATGCGAAGAAATAATAATAAATTGTAGTTGTTTGTTTTGAATTTATATACTAAACTATTAATTAAAACAAAAATCAAATCTCAAAATCAAGTGTTATACATCTGAAAATTTGGAATATTCCTCCCACGAATGAAGCCCGAAGTATTTATTTATAATTTTTATAAGAATTTTTGCTTCTTAATTTAATAAATATTTTTTCCCGAAATGACAAAGGATTCATATACCGATTTTTCTTCTTCAATGGAAAATCGTCAAACAATAATAGAAAAAAAATTCCGCTAAAATTGTAATAATGAAAATGAAAATAATCTATTTTTTATTCATATTAATGCTTTAAAGTATTAAATTGCTTATTCCTTTCGATATGCACAGATTTTCTATATGTTACATTCTATTATAATAATGGTTCTATTTATTCATTCATTTTTCAGTTATTGGAGATCCAATTCTACTTTTTTGTTCGGTTCTCAAACTCTAAAAGCCGATACTGAAAACCATCTCAGTAGCATCAAATAATTACGAATTCATTGGCTTTGTTTAAAGATCAGAAATATCACGAGAAAGTTTTTGAAATCTTAAGTAACAAATTAAAACTTAGTTGTAATATTTAAGAATGAGATACGTTAGAAATGGTCAGCAGCAGGAGGAATTTGTGTGTGTCAAGATTCTGAAAAAATTAAGATTATTCTAATTCCTTAGTCAAATATTAAACAAATGTAAGATGTATAAGGCTCTGGTTGACTTTTATTAGGAATGTTTTGCTATTTCATGTACCTTCAAAAAATTTCTTTATTGCCATTCTTAATATTTTAAGAAAGTTTGACTTGAGATGCAGCAAACATAGATTTGGAAATATTTATAGAAAAATTATGATATTTTAAATACAGTTAATTTACCATTAAAAAAATGTTTCGTGCATAAACAAACTCATGCGAATACCTGTGAGAATCATCGGGAAAATGTTGCATCAAAAAAGTCTATTTGAGATATTCTGAATCTGCAGCAAAAGTGATCTGCTCACGAGAATTCAATTCAGCCAATTTCGTACATTATTTCAATCATTTCGTTTTTGACGCAAAATTTGATAGATGTCTACAATATAGATCCCGGGTTCTTCTTCCGTGAGGTGTGTGAGAGTTCCCCCTGTGAAAAGGGATTGTGCAAGCGAATGCGGCGCATGAAGTAGCTAAGCCACCCTAGTTGGCGCTACTCTAAAAACAAAAGACGCTCACTTGGCTTAAATCGCTGACAGACGACGTGTCAGTGGGCTTGTAAGGTGCCATGTGTCACAACAGCGAAATGTCATCCGTCTAACTCAAAGCGTTTTGGAGCTAGTAGATAGACAGAGAGACATTTTCTGAAAATATGTTTTTCGAACTCATCGAGGTCTAAAACATGGAGATTCATCAAACTCTCGAGTCTTTTGACAATCAAAATATTTATTCTATATTTTGTATACAAAATATAAAATGATAATATTAGTTTTTGTATTTATGTACTTTTAAATTTTTTCATGAAACTAAAATTTAAATAGCATCATTTTCATAGCATAAAATTTAAATAACAAAAGAAGTCCCCCATATTGAAAAAAATTAATCTCGTTACAGTTTTCAATTTTAAAAGTTGGGTGGGCAGCAATAACGAAGAGACGGGGAATAAGATATACGTGACTAATACTCATAAATTAAATTGCACTTAATAATTGATAAGTTTCAACGATTTTTCGTACCATTTTAAAGGATGAATCCACTGGACATTTTTGTCTGCTACGAAAGCATGTTGGAAAGAAATTGTAGATAGTGTGAACATCTAAACTCAGAATCAATTTATGATATAAAATCGGCACTCTCAATCACCCCACTTTGCCGTAGTGCATTATCTTGCGTTCGGGAACGTAAGTGATGCTTATTGAAATTCTGGCTCATGAGGAAATAAGTGAAAAATAAATGACAGTATTCTCTTTTAGTAGGTGCGAGTGAAAAATCATCGTCCAAAAATGAGAAATAGCATATGTTGTTCATTTTTAAGTCCATGGCCAGTAAGGGCCACATTATGTATATGTGACAGCAGGTAAGTCCGAGAAAGAAAATAAATCTCTAAAGGTGTCTAGAGGATTTTTTAAAAATATTTTCATGGATGCCTCAAAGGTGAGATAAAATATAAGTTATTTTCCCAGGACATATGTGCTTTTTTTGAGAGGGCTTTCGAGAAGAATGGGAAATTCTATGTGCCTTTGACGAATTAAAACACATCAACGTTTACTGTAAAAACTTAGAAAGACATATATCGTAATGATACATCGTACGTAGACATATATCGTATGAAATCGTAATGATACAATCTTTGCCTATGGATTTTAATGACAAGTGGTACATGTATGTCCGGTTAGTAGTCAATGGGTTATGTCTCCAAAAATGAAGAAAGTAAGTTCTAAAAGAACAAAAGGTGTTCACTTTTCTTTGCACAGAAAGGGCTCTCAAACAGAGACTACATCAGTAGTCTTAATTCGACAATTCTTGTACCAAAAAAAATCAGCCGCGTAACTATGAATACCCAATAACAAGACTTATACTTTAGCTCCCAATAATTGGATAACTTGAATTAAACCAAAAAATATATCCCAATAGAGTATAATGAAATTCGAGAAAAAAAGTTTTAGTGCATCGATTACTTATTTACAGAGAAGCGTCCAGAGACCAGCCTATATAACGTATAGATTCAGAAAATGCATAAATTTGCTCATTTATGGATATTTCTCAGTAAGAAATTAGGTACCCTGAGATGTATAGTTGTCAAAAAGCGCCTGTCGGTAAACGAACCAAATTTCAAATGTTGTCTAAGGGTTTCATTTAAAATATATAAGAAAAAACACCCGAATTAATTTGTTTTGTAAAAGAATGTACTATTAGAAAAGTACGTTTCTTCCCCCGAAAATTTTTTAAAAAAAAGCAGAGAGAGAGAGAGAGATGGTCTCGTTTTACATTTACAAAATGTACTATTAGAAAAGTGCATTTTTCCCCCGAAAATTGAGAAAAGCAGAGTGAGAGAGAGATGGTCTCTTTTTACATTTAACGACTCAAATACAAAAATAATTATTGGTATGCATTTCTTCCTCAACATTCATTTTAGTTATATAATACTTTTCGTAAAAAAAAAAGTACTTTTTAATACTGATAGCATAAAAAATAATTTAGAAATTTGACCATAAAAAATGGTTTTAAAAAATATGCTTTCCTTGGGTTTTTTTTATATATCGAAACCCTTGAAGTCAAAACTAAACGCGTTCAGAGAAATGCGTGGAATTTTCAAGTGGGCATAAAATAACTTTTCCTGTTTGGCGGCATCTGCAGTTAAAACGAATGAACAAATGAAACTATATTTCATATACATATTGTGGAAGGCATGGGGAAATGAATTCCGCAGGAAAAAACATTAGTATTAAAAGATGCCGATAGGGGAAATACTGACTCTGTGGGAGTACAGTTATGAATGAATTTATGAAACTCACAGAAAATAATCTTTTATTCATGCATATTCGGTTCCTCTGGACGCCGCGCAACATTTTCAATATGCGGACCTTTCCTGTGCACAACATCGGATGACGTTCTTCACTGCTGCGTGTCACTTTCGATGCCCGTTTTATGCTCTGTTTCAAGACATGCCGGCTTTCTTAAGAGCAGCCACGGCATTACACTATCTGGCGTAGAACAGTTTTAGCAATAAAACATGGTGATGTAAAACGGGGTCCAAATTCATCATCAGTCAAGAAGACGATCAATAGTCAAGAACTAACTGCTAACAGGTCGTGTGCTCTCCTCTTTCTACATGCGCTGTTGTCAAGCACGCACTAGGAATTTTGCTCAATCCGTCTCTCTATGCAAATGTCCTCGTGACGGCAGCTCCAATATTTCTCCAACGGGCAACTTTTAGTATTCATCTTTTTTCCCCCTGCGGATTTCCTCTTCCCATGCCTTCCACAATCTGTATATGAAATGTGGTTTCATTTTGTTCATTCGCTTTAGTTGTAGAAGCCACCAAACAGGGAAAGTTATTTGATGGACAGCCTGTATCTTCAGTTTTAATAAATGATTAGAAATTTTCTTTGTGGTATATTTTTCAGAGTCACAAACGTTTTTTTTTTCTTTCTTTTCATAAAAAAAATGAATGATTTAGTTCATTAAATACAAATAAAAGTGTCAATTAATAACATTTTTAGTTTAATTATCTAACACTTTTTAGTTCTAAAATAATATTTCATTATTTTAAATATCATAGCATATTGTGTTACATTTTTCTCCAATACATTAACAGCTGAGACTCAAGTATAAAATCAAAATGTAATTAAATTTAATATATTAGTTGATCATTAAGTTCTAAATAAGATTGTTGTCATCAAAAACCTATAATTACAGAAAGCCATAACTATGCCAGTAAAAAAAATCTAATGCGGAATTCTATTTTACTTAAGCATAGAAACGCGTGAAATAAAAAAAAACCAGTCAATTTTGAATCCATCTAGAGAAAAATAGTTTAACAAATTTGCAGTAAGCCGTCAAATTTTGAAATGTATTCACCCAAAACAGGGTGCGTGCAAAATTCGATGCTGATTGGTGAGGAGTGAACAGCCGAGAAAACAGAGCGATCAATTGAATTTATTCTCATTCCGTTCCCTGGAAGGGTCCACTGCTGCGGGCAGCCGAATTTCGTTGCCAGAACTCTCCGATCTGAGACGAATTCTTAAGGATCGTTTAAAGGTTATTTCTACCCTGAACAATTTCCTTATTACATCCTGTTTTCTTAAAACAAACAAACAGACAAAAAAAAAAAAAAAAAAAAAACTACGAACCAATTCACTGGCTTCATTCAATAATTAAATCAGTGAATTTTAGAAGAATTTAATATGTATATAAGATTCCCATTATAAAATATGCAATGATAATTTAAACAAAAACTTCTAATACAGTGACGTCAAAATGAATACCCAAAACATGATATCACGATTTTATTGAGTAACTGATAGTTTTAATTTTTATTTGTTCAATACATATTCCAAGAGGTAATAATTAATTCACATCTTGAATACAAGCCCCAAAAGTGTTCAAAATAAAATCCTTTCGGTTCACAGCATGAGATCTGTAGCGGAATTTTCAACAAACCTCTTGCAGCATGTCTCCTTTTGAGGTAGTGATCTCATGATACATTCTTTCAAATCAGTGATTGTCCTTAGAATGGAGACACTACTGAATGAATCACTCAGGGATAAAGAATTGTTGCTTTAATAATCATGATACATAAATTACATTTCGTTGATTTCTTTTTAGGCCCTTGTTCAAATATCACTCCTAATTTGCTCCTAGCTTGATTGCTATTGCCAGCAGCAACAGATTATAAAGAATCTATGTACCTTTCCTTATATATGACGTTAACGTACGTGGCACATTTATTATGACTTACGGCCAGATGGGAAAGAACATTTCAATGAACGTTGCATCTAATTTAATATTTCGATAATTAATGGAGCATTATTTATCAATGAACATTATTAGAAATGTTCTGCCAAGAGATAGAATCAGAGAAAAGAAGATGTTAAAATGAGTTAAATAGGAAGTTTAACAAGCACAAAAATAGGCTTCATTATCACCACATAGATTTCAGCTGTGACTTAACTATTCCATACTATTCTTTTAAAAAGTCTATCAAGCTGGTCACCAAAGGCGGCCGATTCCATTATTCATCCTGTAAATAAAGATAATTGTTATAAATATTTGAAGAGCGTATTCGAAACGGTGGATAAACTCAAGGGAGTCTTTGATAAGCCAGGCTTATCCCGATTTTCAACCCTCAGCTGTTTGCTCGCGTCATTTCGAACAAATTGTCTCAGAATATAATGTTTTATATTCATGAGCAAATATTTTACACAGAAATCGCCAAAATATGAATTGCGGAAGAATTTTTTTCAACTTGTACATCCTACTTTATCGGATAATGGTTAATCAACATCGTCATTCATTGATTTACTGTTAATTTCCTCTGCACATCGGTTTATTCTGTGGGCTAGTATCTACGGTAAGTGAGCAAATGTCCGAATTCGGACTTTTCCGATCTTCACTGCCTGCTCTCACCATCTCAGATTGAAAACCCGATGGCTTCATCTTATATAAATCCACAAGTGGATGCCATCCCTCTAATTCATAGTATTTTCGAACTGGAAATCCATAGGCTGGCGGAATGACCGAATATGGCGCGAACGGCAGCAATAGCGTAACGGTAACAAAAGCGCCACCGAAGAATTGGCTATTTCGTAAGGCTCCAAATGACTGCATATCCAAGCTTAGCTATAAAAAAGGAGTTTTATGGGTAAACGTTTACAATTGGGTGCCTCTTGATTTTTTGGCGATTTTTCGACGCCAAGATTTTAGTCGGTAAACCAATAGCAACATGAATGAAAACCAAACACTATGGAAACCAGAAGTAGTGCTTCATCACTGAAGTTTGTCAGAAATCGAAGGGGCATCCAAATCTACACTAGAACCGTTTTATAATTGAGATTTTAAATATTTAAGAACTGTGGATGGAATTACTTACAATGCATTTCAAGCTGCATGCGGAATCATGGGATTGTTGGAACGCGATTCTAAATGGAAAAATACCATATCAGAAACTGCCATATGCAGTTTGCCAACATCACTTAGGTATTTTTTCGCTATTATTATTGTTTTCTATCATGTTACTGATTTGTTGACGCTTTGGAATAATCAGCAAGAAAGCATGTCTGAACCAAAAACGAATGCGGCTGGCATGAATCGGAGCATACTTGAGGAAGCTTTAATCGAAATCAACAAAAGAGTGGCAAACAAATCTATCAGAGACTTTTGTGTCTGATAACTGAGCCACGCAGTAATGAATATTCAAGAAAGTTATCGTATGATCCATCTCGGATGTTAGAGACCATTGCACATAATGATGGATTAGAAAAAGACCTACGCCATACTAACATCTAGCATAAGAAACAAGGATGGCAAACTATTTTTTCTGGATGCTTCTGGCGGCACTGGCAAAACATTTTTGATTCATTTGCTACTTGCCAAGGTAAGACCTGTTGGAAATATTGCTCTTGCTGTTGCACACTCTGGAATCGCAATCACATCATTAGTAGGGGGAAGAACAGCACATGCCACTTTTAAACTTACCTTAAAAGTTTGCAATTAGTGTATGTAACATTGATATATTATCAAGTTAAAACATACTATCAAGTGGTTAAAGTTCTAATTTATATAGAGTGTGATTCTATCAGAATCACGCGCTTTTATTGTTTTATTTTGATATTCATATTTTAGATTTTAAAAAAATTAATAAAAATATGAATTGAAAATTCATGATTAGATTAGAAATATTACTAATATTTTAATAATTATGATATATATCAAAATGGAATATATATCAAAATGGAATATATATCAAAATGGATATATATCAAAATGGAATATTTAATACTCTAATGGAATGCGCAATACATAGATTATGAGCAAATAAGAACATTCATTGTTAGAAATTTAAAATGTAAATAGATTGTAATTTCTTTCATGATAAAATTTTGTATAAATGTTTAGAACAACTGCGAAGGGGGCAGAGTTGTTTGTAAATAAAAAGCAACATTAAAAATTTTTTTCAAACAAACACTTTTACCAATAGAGAAAAAAAAGAGAAAAAAAATATCGAACAACTGGAAATCAAAATAAAAACTGTTAAAGAAGGCACAAAATAATCCTAAACATTAATTATATAAAATTATTAAAATATATTATAAATGCAATTACGATCCCAATTTATTTAAAACTTTTTCTATTTACTCTTCATGCTTTTACAGTTATTGATATGACCTCTAGAAACCTTACTAAAAGTAATATTTTACATTTATTATTACATTTATTACAATTATTACATTTATTACAAGCAAGAATCGGAAACATGTTGTCCTTTCCACGTAGCAACCAAGATTGCTGACTCAATTTCATTTAACAAAACAATTATTCATTTGACTCTATCTTCTAAGGAAATTTCAAAGTCTTCCTGTTTGAGAAAACTATGGGTCCTTTATAACTTCGTAACATAAAAGTAAATGAGGATAAAATGTTTTAACTAGAAACTATTTATTATATAGATTGAGGATATATTATATAGCTGAATTTTCATATTGATTATTTTGGATTGATAGTTTTTTAACTAGAAAATGTGTCTTTTAAAATGTTGAATAAACAATTGTATGAAAATAGAGGGTTGTCGAAATTAAACTCCCGCTACTCAAAGAGCCCTGGTGACCGTTCTAATAGTCCAAAGAGAAAATATTTGGTCATCAAACACTTTAGAAGAGGCTTTCGAGATTTCTAAAATTGAAAAAAAAAATACTTAAAAAAAAATCGCTAACAGGCGCTGCGGGTCAACACATTGCATCAACTTATGAAAATGCCACGCAAGATAAAAGGAAGATGCCGTTCATGCTAGAATTAAAGGAGCGTATAGAATGCCGACGTTGGCAGAGAGGGAGACTGCACTATCGCAACGGTGATAACGCAGCGGCTGTTGTGAGAGAGTCCCACCGTCTCAAGAAGCAGCGACGTGGGCTGATGTCAGCGCAGGTTCTCGGAGACATGATGATGAAATTCGAGTAAACAGGATAGCTGGATGTTCTGCAGGGAGGAGGGAGAAAGATGTTAATTACCGCCGTCGCAGAGGATGTTGGCACAACGGTTATGGAAGCAAGAAGTGAATCGCTTCACGGCACTAACTGTCAGTGTACCGTCGGTTTCATATACTCGGGAGGCCGGAATAGCCTGGTTGGTAGGGAGTTGAATTCGCATCCTTTGTGTTGTGAGTTCGTACCCCACCGGTCGAAGACTCTCCGTACACATGGTGGCTGGTGCACGTATAATTCTATTGTGAGCCCGAAGTCCTCCAAATCGAGATCAAAACAGTGGGGGTACTGGGTCAGAGCTGATCGTTCTCTGATTCATGTCTAAATTACGATCTGTGAATGAAATGTATGAATGAAGTCCGCCCCGTAAAAAGGCTATGGTGCATGAGTAATAAGACGTACTCTTGGTATTAGATGGCATACTGAAACAAAAGACGCTAAAACTCGGCTTAAAATCGCTAACTTTATCATCGGGCTTGCCTATGACAAGTGCCTAAGCAACAACAACAACTTACTATACCGTGCAACATATCGTGTGTAGAATTCTGAAATTCTACACATCTAAGATTCAAGTGATTCAGCCATTGAAACCACATGGCGGAGTGAATCGATCACAACCCTTTTCAAGGACCCTTGACAGATGAGAGTACATCTAATGTCCTGATAAGCATTGACGGTTGCTAATTTTGTCATAGTTGTAGCAATGTGAGCAGCATCAATTTTCGATGGGTTTCTCCGAAACCAGTCTTTTGGATTCAGCTTAAGCAAGGTTTTCCTCGGCTTTCAAAGTCTGCATTTGCTTCGCTAAAGAACATTCAGGACAAGAAGGGAATAATCCAGATGAGCACCAGAAAAATGTGTGCATTTAAATGTATTTGCCTTACAATGGTTGAAATCTTGGTCTCGAGCGTAGCAACTTGCGAAGGTAAGGGAACCTCTGCTGGAATTATTGTCCTAAAATTTGGCGTTTAAACAACTGAAAGGATTCGGAACATAAGAAAGGATTTTGCAGTTTGCATAGTACAGACTGAGATAAAGTAGGTCATCAGAAAGTTAAAATAAAATAATTTATGCCAAACAGTTGCATTTAGCTTTGATATGGCGTGCTGAACAGGCTTTTTATAATCATAGTTCAACAATAATCTCTGATTCAAAACAATCTATAATGTCACCCCGCAATAGAAATTCAAAGTATCGTGAGAATATACCTTCACGAGAAATTCACAAAAGTGTTTCAATGCTTTTAAGAAGTTAGCTGTTGCTTTGACGTAATTTAAAGCAAGATATCTCCAAATGGAAATTTAATTTCGCAAATAAAGAAGGTAACCAATTTATTTATCAAAAAAGGGAAAAAGAGAAACGTATTCGGGTACTATGTAAAGTAAACAGGAGCAATTAAGGATATATAAACGTGTCGTGACTTCAGAATGGACCATGCTGGAAAAAAAATATATGTGTGTGTGTGTCTGTGTGTAATGATATTTTAAAATTTAATTTAAACTTAATTAATTTCTTAATTTTTAGCTCAATTTAGCCAATATTAACTTCACTCTAGAACATTCTCTTATTTCCTGATTCCATTCCACTTTTTATATCTAATAAATTTAATAGAAGCTTTGTAAAATTGCTGAATCGGCTAAAAAGCCTAAACGTTCCCACACTCCGAGTGAAGGGACAAAATACCGCTGACTTGACAAATTCTTCTAAAAGATCCCTGTGTTTCCCTTGCTTTTTGATTGATATGCCATGGAAATCCCTATTAAAACATCCTCCGTATTGGACATACTCGCTTTACTCACAGTCATCTTTTTTTGGCGACAGACCACCAGTCTGTCCTCGATGTCATGTTGATTTTAGCATTGTACAAATTTTGGTTGAATGCAGTTCATTTAATAATCAACGTCATTTTTTATTTCAATTCGTTGCCTGTAAATATGCTGGACTTGTGGGCGAAAAACACCATCAAAATATTTTTAACTTTTTAAAATCCATTTTTTTCTATAATCGGATTTAGCATATTTCACTTTTTTCCATTGTTTGTAAATGTTTTATGTTTTTGCTTTGTGTATCGTGATTTTAAAAGCGCTTTTTTACCTCTGTACAATTGTTTTGTATATTTTAATAAAATATCTATCTTTTGGTTTTATATTTCACCATTTGATTGGAGCTGCAGAGCCAAATATGGTTCTTGCGCCAATAAACAACAACAACGCTATTAAAACATCACAAAATATAAAACAGGGATAATTTGTTTCTCCCTCTTCTTGACTAATATATTGCTGTGAGCGGAAGTGCCTTGTTAGTGCCTTTTTGTAAATAAATTGTGCCTACCCGGGATGGATTAAAACTACGTTTAAAAATTCAAAGTCTCTTCATTGCTTGTTGCACCTGCATTCTTCTTCAAATAAAATAATGCCTACATATATAGTGGTCTGGCTTAAAATCCAGATTCCATTTGATAAAATAATGACGGACCAGTGTTGCTTTTCTCTAAATTATTTATTGACATCACACAAGACTACACAAAACATTAATATAGATGTTAGTAAATTTTGTTATTGTGGGTTTCGATTCATACTTTAGCACCGTGATTACCCACGTGAGTTATTGCCGAAACCCTGACGGCATCTGCCCGGGTTTCCACCTTGTTTACACTAGTGATCACATGACCAGTTGGGAGCACGCATGCGCCAACCTATAGTAACATTCCCCATTTCCCAGTTATGATAAGACATTTACAGCCAGCTGTGTCATCGCTGTTACTTACTAAACCCCTCGAGATAGCCAGATCTGTTCATTAGAGACTACAATGACAGACCACATGGGAAATTCCTCGTCCAAGAGGTATATTGATAGTACCTTCAAAGAGAAAGAGGTGTCCAAACATCTGGATGCTAGATGTTGCACTCTTTGTGAAAGGACCTTCCCACGACCCACTGGCGCCGCTGAGAGAGCATATGGCTGAACCCCGATTGGCCGAAAGAGAGCTCAAATGACCAATGTAAATTAAGAGGCGGAGATTGTCTCCGAAACGAAGCGCGGATATTTTTTTAGGAGGAGAGAAGAAACGAATTGCAGTAGACGGTTGGATTACGCCCATGAGTTCGGAGTTTGAGGAACTACCCCTGGAGTGGTCGTGTTGACGTGATGGAGAACTGACTTTCAAGAAAAATCTTCGATTTTGACTGTTATATCTCCTACTTATTTAACCAAGATTAGAATAAGTTGTTCCTTGTATATATAGGGCTGTAAAATAAAGAATTGTCTGGAAATTCTGCATCGTTATTTGATCAGTCTAGATCAGGACAATAGAATATATACACTGGTGTGCAAAACTTAAGCAACAATGCAAATTTTAAGCAGATAGCCATGAAATTGCAGAAAAGTTCTTGCGATCAGTACAATGAACACGTAATTCAAGAGAAAGGTCATGCGTATGCAAATATCAGGAACAAAGCGTCACAGGCAACGTGAGCGTACGCAAAACACGTGCGGAAGGCGCGCGCAGCTCAACACTTCAATAAAAAAAAGGACGGAGACGCAATTAAAGACATTCGCTGCAAGTGCAGGTGAGTTAATTCGTGAAATATGGCTAGCAGAAATCACTTGGACGATTTCACACGTGGAAGAATGATCGGAAAGCTGGAGGAGGGGCGTAGTGTGACCAGTGTAGCTGAAGAGTTGGGAATCAACAAAAGTGTCGTTTCGCGCCCTTGGAAAGCCTTCCAAACCACAGGTACAGCTGTGAGAAAGATTGGTGGTGGCCGTCCCAGGAAAACAAGTGCAGTGGATGACCGTTACATCGTTCTGCAGGCGAAAAGAACCCGAAACCAGTCAGCAAGCGCCATTGCTCAGCAACTGTATGCAGCAACGGGGCGACAAGTGTCGCGTTTTACTGTGTCCAGATGCCTTCACAAAGGTGGCCTATTCGTCCGCCGTCCTGAACGCGGCCTCCCTTTGACAGTTTCCCACCGGCGGCACCGTTTAGAGTGGTGCAGGGAGCACAAAAACTGGACATCTCATCAATGGAGTCGTGTCCTCTTTACAGATGAGAGTCGTTTTAGTGCCACAAGTGATTCCCAACGCCAGTTGATTTGGAGAGAGGTCGGGACACGGTTTCATCCCAGTAACATCACGAAAAGAGACCGTTTCGGTGATCCTGGAGTTGTCGTCTGGGGAGGCATTATGATGAACGGGCGGACTGAGCTCCACGTTTTCGACAGAGGTTCTGTAACTGGAGATCGCTATTGTCAGGAGGTGATCCTTCCCCATGTGGGTCTGTTCCGAGGTGCCATTGGATCAGACTTCGTTTTTATGGATGACAATGCACGGCCACACAGGACTCATGCTGTTCAGAAGCTCCTGGAAAGTGAAGATATCACTCGAATGGATTGGCCGGCGTGCTCCCCTGATTTAAATCCGATGTGTGGGATGCTTTGGGGAGACGCCTTGCGGCACGCTTACATCCTCCTGGGAACACCCGACAACTTAAACAGATGCTGATTGAGGAATGGGCACTCTTACCTCAAGAACTGTTGGACAATCTGGTGCTGAGTATGGGGAGA
>JAPMOR010026535.1:410027-483352 GCA_026543865.1 Argiope aurantia | reverse complement strand
GGAGAAAGGAGAGGAGGACCAGATATAAAAAAAAAAGTCTCGTTTGCTTTGTCGATTTTGTTCTCAAACAAAGGAAAGGGTATCCAGATGAAAGAAATGAACCGCTTAGCAATGCTTTTTTCGCTGGCGCCTGACCAATCAGCGCTACCGCATGTGGCGTGGGGGACCTTTGCTTACTTCAATAAGTAATGCTTAGATCTGGGGCAATAATTTCACACCACAAAATAAAAAACACTTCTTATATATTTCTGGATTTTTATAGGATAAACCTGTTTCAAAATTTAGATCTTATGAAAGTAGGAATATTTTTCCAAAATACCTGCGTATCTTCCCTTCGTCTTTTTCATGTACTTCACAGCACAGAAAATAAAACTGAGAATAGTTTTGGGGTATTTTCCTTCCCATCGATTCTACCGACCAAGATGGGATAAAACTTTACAGTTTGGGTGACATATGCAAAAATTGTTTCACTTTAGATTCATAGCGCCCACATATCCTCAAATATACAGATGGAAAACTCTCTGACTGTTAGTCATAGTATTGTTACAGTTAGTTAATAGCATTATGGTTAGCAAATGTAATCTAATCATTTTGTTCGAAACATAGATTTCCTTCCCTTCCCCCCGGAGGAAAGGCCAACTATGGCCAGAAATGGGGAAGGTTAGGAGAAAGGAATCCTATAATTATTAGTGCCAAAAAAGGAACGAGCCAATAAGAGGTGAAGTAAATCGTGCAACGAAAGAAATCCCGTATAAGGTAAGTCAACAACGCATTTTTTTCTTCTTCTAAGCTATTCTACAGAGCGCGATGCTTTGTTGGACTGCGACTGGAAAAACGGTTTAATTACTTACCGCTATTATGGTGTGAAAATTAAGGTAAAGTGGCTGCAGCGTGTTCAAATTAAATGAAGATCCAAAACAACTGGTTTATTAAAAGAACCTTAAAAATCCATCTTAATAAAACAAGAATACTCTCAGAGCTTGGCGCTGCGGAGCGCCGTGGAAAGGTTCGCACGAGTTTTTATAATAGAAAAAGGTGATGTTGCCACAAGCTTAACCATTGCTTTGAAACAATAAAGCAGACAAACATCGTGCAGCACCACATCACTAAATTGCTAAAGAAACGAGTGAGACTGTATTTGGCTTGGTTATCGAAAGCAATTTTCGAACAAAGATGGTGAAGGACCACTTCTTCTTATATATAACCGACCACCCCTCCATCACTCAACAAAACAGCATCGACAGGATTTGCTGTGGCCAGCCGCAGTTTTTATCACCATCCACCTATAGCACGGGCCAATTACCCAAAATTTTATTAAGGTGGTCAAAGAATCCCGTGCTCCTACTCTGCAAAACCGCTTTGTTTTTTGGAGCGGTTAATCCCCAGCCACGAATTGGCCAATCTCTGACATTCCTCCACATTTTTCCCTCCACCCATTATCCTGTTTTACGAGGAGTGGGCAGTAAAGGATCGCTGGCGGTCGCTGAGTTGGATCGTGGGTTTATACAATAGTATGGTTCATAATGTGGTCAACTTAAAAATTTAATCTTCACGAAAAACGCCTGCAATAGACAGCGAAATCAACCTCTCCGTGTTGTAACTCCAACAGCAAATGAACCTTTAACCCAACTGTGAGCCTTAATGATCGCTAGCGAGAAACTCATTAATGATCCTTTCGTTTCATACTTCGAACGATACAGGCTATTAAAATATATATAATGAAAGATAGGAAGAGTAAGAAAAATTTTAATCAGTTGGTCGTTTAAGCTTCATGAGCATTTATATCTTCATCCATGAGATTTCTAGATTTCGGCACGTAAGAAACAAATAACTTTGATATGTTAGACTGCATGGCTTTAATCACAGGAGTTAGTGACTAAAACCACCAACTTTCCATTTTATGAGGTGATTTCGCTTAAGTAAGATCTGCCAGTTGCAGCACAATAGTGAATTTTTTAATGCTATTTCCAAGTGTCTGATAAGATTAAAATGTGGCTGAACAACAATTCAATAATCAATATCAATAATATAATTCTGCATTTGATCCGGTTCTTAGGCACTCACAACAAATAAATTATGTCTGGAATTTAAAGAACGAAATATTTATTACAAAAACTAAGCGAGTATTTAGTCTATATACAAAATGATGGATATTGATACAGAAATTTTCAACAACATGTCAGTAACTGAATGCTTCCACTGCCCAATACATTTCAATATTTGTATGTCTTGGCTTTTAGCCAGGGAATTTTGCATTTCAGAATCTGTTTTTTATCTTCCTCATACAGCGCTATTTGAAAGCTTTTACGCGAGCTGGGAATGTCCTAATTGAATCCACGTTAGAATGCAGAAAGTACATGGTTTGGTTTGGTTTGGTTTAGTTACATTAACGTCCCGTTTGAAGCAACGCTTGGACTATTTTGGGACGGACCTCGTAATTTTGAACCGCGGTCAGATGACGAGGACGACACCTGAGCTGGCACCCCCCTCTCCACACCACACCACACCAGCGGGAGGACGGATTTAACGTGCAACAGACCCCCTTACACGACGGTTCTTCGGTGGAATCGGGTCTCGAACCTGAAACCCACCGGTTCCGAAGCCGAGACCTTACCACCAGGCCACCGCGGCCTTTTTGCAGAAAGTACATGAAAGTTCCGAAAGAAGTAGAATCCAAGAAGCTCAATAATAATGACACTCCGTTCTTGACATAAAATCTTGGAAAGAATCTGGTTATAAGATCGTAGCTAAAATAAAACTTCTCCAAATTAATTAAGGAAATAAAAATATAGAATTGGAAAGAAATCTTACTGATTGCCATCACTTAGTTTAAAATAAAAACTGTTGAGAAAAATAGACTTAATCGTAATAAGTTTTTACAAAAATTAAAAGAATTGCACGTATTATAGTATTTGAAAAATAAAAAAGTAAAATTAATTAATTACAAATACGTCTTTTTTCTGAGACGATTCTGGATTAACTTTAAATGAAGAAGAAAGTAGGATTTCAATCATAAAGGAAGGAGGGAATGCAGGATAGAACGGCTTATAAAACGAAGACAGTCCTAAATCTCGAAAAGAGCAGACAAGCATAAAATCGTACAAACAACAAGTTCGAGAGAAAAATATCTATCATGACACCGATCAGGATATCTTAAGCCTTTTAGTCTCACGCTGCAATCATCCCTTTTTCTTTTTGGCTGACTTCTTGAAACTCACGACTCCTTCTGCTTTTTCATTTTTCATTTGCCCATTTGCACAGTTTAAGGAAATTAGTAGCTGCGCCAGAGCTCTCAAGAGGAGTTGATGGCGTGTATCCCAACAAAGATCAATTGTTCCGCAACTGATGTGTTGTGGTACGAAAGTTTCTGATTTTTGGGAGGGGGGTTAACGCCCTCATCATCTAAACCACAGTTGCATGCGTTCTTAAGAAATTCTCTGTGGTGCTTCAAAATAACACCATTAAACTAAAACAAGTCGTTTCGAAATCAAAATAATTATAGCACATCAGGGCCCAATACATTACTAGTGAAAATAAAGAAAGTGAAAATAAAGAATTCAAAAAGTAAAAAAGTCATGCAACCATTTCTCTTCGAAAAGTCTATAAAAAGCGAATTGCCTTTAACTGCTGAATTCTTTTTAAAACTTTATCTACATTAGATCACAATTTACTTTATATATCAAGAACTTGCTACATGGCAGACGTACGATGACTTTCATTTCTGACAAGACCAAACGTTATTGTAGTTTACTTTATACCTAGAAACATGTCATTTTATGATGCTGTTTTTACTTTCTTGTTAACGAAGTACACTAAGAACAATTGTCAAGCAATTCAACCTCGAAATTTTATGAAACTACCCATTCCCCGAGTCCAATCAATACTATCTATGGAATTACGATTATCTTTCTGTAAATAAAGAAATTGAGTATTGAAAATAAAGAAATTGAGTACACAAAATTCCAAAAGAAATTTAATGTCCTAACATTAAAATCGTAAATGTTTGGAGAAATCATTTAGCAGTTTGTCTGCCTGTGAATACATCAACATCAAACTACATCATCAAAAACGCAACCGAACAATTTTACACTGCAACAAGCTAAGTTTATTAAATAATATATGCGACCTGCTCATAAAAGGGAATATTCTATGAGTATGTTCAGTTTAATTGTGGATGGGGAGAGATTCATTATGCCTACCCAATTTTTTTTCTCTCGAAATGATAGAGTTAAACACAAAATGCACGAGAAATTTGAGGGTTTTTTTCCCTTTCTGCAATTAGAATCATTAAATAATAAATCAAAACACACCTGTGACTTTCTTAGATTATCAAATAAATATTTTTTTAAACGCTGTAGCATTTTATTTTTAATATAATGTCCAAGTCATCTGTAAAAAGACCAGCAAAAGTAAGAAAAAATCAACACACGTGAAGATGACCAGAAATGTGTCGTGTGCTTATGAAACATATGTTGCAGGACAAAATGTAAAACTCATGCATATTGTTACGAATCTGCAATGTTGCAGTTAGTTTCATGAGAAGGACGGTAGTTTTACAGATACCTCTGATGGACGCCGAACGGATGATGAGTTAATAATCCCCAAATTTGGCGACTATTTGACGACTTTTCAACAAGATATAAAATTCCGGAATCTCCAGAAATTTTGTTGATAGGTCTATTAGGATGTGATTCATAGTAATCTTTCTAGAACTTTCGCTGACATGACTCAGGGGCTATAAAAGTACACGAAACCGAACAGGAATCAATCAGTTAGCTTACCAATCAGTTGAGCTTCAGCAATTAATGGGATGAGTATTAAATTGTGAGCCGAGTCTAGAAGTCAAGCAATGATGCATCGTCATTTCGTGTGCTGGGTAATTAGTCGTATAATCTAGACAGTAGTGAGTCGGCAATCGAATTCAGTTAAAGGCGAGTAGACTTGCAGAAGTTTGAGAGACATGGATAGTTTAGTCAAGTCTCTTTACCTGCTGAGTTCTGCCTGAATGGTTGTGCTGTTGCGGTTTTTTTACATCGATTAGCCATTTTTGTGCAGCTGCTTATACGTGTCCTTCTTTCTGTGCATTTAGGTTGTTTATTTGTTCGTGTTTCCGTGTTTAATAAACGTCTTTCTTTGTTATTGAGCCCGTTGGACTGTTTCACCTTACACAGAAAATACCGGATTAATTTTACGGACTTTCGGATTTTGAAAGTAATTTTAACTAACAACCTATTTTTGACATCATTCATTTAGAGTTAGCTCACTTGAGAGAGAATGTCATTGGAACTAAAATTTTAATACATTTTAAAATCATAAACTAAGAAGTTTAAAACCATAAATATTCGCACTTCTCTTACATAAATAGCAAAAGGTTTAAAGTGATAGAGTGTCATTTAAATTTGTCAAATTTCAATTAAAAGGTACGTTCTATCACCATTTTATTTTCAAATGGATTCCTTCATGCATTTCGACTTCGAAATATGATGTTTTCTTTTTATATAAAATTTAATATTAAGTTTAGATACATCTATGAATCTATTAGGATGCGCCAGTCTAGCTGTTTATTACATTTATTTCTCTTTATTACACAGATGTATAAGACGAACAAATGTCAGACTGATACGGACTTAAACTGTCAGAAAGCGGCAGTTGTTCGATATAGCAAGTTGGGATCCCCACGGAAAGAGATCCTGAATAACCTCTTACATCCTTCGCTTCATGCGATTAAAGATGAAGCTTGCTATTTCCCTTGAACGCCGCCAGCTCTCTTCGTTCTTCCTATTAATAACCGAGATGCAAGACAAACAGAAATACGCAACGCAATATATATGCATCGGAGAAGTCAGTATGAAAGAAAGCATTGAAAAAGGGAACATTCATTTCAAATTTTACTTATGCTTATGCAAAGAAGTGTTCTAATCGTCAAAAGGTTGCATGTTCCCATCTCCCCTTCGGACATCATCTTCTACAATTATTCCACCTCTGGTTTGGTGGCAGGGGCATACCATGATGCGTACAGTAGAAAAAGAGCCTCCCGATCCGGATAGGACTCATAGATGCCATAAGTCATCCTCTTCCATCTGATTCAAATAGTTCACTGTCAGTATTAATAGAGCTTATAAACAGAATGGCAGAGACGGTTTCATCCGTGGCCTTCTCTCAACAACAACAACAACAACAAAAAAAAAAAAAAGAGAGAGAGAGAGAGAGAGATAGAGAGAGAGAGAGATTTTTAACGAAATTGGGGCTCTCAAGTATCACCACAGCTCATAAGTGAGGAAGTGAACATATTAAAAAACATACTAACATGACAATCAAGTAGCCGAACGATCGTCAAATGGCCATTTGAGTCTAACTCCTAGCTTATTCCCTTAAGAATACCGATATATAAATATACAAACATATAAGCTTCATTAAAAACCATTAGAAGAATTTCAATAAAAAGACACGAAATTATATTTTTCTAGACTATGCGTCAAGAAAAGGTTATTGCGCTTTTAGACACTTCCGACGGGAGAAAGGAGAACAGTTGTTATCTCTCTTCCCCTTCCATAAAACTGTGAACCTTGGTTAAGGTCGTGAACGCTACGAGTGCTCAGATTTTTATTTTCCGAGTCCTATGCCTTAAAGTTGTGTGCTTCATAGAATAAAAAAACAAAACAGGCATTTATGTATTAACTACAAGCCAGTGATGAAAAAGAGTTATGAAAGATCGACCTTTGTTGAGAATGTAACGTTTTTATTGCATCTTATGTGCTATCTTTGGAAATGAATCGCTATATACAATTAATACACAAGGCACTAGAAAATTGATTATTTTATGCCACTTTTATAAATCTATTGAAGCTTTAATTTTACATAGAACTGTAACTGTAAAATACAAGATTATGTATTAAATTCCTATTACAATTTGAACTATCGCATTTATATGCATGAGGAAACACAGACCAACATTTAGTCAATCCCTTGACGGATCTATATTTTAGACGCTAAACCAGAGTACAGTAATTTCCCTCTATCCATTTTTTTTTTTTTGTAGTCACAGTTTTTATTTGTACTCGGAGAGTCGAGCAGAGAAATTTTGCCTGAATTTATTTGACTCAAAAATTTGTTGTCTGCAGCTGAAATTTACAAATTTGATATAAACTCCATATGCCAAATTTCATGTGTCTGATTCAAAGTACTGTGCTATCGTATTCACCGACTGATAGACACAATTCAAAATACGTGTATTTCAGGCTAGAGAGAGTTTGAAACGTGGACGCTCGTTAAAATCTCATCTTTTCATGATTACAGTATTTTCTATTTGTATATTTCGCATGCGAGAAAGTAATAAAAAAAATCAATTTCAACTAATGTTCAAACTGATTTGTCAAAAATTGTAACAGCCTGTTGCTCTGCATAGTTAGAAGTATACGAAGACGGCAATTTGATAGGGCAAAGACAAATATATGGTAAGGGTTCCAAAAGTGGAAATATGTGTGAAATTTTGAACTCAGTCGTTGGAAAGAAAAACGTCCACGACGTATTCACATCCTTTCTCACTGTATCATCCGTTGGCATATGAGAGAAGTCCCGCAGCTGAAATGTTGAAGGAATCTGCGCGGTCCTGGCCGTAAGGTCTCGACTTCGAGATCAGATCCAATGACACAAAGAACCAACCTATGAGTGGACCTGTTCTACATATCTCTGCATTTGGGATAGGGCCCTATCCCAAGTAGATTTCCAAAGTTTGAATTGGGGATTGCCTGCTCTGAGAGGGTCGTCTATCTTCTTCAAATTCCGAGTATAACGATACAATATGCCCAAGTGTAAGGAAGAAAACCTAGTCTCAATTTTGAACGTGTCCTTTTAGATTGATTTGGTCAAATTTAATAGAGATCTGCAGATGATAACACTTTAAATAGATTTGTTCCAAAATTAAATACGCTTGTATATTTCTGGTAATAAGTCTACATGCCCAATTTCATTCATTCAGCTCCTAGAATTTTTGTGTCAAAATATATAAACAGAAAAAAGGGACGCATTTTTTAAAAAGAAAATCTATAAAGACAGTGCTGAGACCACATTTCGTTCCTTTGGTTGCACACGTTTTAAATTATCATGTTCACACACAAACAGGAGCAGTAGTAAAACTATCCTTTCTGCATTTAAAGCGTTCTGAGATCGAGTTGGAATTTTTCAACTTTTACAGTACTTTCTCTTTGCATACGAGAGCGAAACTTTGTATCCCATGTTTTATTCAAAAATGATTGATTTCTTTATAATTAACAAAATATGAGTAATGATAAAATGTCTAGCAATAGAAATAGCAATGGATTACGGTTGCGCCGAAATTCGAGAAAACTTTGAATTTATTATCATTAAAAAAAACTAAATCATTTACTTATTCTTTAATTTTTCAGATGGATTTCACTCATAAATGAAACGACATTTGAATGAAAAAAATAAAATAACAAATCTTTTGATAGATTAAATATTACCATTTGGTTATAGTAAAGTGTTACCTAAATTGATGTAAAATTCAAATGAGTAAATCGTTTTCACTCATTTAGAATTCTTTCTTGAAACACGCCAATTAAACTTCAATGTTTCATCCAAAATGCCTTTGATAAATGTTTGATGAGCTCAAAACATAAGCATTTTTAAATATTAAGCATTTTTTTTAATAATTAAAAAAATTGCTTCAGAGTGAGAAAAACTGAGAGTTTTATTTCTGGATACTTCATGCTAAGAAAATAACATTAAAAAATTTTAAAAACATGACTTAATTCTTGTCTTAAAAAGTAGAAAATTATTTACCAAACTTATGAACGAAAAACTAATATCGAAAAGATCTTGAATATTGACAGAAATACTTTTTAATAAATATTGAAATGAATAAACAGAACTTTAATTATAGTTTTAATTAATATCATTGTTTATTGTGTTTTTAGAAATCTTCTTATTTAACATCTTTATTGATTTTATAATTTGTTAGAATGTTTTCGTTAACATTTTGTTTGGATATCAACATATTTTGGATTTTAAGAAATTGATCGAAAGTTACAAAGCAAAACGCGAAAAATGATTCCTTGAAAAATATTCTGAAAATATTAAATCAATGATTTGCAATCAAAAGCTTTTAAGCGCTCGAAATATAAAAGCGGCAGCATCAAAAATGACATCAAAAAGTGCTTAAAAGATAGAAATATAAAATTTACAAGCACGAAAATCGTCACATTAAAAAAAACGATGTAAAAGTGAAGATAAATGATGTATTAGAAATATACACACAAAATATATTTTTTTAAATTAAAAAGTAGGTTTTTGCAAATGTAGGAAATGAAACTAATCTCTTTAGAGTAAACATTCTGGAAATTGATCTCTTCATTGGCATCTCATTTCAATGTGACCGAATCGTGGCCAGAAGTATATTTAAGCTATAGAATTGGTTCGACTTGCACAACATCAGCGCCGAAAGTTATATTTAAATTAAATTATTCAATTATTATATTAAACTGAAATTGATTTTTCATTCACTGTGCGATCATAAAAATAATGTTTGAGTTTTAGTTAGTATATTGAGTACTTTCGTCAAACACTTTCTGAAGTTATCTCAAATAAAGGACAAAATTTCGTTTTATATGTATAATTAAAGACAATTCAATGAAAAATTCTCTCCAGTATAAATTGTTCAAAGGCAATTCATTTTCCAAACAATATTTATACAAAATTGGAATTTCTGTATTTAACAGTTCATCCTGAAGGGCACGCACGACTTGTTCACACATTCGGGTTATGCCTCATTATTGTTGAGGATTCATCTAAGAAATGAAAATATTTTTTTAAAGAAATTTTAATAATTTACGGATGATATTTACGTAATTTTTTTTATTAATTACGCCAGATTAGCGAGAGCGAAAAGCATGCGAATACTTTATGGTCGGTAAGAAGTAATAGTTTTATCTTCAGATTCCGCGGCATAAAATAAATAAATCGTGAAGTACTGCTAAATTTTGCATGCACGACATTTTTGTTGTAATGTGTAATAATAAAAAGAAAATTTTAAAAAATTATTCTTTTCCTACCTCCATACTAAACTTAAAACATACAAATAGCTTCGAATTTCACTCAGATGCTAAAGTATGAATTCGTGACAATACTGGATAATGGTCTCTGAAGAATAATAAATGGACATAAAATTCAATAACGAATCATTTGATTGATCGTTTGTGTTTGGAAGAAACAGGTTTGGTTAAGTTGCTCCAAAATAAGTGATGATGTGCAGAGAAATCAAATTTAAAAAAAAAAAAAACGTTGTACGTAATGTCTGTTAAAGAATAAAATTTCGCTTAAAAAAGAATGGATCTGATTCAAAAGAAACTGGTTTATTGCTACAAACATGGCATGTGAAACTGCAAGACAAAGTTTCAAATTTTAACAGACGAAATAAATCGGATTTTATAACGATATGATCAGCTTACTAATAAGAATGGTATTGCTTACAGAGGGAATTTTGCTTTGATCACATCTTTAAAAAGAATCTTGATGGAATAACACTACTTTAAATAGAAAAAAAATTTTCCAATAAATTTCCCAAAACATTCCCAAATATTTACTAGAAATGAATCGGATTTTTTATAGATTAGTCTTTTTGTAGCATATGAAGGGTGACTTATTATTATTACTATACTACATTAGTTCTTAAAGATTTTGCACAGGAGTTCATTTTCAACGATTTTCAAAATAATGTCATCCAAGAAATGGGTAAAAATATCAAAATACGCAAAGAAATTGTTTTAACTGCTGGAAATGTCAGCTTTTAAGACGCAAAAATGATAGTAATAACAGAAACCTTTTAAGAAGCTCGTCATAACTGTTTCCTCGTTCAACCAATGTACAGAGAAAGAAAATTCATCGCGGAGTTTTAGGCATTTGAAATGGAAAATAGATTCTCATCAGACTGTGCGCAGTAACAATGCTGTTGGAAGGACAATTCTTAAAATAATTTTTTTTCTTCTTTTAAATCAAAAACTACATTTCCATGTATCTTCTACGATGTTATTCAAATAGTATAAATATTATATTTCAGGTACTATAAGCATTTTAATATTTCTTATGTATTTCTTATTTATATGCGCACATGTTATCACTCAAATGTTTTAGAATTTTTTTTTTAATTTTTTTTTGTAATTTTTGTAAAAATTATTATGATGATAAAAAAAGCTTATAGCGATTTTTAAGAATCATTATGTATGGACTGCAATTTTTAGACGAGCCTGTGAGGTTTAAAAATAGTTTGATTGTACTAATATTCTTAGTTGAATCAAAAATAAAGTTGCAGTTGCTAAGAGAAGTTTATGAAACATAATATATTATGTGACAGTATTTTTGCATTTAAATATTATACATATGTCAATTGACCTTCTATATATTATACATATGCACGAAATTATATCTATGTATTAAACAAAAAATAGGAGAATATTTTCATCTCGAACATCGATATGTCTCTCAGTTAATACAAAATGTACGTTTAGTCAGCTTAAGACGTGCTGTTTTGCATATAAAATGTCACCATTCTTGATTGCTATCCACTCATTCATATTATTCGACTTTCACTGCAGCAGCTAAAATACTTCTTCAGTCCGAAAATGCGATGCGCATTTCGAAATAATTTTGCGCCAAATCTTTGGCATACATTGACAAGTGATGGCGATTTTTGTTGTATGCAGAGCATTTACTCATGTCATACGTAAATTATAAAATAATTTTATTTGAATTTGGTTTCTTCTTAAACAGCAAGTTATAAAAATTCTCGAGCCGTCAGATAGATAGCAGATTCCTTTACCTTAAATTGTAGTTCAACATTTCTTTCATCAAATTTGTTCATTTTGTATATTTATTGGATTTTATTTTATATAAAATAGAATTATATTCTTAATGAAAGTGTCTGACTGGCTAATATCGAAAGTCTATTCCAAATATCTGTCAAGCATAATTTACTGGAAAATGCAAATTACAAATAAGACAACTTGATTACTAAATTATTTATTTTATCAGATAATAGTAAATGCACATGCAAATCTTTAAAGCAACCATCATCTGAAATTTTATTTAAGTTCGATCGTTTATTGTTGAAGAGGAAATTTTATAATCAAATTAATTTCTCCTTCTCAGGTGTTAGTCTCTTGAAAGTTTCTATGCTTGTATGTTCTCGTCAACGATACACTATTTCAGAATTAATTCTCATATAACAGATTTATATGTTCGTCTTTTTAAAAATGCATACAATATTTTAGAGAAGAGAAAGTAAACGCTAAAATTTATTACAGAATATTTACTAAAATTTCCTTAGCTCAGTTTTTTTTATAACTCTCCACTTACCTGGCAATTGAATGGTGTGCTGGTAGCAATCTTCCACAGTCGGCTTGTAGGTGCTGCTGAACACGTCGTCCAAGAAGCGGAGCACGAGGCTTGTCTTCCCCACCCCTCCCGCACCCAGCACCACGAATTTACTCTCTCGCATGAGGTAACGGTAACGAGGACTGATGTTTAAAAGAAATCGAACTACTTGCTTCGAAGATTCTAAAAGAGGTATTGTTGAAAATCAATAACCATTGGTGGTTTGCCCGGCACGGTATCTTCGAAATTTTATATATATATATTTTTTTCTCCCTCCTACAATTCAGATTTTTTCCTAATTGAATTTTCTCACCAGAGAAGATGTCATTTTCAGTTTTCTCTCATCTTTATTCGAACGATTGACAATTCGTCTGAAGAGGAACTGTTGCGTAGGTCGGGCTGTTTCGGAATCAAACAGTGATTGAATAGACGTAACGATCATGCCCACGTGATGGTACCCCCCTCAAGGATCCGGGGACGGCTTCTGGCGACAGACGAGATTGGGCTTCTCGCCAAGTGCCGTCGCCAAGTGAATGCATTTAATTCAAGCGGCGCTGATGAGTCGACGCAGCCGTGAATGACGGAGAAGCAGTTTCATGAATGGAAGAGATTTATTCATGATTCTGATGCAGCCGCGTGCCTCTGAGAAGGGGACGCAGAGATCACTTTTCTGCTCTGATTGACAGGAAAACTTTTGCCTCCAGGAATCATGTTATGAGTCAGAAAAGCAAAGCATCATAATAATCTCACAAAATTCGATCTCGAGATGCTGATGAATTGGCTTCATTTAAAGCCGCCGAGAATCAGAAATAAAGGCAATCTTGTAATTGTGATTGAAGATAAATTACAATCGAAATTTGGTAAGCGATTTTTGCACAAAAACAATAGATTTTTTTAAATATAAAAATACAAAATCTGTCTATAGGAAGTTTGTCTGTATCTCGATGCACATGCATGTCACGAAAATATCATACAACGGTGGCAGATCTCAGATGGCTGAGATTCGGCAAATGGTTTTATTACCAGACTTGTTGATTTACGTTAAATTTTGAAGGGAAAAAAAACGCATCAAAGTGTTTCGTTTATTCCATTTATTCGCTTATGTTAAAACTTTACGACTTACAAGTGTTATGAGCTACATAAATACAATTCGGTATGTTGCCTTAACACCAAAATTATTTTTGCACCGAATTCGAAATGGTAAAAAATTGACATTATATTGCAAAACTCGCTGTATATCTAGTACTTCCTATCGCTTCAGAAGGCAATCCAACTTTTGTCTCGTGCTTCTTTCCACAGCATGCTTTGTAGTAATCGAGCTCAAGCGAAAAGCGTCCGTGCATTAGTGCCTCTGACAATGCATGTGAGAGCACAGTGATCACTAGGATGGCAGTTGCTGGTCGCCGCTATATATATGTGATTATTCCATAAAATTACTTTCTGCTCACATAAATTCAAACTGAAACATAGCTTAACTTTTTAGTTTCTCCCGTTTCCATTCTTCTTAAGATCTTATGACGGTAACCATAACTGTCCTGAATTGCTGTTTGAGCAACTCTTTCGTTTCAGCTCATTCCCAGAAAAGAATTCCCTTTTTGAACCTTGGAAAAATTATCCTCTCTTTGCTTCACAACGAAATTGCACCGCGTTTCCCTTCAATAGCCATGGCTCGGAATCGCTAATAATAATATCGAAAGCTGCATTAACATACCCTCTTTAATCCCACAAGTTAACAATAACCATACTATGGCTTTTTATCATTTATCATATAAGATTCTTCAGCACCAAGCCAATGAATTATCTAACACATGCACATATATCTATATCTTGTTTATTACGTATTATGTAGTGGATCCTATCTTGAAGTGCGTCTTCCGATTATGTACTCTCATAACTAAAGTTTTTTTTATAACTCCTTTTGTCGTATATAAATGCATCACAGCATTCACACTGGTAAACGTAAATAGAATCGACAAAAGCCATGACTGGTATCGAGTGTCTGTGAGCAGCGAGGTATGGAATTAGAGATTGCTTTGATGCTGCTTTCTTGTTTTGTGTTGCGCGAAATGATTGGAAGCCCACGAGTCTTTTAGAACTGCTTAAGTAATTGTTTTACAGGCTCCGCGCTTTCATTAAATATTGCAACAGCATGCACAAATTTGCCTGTGCTTCCTATTCGGTAAACTTAGACGACTACCAAGGAGTGCCTCAATCAATAAAGCAGCTCTTGTCTCAATAATGAAACAAAAGGACAATTAACAACATTTCGATGGACTTCATTTAACCATAATCCATGAAGCTTCACATGACTTTAGCTATATCATTAAAATAAATTATTAATAATAAAAATACAAGCTATTAGATAATACATAATTTTCTTGTTTTTTGCAATTTAAATAAAAAATAAAAAAATTCATATCGGATTTGTAGTTCATGTAAGCACTTATTCATGAAAGGTGCGTGCATTTTATTTGAGTACGGATTTTAAACACTTTTACACTGCCCTTAAGAGACTTACCATTCAAGTAGTGGCATAGAATATGGGTGCTGAGAGGCAGCGCTGCTGTCGACATATATAATACATAAAAGAAATGCACAGTTCCAATTAGAAGAGCTAGTTATTGTGTAACATTGAAGTGGAGAGTGTTGCTTTAAAGCATGTTCTCAAAAGGTCGTGGAACCAAATGTACAGGGGGAAAAGCATTTAAATGTTATTAAGGATTATGTGAAGTCCGTGGCGAAGATGTGTTGCCATATAGCATAGTTGTATAATGGATCAAAACATTTCATGAGAGTTGGAATGAATTTGGGGATATGTTCAAATGATCCATATTCGATCCCAGGTCGACCATCCATTCCTGAACATGAAATTGACATTGCGAGGAATCTCTTTTAGACTGTTTGGGAATTATTCATAGAATTTAGCCTAAATCATCAAGTATTTAAGAGTCCTTGTGTGAACAAATATTTGAATGAAATATTCACCCTCTCAATTCCACCCGGGTGGTTTGGGGCCGTTTGAGAATTTACCCTATAACTTCCAAGTGGGTCGGTTTGGGGCGGCTGCTAGCCGTTTTAGGGGAGATGGGTCTTAAAAGCGGCTACTCTACTAAACACTCCAGGTGGTCCTCGTTTTCTTTGACAATCGCGGCTTTTTCACAGTAGTTTCCCCTGTGCCTTAGGGTGGTTGGGGTTGAGGGATTCAGTAAATAGGTTGTTGGCGTATATTTTGTATTTTGAAAGGGTTTTAGTTTCTATTTTCATGTGTTGTTAGCTCAAAATTGGAAAGATTTTATGGCCATTTATTAAAAATTTTCCACTGAAGTGCTCTGTTAACTATGAATGATATATAAGGATACCGACAAGTTTTTTATTTTTCGGATAAGCATCAGAAGCTCTTTTCAGTATTAAGACTATTGTAATGATATAAAGACAAACTATTGCATTGTCACTGCAGTCTATTCACGTAGCAGTTTTCTCACAAAATGTGTAGCGACTCTTGTTACTGTAGATGAAAGTCGTTTTGTACTCCAAGCGTCTTATTCTGTTATCAAAGGACTGTCGGAATTTCTGAGGCCACCTACAAACTACCGCTTTCAAAAAAGCAATAAAAGACCAGAATAAATTGCAAGTATTCTTTATTTCCCCCTTCACAGAGTGAGATAAGTTATATAAATACTAAATTCCTTTTCCAAATGAGATTCTGAAAATGTCTCTTCAGTTGTGAATTTCTACTCTTTATTTTACGTACTGTGAATTGGGTTTTGGATTATCAGAGTAATTTTTGTATTGAAACGCTTACTATTTAATCATTATGAGTAAAAGAAATCGTGAACACATAGAAGAAGAAATTAAGGCAATTTTACTTGCTTCTGATGAAAGTGACTGTGATCTATCAGCGAAGATGCTGGTTGGCCCAAAAATGATACTTTAACTCATCTCTCGTTTATTTTAAACAAAGAAGCAGGAGATGAAACTAACGGGGATCAGATGAGCGAGAGAGATGGAGATGAGGAGTCAAAAAATGTTGTATAATTTACTTATTATCAAAAATTTGCACATGATTCCCTCATGCGTAAATTTGTGGAAATTTAATATGAAACTTTCGTTCACTAATTTTTCTTTACTTAACAATACTATAGAAAACTTCACATAACGTTTTAAAATCAGAAATTCAGCATGACAGTTTATACTAAAAAAGTAATATTTATGATGAATGTAATAATAAATGTGTTAAATCTTCATATGTAGTTAATGAAGAATGTAATAGTGATGAATGTTTTAGTAAAATGTTCAGGCTGAAAACTGAAGGAATGTATTTTCAAAATATATTTCGCTGAGTAATTTTTTCTCCGAATTTTATTTCATAAATTTTTGTATTTCAGTATTAAATAAAGTTTTAAAAAAATATGTTATCTATCGAATTGTTTTGATAGATGAGATATATAACGTTTGACGTAATATATTCCCTTGGTAGACAAAAATTTTAAAAGTTATATTTTAAAAGATTAGTAAAAATGAGTGGCAAAATAAAGATATTTTTGAAATGTATATTTACCCCACATTCTTCTCCTATTATTTATTGTAAAAGCAAGAATGCGTAAAGTTTTGAAAACAAAGTGTGAAATCTTTAAAAATTTAATTAAAGTTCTAAATCTTTTCTCTTAGTATCACTATAGAAAAGGCAAAATAATATTTTACATTTAAAATTTCATTGAAGATAACCGTTTATACTAAATAAAAGAATGCTAAAGACAATAAAAAACAATCTTAGCTAAATGTTGGAAGAGCGTATTATTTTCGAAACGTCTTTCAAAAAGTGCAGTAACATTTTTTTTTTAAATTCAACGAATGTTTTTATTTTGGTATCAAATGAAGATTTAAAACATTATCTCGTCCATCAATGAATTGCATTGACATCTATACTATGTAAAAAAATGTACTAATTGCATTGATATATGAACAATGTATGCTCTACATGTAAAAAAAAATTACATGCTAATATATGACATATTATTTAATTTTGGGAACAAAGAAACAGCCTAATGAAAATTAGAAGAAACATAAAGATATTTTCAAATTACTAGTAAAGCCAGTTTTTATTTAAATGGTTTGGAAGCCTAACATAAAACTTAAAAAAAAAAAACAACGCCCTATTTTCTCAATTATAGAATAAATTTCATATTTTTTGTAAAAAAAAAAAAAAAAATACCTCACAAATACGAGAGCGAAACGCTTCACACTAAAAAATATGAATACATTAGAATAAAACTCTTAAGCTGATAGAAAAGGAATCTCGTTGTCGAAAACCGCAAGGCAATTATTCAAGGTAGAGCGTCGACAGATTTATTTCTTCGGAGTAGCTGCCCCTCAGCTTTGGAAGAATCCATGTCTTCCAGAGACTCTCTGAGAAAGTCTGGATGTTAAAGGGAGGGCCGTTTGAAAAATGCTTCGATGTTAAAGAATTAATACACACAGGCACAAAGAACATTTCATAATACATTTTAAGAATTTAACACAAGGAAAATTTCGTCCAGATGCTTGTTCGTTTTGGGCTCTGCATTGGTTCGCCTACGTACAAAAAACAACACCGATATGCACACAATGGTATCGCCCTCCAATGATACCGCGGTGCTGCTGATGCATTTCTGCAGCATAATGTAGTAATTGATGTGATAAAGGCATGAGCCTCAATTAAAACGCCAATCAACTGAAAGTTGTCACCCAAGTTCGCCAAGTCCACAGAAAACCAGTTCGGTGAAGGTTATGCTGATTGCGGCATACAGCTGAGTGGTCTCATTCTTAGGCATGTTGTGCCTCAAGGAGAAACTGTCGACTCAGGCTATTATTGCCGATTTCTGTGGCACCATCTACATCTGATTACGTGGCTGGAGCAAACATTCACTTTTATTGCTCGTTATCTTGTCGCACTGCTATATTCCGATGATGTCTTTGAAATACCCTCCATGCTCATATGACATGTGATTTCGATTTCTTTCCTAAAGGATGCACCCGATTTCCTGATATGCTCCGAGCATCACTGTCATCAACAACCAATACTTTTCCACCTATCTTACAGCTTTCCAACATTTGGCGAAAGGTACCAAACTTTTCTGATGGTTACTTAGAATGTATTGCAATTATACTTGCAAGTTCCTCATAAATTTCTTTTCTATCTATTGCCAGTATTTTATTTGAAACTCTCATATAATTATTTCTATTACATTCCGAGGTTAAAACAATAGTTTGTTTGCTTATTTTTACTTTATTGAGACTATTATATTTCTCTCCCAAATTGGAAACAATTTCTCAAAATGCTTGAGGTATTCACTAGGCTGAAAACATGAATTTGGATAAAAATTCGTATTTTTTTTTCCTCAGCAAAAGTAGGTACGTTTCTGTTTCCAGTGATTTTGTCTCTATTTCAATTAGAAGTCAAATTATAGCAAACTATTGAAATGGAAGTGATGCTTATTTTAAAGAATCAAAAACTTTAAATGAATTTTCAGAAGAACGAGTTTTTTTTCCCTTTATCCTATGTACGAGTATCGTCATATTTCAAAAAATAATCAAGATACTTAATGAAGTTTTTAATTATTGTTCTTTATGTTATGCAGAATGTAATGAACTAGGGATTTGATGTTGAATGTTCTAAAGGTGGATTTATAATTGTTTAATGTAAATATTGTTGAAAAGAATTCCAAAATTTCACAAATAATTTCATTTATTACACACTCATTGAGAAAAGTAATTAACATATCCTACCATTTTACTCTATTTTTTATATATCATCTATTTTTTTATAGTATTCTTAAAAATATTTTTCTTGAAAGCAATCTCTTTTTTTACAATAGCTAATTTCAAATAGGCTTCATACCTGCACTTGTGATATAGCAAGATGGGTAGCAAAATAGTTTGTCTAAATTTTTCTTAATTATTGCTCGATGCATCAATTCTTGTTTTAAACGTATTCCTCTCTCTTCAACAAATTCTTTAACTAACACATAAATTTGGTTTATAAAAACGACAACTATGTCTTCGTTAAAGCCCAATTCATTTATATTCCTTCTGCAACCCCAGATACTACGCAAGAGCAAGAAACACCAAGAAAGCAAAGCATAAGAATTTTTTGTGTCATCTTAATTTGAAAGTAAATATAAATAAAATGCATCAACATTGAAATATCATGCACATAATTCAATATTCTGCATGTTATTTATGTTTACCTTCCTTTAAAGAAGAGTTCAGTTTTTCATTTTAATATTTTTTTATGCTCAAATTAACAAAGAAACGATTTTGAACATTTTTTTATTTATAGTATGGAGCCTACATGTACAGTTATAGCTTAATAAACAGTTCATTTTTATGTCAAAAATTTTGTTGATTTAATTTTATACACACACAAAATATGTTGAATGCTTTTATGTCGAAACGCTTTTTCTTATTGATGATCGAAGCATTTCAACAAGATTTAGACCAAGATTGCAATAATCAGTAATACTGATTATTGCACCTTTCTTAAGTTAAATAAACTAGGAGATGAAACGATACTTCACACCCCAATGTCATGCACATCCATTGTGAATATTAGGAATTAAATTTTATTCTTGACCACTTACCTATTAAATCAAATGAGAGTTGATCATCATATTTAATAGGTAATAAATCAAAATATTGATTAATCTCACCACTGATAAGATTTAACTGATCTATTAAATCATATCAATGGTGAGAGCAAGACAGTTTAAAATCGGGATTTGCTTTTTCTTGCTGCGTGCCAGTTTGTAACCGCTGAATGGTTAGTGTCATTTTCTTAAACTGGCCGACCACCTTCATTAAAAGTGAATCCTGAAAGAACACTTGACCATTTCATTAAAAACTAGGGATATTTCCAGGAATTTTCTCTTTTACCACAAACTGTTTTTTGTTATGTATATATTTTCATATTTAGATTTTTTTACTGACTTCTCAGAGACATTTTGCCCCCTTAGGGGCTCACCTACTATAGGTGAGTATGGGTGCACCAATCCCGAGGTACCCAAGGATCTTTTCTCCCTTTAGGTTTACTCTTCTCTGCGCCTTCTGCTGTCACCTTTTTTTTCTTTCCCTCGAGGGTAAGTGAGGGAGCTCTCCATGAGAAGCTGTCACCGCTCTGTTTGCTTCCTGCCTCTCATGGACAGCAAATACCCCCACGTGTTGACCATGCGTGGCAATCCATTAGACGGGTGGTGCACTTGTGGTCCCCATTGTATCAATTCGGTTGGTAGCTGGCCATCAGAGTGGTCAGTCTGCTAGGAATCAAGCGTAGGGGTCTCCTCTTGGGCATGGCGTTAAGGGTGGTCACTGTCCCCGGGTGTGGCTCCGAGCGTACAGGTTTCGGCTACTACTAGGGTAAACGCCGAGGCTGGGGATATCCAGAACCAGTGGCTGCCTTTCCTTGTTGGGCTCCGTGGTGGGCGGTGTCGTCGAACCTGAATCTTCATAGTATATCGTATCGCTCCTCGCAAGAAGAGTCCCTTTAGTGGGCACCATATTTATCCAAAACAAACTGAAAAACCATTTGCAATTTATTTTATTGTAAAACGTATCTCTTCTGATGTTGCAACCTTTGAAAATGTTTCCCCATTTCTTGTGGAGAAAGCCCTCACTTCTAACGTCGGTGAAGTTGCTAATGTGAGTAAGCTACGGACAGGACACTTGCTCGTTGAAGTGGCATCTCGTCAACAGTCTCAAAAAAATTATGAAATTAAAAACTTTTGGTACCACACCTGCTTCTGTCTCTCCCTATAATTCATTAAACTCTTCAAAAGGAGTAATTACAGATGGAAAGTTGTTAAATGAACCTTTGGACGTCATTGATAAGGAACTGAAAAGTCAAGGAGTCACACACGTGCGCCGTATCATGATTAGGCGCGATGGTAAACTCCTGGAAACCAAACATCATGTTCTGACGTTTAATTCACCCAAGCTTCCAGGCTCAATTAAAGCTGAATATATGAAATTGGTTGTGAGACCCTATGTGGCAAATCCATTGCGGTGCTTTAAATGTCAGCGTTTTGGACATTCAAAGGCAAACTGCTGCGGGACCCTTACATGCACCCGTTGTGCAGCCGCTGATCATGAAAGCAATGAATGTTAACAAAAGGAAAAACGTGTCAATTGCAAAGGTGATCACACCTCTTTTTCCCGTGTCTGTCCAAAATGGAATCTTGAGAGGGAAATTATTTCTGTGAAATTTGCGCAAAATATTTCCTTTCCTGAGGCTCGGCGTCTTGTGACTCCTGAAGAAGGCAAAAGCTATACAAACTATCACTTACTGCCTCAGGGACACAAACAAAACCAGTCGTTATTTTGACTACCGATGCTGAATCGGAAAACATTCCTTCCAGCCTAATTACAGAACAAATAGCATCGAAAAGTAAAAAGAAAAAACTAACGTCTGCATCCCAGAAATCTCTTGCTTTGCAAGACTTCAATAAAAGATCTTAAATCCATTAAATCAGTCGCCCTGGAATTGGGTAAAACCGGTCTCGCTAGTAAAGATTTGCCCACCTTATTTAATAATTCATCTATCGGAACCGAGCTTTTAAAAATCCATCCTTCTGAAGAGGATGATGAGGATTTACAAATGAGTTGCGAACCGCCAGCAAAGGGTGCTGATAACAGCTCCCCTTTTATTCCTTAATGGTTTGTTTCGTCTCATGGAATTGTCGTGGTCTTCGGTCGTAATTAGAGGACGTCAAAGCTCTTATTAATGCTTCACATCCCGTTTGCGTTGCATTTCAAGAAACGCACTTGAAACCAGATACTTCTCTGAAGTTACGGGGTTACAGTTGCGTGCGTCGGGATATTGATAGTGATATCTCAAACTCTGAAGGCGCATGTATTTTCACCTCCAATAACTATCCCAGCAGTATTCTAAACTTACATACTTCTTTGCAAGCTGTGGCTATCCAGGTTCATATCAGAACTTGTCACGGTCTGCTGCATATATCTATCGCCAAATGACGTCATCTCTCAAGATGAATTAAATATTTTAGTCGACCAGCTTCCAACACCTTTCATATTACTGGGTGACTTCATTGGCTACATTACCCTACGGGGTTCGACAGTATTAACCTCCGTGGGCGACAGATTGAACAATTCCTTTCTGATAACTGTCTCTGTCTGCTCAATAATGAGTAAAAAACATACTTTCACGAATACAATGGTACGTTTCCTTCCATTGATCTGACTATGTGTTCCCCAGCACTATTTCCTTCATTGAATCTCGCAGTTGAAGATGATCTTCGTAATAGCGATCACTTTTCCCTGATGGTGGCAAAGTGATTCAAATTCCATCGACATACATATTCCAAAAGGCAGACTGGGCAGCATTCTCCAGACATGCCTCTATTACCGAGACAATGATTTCTTCTTTTGATACAACGGATGCTATGCAAAATGTCATCGATTATATACTCAGTGCGGCTGGTGTGACAATTCCAAAACGTTCATCACATCCACGAAAATTTCGTACACCATGGTGGAACGACTCTTGTCAGACTGCCTATAAGGAACAAAAAAAATTATGGGGCATTTTCAGCAGGTATCCTACCTCGGAAAATCTTATTGAATTCAAGCGGGCAAGAGCAAATGCTCGTCTAATCCGACATTTTAGTCAAAAAGAGTCGTGGCGGAAATTTATCAGTTCAATCACGTCAGCAACAAGTAGCGCACAATTATGGAGGAAAGTAAAAACGGCAAATGGCATTTATAAAGAGTTTGCTTTCCCTGTATTGAAAACAGGAGATAATTCATATTCTTCACTTTTTGATATTGCAAATGTTATTGGTGACATCTTTGCTGAAATTTCAAGACCCAACTCGGACAATCCTACCTTCCGTGCGACTAAGAGACGAGCTGAGCATATGCGGTTGAATTTCAAAACCCGCAAAACCCGCAGACCTCTTTCGTATAATTGTGAATTTCAGTTATTTGAATTAAAGAGGTCCTTTTTTCACGCTCGCGACACCAGTCCAGGTCCTAACGGGATCAGCATGCTTCGCCACTTAAACGAAACTTATCTTCTGCAAATCTTACGATTATTTAACAGAATTTGATACGAACAAAGTTTTCCCTCGCAATTGTACTTCCTATTCTTAAACCCGGAAAAGTTTCTAACGATCCTTTGAATTACAAACCAATTGCTCTGTCTAGTTTCATGTGCAAAACATTAGAACGCATGATTAATGCACGCCTTGTATACGAATGAGAGAGGAATGAATACCTTTTACCCTCTCAAAGCGGTTTCCGTCGAGAAAGGTCTGCTATTGATAACCTTTCATTCTGGAATCGGAAATTCGCAACGCCTTTGTCCAGAGAAACCATCTCGTTTCTATATTCTTTGATGTTGAAAAGGCGCATGATCGGACGTGGAGTTTTGGTAATCTCCGCTCTTTGTTTGACTTGGGTTTTAAGGGCAATCTGCCAGTTTTTATTCAAAAATTTTTAAAAACTCGTATTTTTAAAGTTCGGATAGGACAAACGCTTTCTCATCCTTTAATTCAAAGCGAGGGTGTCCCTCAAGGAAGTGTTTTAAGTGTCACTTTTTTTATACTTCATTTAAATCAAATGCTTCATGTTTTACCAACATCTGTTACTAGCATTCTGTACGTTGATGATCTGCAGATATCTTGCCAGGGATCTAACTTGGCCTTGATTGAGCGACAACTTCAGAAAGCCGTTAACAAGTTTATAAACTGGTGTGATGAAAATGGGCACACTCTCTCTCCTGAAAAGAGCCGTTGTTTCCATTTCTGTAGGAAACGAAGCCTCCATGCAGACCCTGTAATTCATATCCGGAGTATTAACATAACAGTTGTTCATGAGATACTCTTTTTAGGAGTAGTATTTGATCGGAAGCTTACTTTCCTTCCACATGTCCGTCAATTGCGGAAGCAGTGTGAGAGGTCCCTCAATATTTTGAAAGTCATCTCAACTACATCCTGGGGAGCAAATCGTGCATCTCTACTTCGCATTTATCAGGCTGTGGTTCTTTCACTTATCGATTACGGAGGCGAGGTGTACGGTTCCGCTCGAACTAGTATTTTGCGTAATTTAGACACTATTCACCACTCTGCCTTAAGAATATGTTCGGGGCCTTTCCGCACTTCGCCAGTGCAGAGTTTATATGTAATCTGTCAACAATTGCCCCTATATCTTCGTTGCAGAAAGTTAAGTACTCGATATTTTTTCCGTCTGCAGTCTTGTCATAATCACCCAGTTGGTCGCACGAAAATTCCTATTGGCCTCTCAATACTATATAATGCACGTTCTTTTAATATCCTTCCTTTCTTCGAAAGGGTAAAACAATTTCTAGTAGATTCAGATCTTTTACATGTTGAAATACAGCACACTGCCAATATTAATCTTCCTCCATGGGATGTTCCCCAAATTTCATATCTAAATCCTTTTTCCACATATGATGAATCTACTTATGAATCGATTATCTTTCAACAACTTTATCATTATCACCGAACTGAATATGCCACTTGCACTCCCATCTTTACTGATGGATCCAAAACAAGTAACTTTGTCGGTTGTAGTGTCGTCACTGCAGAAGATACATTCAGTTATAAACTGAATAATTTGTGCTCTGTTTTGACAGCAGAACTGATGGCTATTTTGATTGCTGTAGAGAAAATCTCTAATCTCCCTGTGCGTAAATTCTGTATCTATACAGATAGTAAGAGTTCTCTTGAGGTTCTCAGCCATCCTCGGAATGGAACACACTCCTTAGCCTTAAAAATCCTATCCCACTTGCGGACTCTACAAGCTAGGGAACTCGAAATTTTATTTTGTTGGATGCCTAGCCACGTTGGTATTTACGGCAATGAATTAACCGATGCTGTCGCAAAGACAGCTACCATTTCATTACAATGTTTAATTCTCTACTCAGACGTAACAAGACAACTTGGCAAATCAATCCACAGGTTATGGCAAGAATATTGGGATTTGCAGGTCTCTAACAAATTATGGGTTATTCATCCTTCCATCAATTTGTGGTAGAATCGCCCGATGCTAGAGCATGATGTTAAAATTACTCGACTGCGCATCGGTCACACCCATTTCACACACAAATCCTTTTGTTTGGTGAAGGGTGTCCCAAATGTACAGCGTGTCATTTCGATTTTACGGTCATTCACATACTATCAGAATGCCCTGTTTTCAATCATCACCGAATACGCTATTTTAAAGCATCATGTCCGAGTATTAGTGACTAAGTGGGAGAAAATTCATATTGTAACATTTTTACATTTCTGAAAACAATTGGATTTTATCATCATATTTAAGTAACAAATCTTTTTACACTTTTAATCTTGTTTACTATAGTAAACACTTCGTATTTTAAAATTTGCATTTGATGTTTACTAATATAATTCACCGTACCATTTGACCAGTAACTTCTACCATACTATTGGCGCAGCATGGCCAAATCTGGCCCTTGCGCCAAAAAATCCCAAGCTAACTAACTAACTAACCGTGACATTTTGCAGCGGGCAGTGGTGGGCATTGTGGTCGGAACCGGAAGGTTTCAGGTTCGATATCCTATTCCATCGAAAAACCATCGTGTAAGCTGGCCTAGTGCATGCTAAATTCTTCGGATCCAGACGTCCCACCGCTGATGTGGTTTGGCAGCTTGGAGAGGGGTGTCAGCTCAGATTTCGTACTTGTCATTCGACTGCGGTTCAAAATTACGAGGTAAGTCCCAAAATACTCCTGGTGTTGCTTTAAATGTGGATGTTAATCTAACTAAATTAAATTTTACTGGGACATTTTGTACATGCGTATACACTGAGGTTTTCTGCATATAAATTTATCCAGAACATCAACCTTTATTTAGCTCTTTTACGAGAAATTTCACATTTATGCCGATATTATGTGAGCTTTTGTTCTTTTTTTGTCTATTGTTTGCACTATTGTTCTTTTTCTATGACCAAAATATGCGATTTGGCGCTGTATTTGTTCTTCTTCTTCTTTGTATAGCTGTCTTACCTTTCCGTTACCTTTTTATGTTGATTGTCTTTTAATCTATTATTTTCTACTTTTTCAAAACGGCACAAAAGGTGCAGATCTCTCATCTCTCAGAAGGACGCGATTCACTTTTTCATCTCCATTATTCAGAAACATGCAGAGGTATTAAAATGTAAACTGTGCTAAACAATCTGATCTCCGCTAAACAGGATTTATCCTTTTTATTTACAAACTCGTTATCAATAATGGAACATTATATACTGTATGTTACTACTTCACATAATGTTTGTCTTTTTCAAACGGAATTTAACTTGATGCCATTATTTCCCGCTCTCTCCTTATGAGGACAAGTGCCCTCCCTCATTTCACACCAGGGATAGAAGAGAGCTCATTTCTTTTGGTCAAATATTGGGAGACATCACAACTTATCTGTTTAGTGTTACTTCCACAGATGATAGCAGGAACGCAAAAATAAGTAAATAAATAATCGATTCTTGTAGTTGAGTGTGCTGTAAGTGCAAAAGACAGCCGACGTGTTACTTCAAAACTCATATAAGGAAAAGTAAAAGAAGAGCCTCAGTAGAAAGGAAAAAAATTTTCGTCAACGACTTGTTGAATGAAGTAATTTCAAGCGGAGTAGTGAATGGCTCTTTTAACAGAAAACTTGGCCCCTCAGAGATGAGTAAAATATCAGGTTGCTATGAAAAAAATCTTTTCTTGATGATTCTTCCATTACAATGCGCAAACCATTTAAGAAGATTTAACATAATTCGAGGCACTGACGTTTCTTCCATCCTTTTTATTTATTTATTTCATTTTACTTGTTTTATGTTCGATTTTCTATTAACTTTCCTAGATTTATAGATTTAGTGGATTGATGGGTTCTCGGTGATTATATACATTTCAAGAACTTAACTATCAGTTGATGAATTCATGTAATGAAATTTTGATTCCATATGTGTGGCGACAGACTTTGCAGGAAATTTCAGAAGACATTGGTTACCAAATCACAAAATATTAATAGTAGTAATTTATTAATCTAAATTAAAGACTTAACAATAGAAACGTATAAAGATTTTTTTTAAATCTGCATTTTAGTTAAAACAGCGCACGTTAAAACAGCACAAGTTAAAACAGCACAGAGCCAGGAATGTTGAAAAAAAAAAACAACAAAAAAAAAACAGTGGAAATTTATTTTGAATGTTAGCTTTTAATTACAATTTATTAGAAAAATAGCAATTGCTTGTTTAAGATATCCTTATTAAATTTTGCCTTCTTCAAGTCAAAAATTCATTCATTCATTTCGTCAATAAATTATTAAATTATTCAAAGTTAAATTAAAAAAAAGCCAAATGGAAATTCTTTAGAAATACATTACTGAGCAGTTTGTTTTTATGAGTTGCTATATCCCCTTCTGTTGCCATCTCGATTATTGAAATCGTTACTAAGCAATAATGTATTTTCTATTTTTAATAATCACGGAGTAATGGTTTGGTGGGAGTTTGAAGATAAATTGAGTTAAAATGTATTTCAGTGCAATAAAGAATTAAATCGGGAAGAAAAGAAAATCATCTCACAACTAAGAAATTAAAGCAAAATACTTCGGGAAATCGGCAAGAGTGTTGGAAGAAATCATTCCTCTACCTAAAGAGTGGTCAATCATTCCAATTCAACGAAGTCCGTCATCTCGAAAGCATCCATCCATGCCGACTGCCCTAGAAAAGAGCTTACAGCTTTGAACGCGAACGTCTAAATCTTACTAACACTGCAGCTTAAATTGAAAATGAGCTTTAGAGAGAGATTCGAAGAAACTTTTCACAAAGATACTTTGCAGAAAATTTCGAAAAAGATTGAAAGATCTGGTCGTGTGACTCGATGCGGTGGATAAGCTGCACATATCAGCTGTCAACAAGTAAAAGCGATCCTATTTTGCGAATGAGTATGTTGAGGAGAATATACAATTTTCGGAAAATATTCTTTTCTCCGACGAGAAAAAGCACTGCATCTTTGGCATCGAAGAGCGTCAGCTGGTGTGACAAGAGACAGAGTAGGGCCTTTGAGAAGCGGAATATTGTGCAATCTTCAATATTAAATCATATAGGACACATAAACATGTTAAAAGAAAATCTGAAGCATACCATTTGAATTTCGGAGATGATTTTTGGTGTATGCTGGACAATTATTTACAAGCAAACTGGTCTCATTGTGGAGCTCTAGCTATTGTACAATATTTAAAAATCTGTTACATTCTTCTCTATAATAGACGAATATCTCTGGGAGTTATCGAAACACAGGATGGGCCAACATGACATAACCTCGAAAGAGATGTTAAAAAAAGAGCGATTATCAAGAAGTAGGCATAGAGACTATCCCACTAACTACTAAAGTTTCATTTCGAGTACCTAGTAATTCATTTTTCCCAGTATTTTTACGTTTTTTGCAAACTTTTCTGGTAAATGGTTTTCTTATTCTTTTTAGTTTAATTAATTAAAAAAAATAATGAGAGTTATATTTCTGAAATTATTATTAAAATAGAATAAATTGTGTAAGGAATATAAAAAAATGGAAATGAAATTATTATTATTATTATTATATGCGTGTTTTATTTTTGAATATTTACAATGTAAGTGCACACAGATATTTTCTGGCAAATTCTTTTGAGCAAATAAAATATTCAGTGATTTTGCACCCCTCAGGGACTTACCTTCTTTAGATGAGTACGGGTGTCCCAATCCCGAGGTTCCCAGGGATCTTTACTCCCTTTATGTTTACTCTACACTGCGCCTTCTGCTGTCTCCTTTGTTCTTCTTTCCCTCGAGGGTAGGCGAGGGAGCTCTCCATAAGAAGCTGTCGCCGCTCTGTTTGCTTTCTGCTTCTCATGGACAGCAAATACCCCCACGTGTTTGCTGTGCGTGGCGACCCATTAGACGGGTGGTGCACTGTGGTCCGCGGTGTATCAATCGGCCGGTAGCTAGTAACCTGAGTGGTTAGTCTGCTAGGGATCAAGCGAAGGGGTTACTCCTTGGGCTTGGCGTTAAGGGTGGTCACTGTCCTCGGGGGTAACTCCGAGCGTATAGGTACTGGTCAGCACTGTGGTAAGTACCAAGGCTGGGGAAACCCAGAGCCGGTGGCTGCCATCCCTTGTTGGGCTCCGTGGTGGGCGGTGCCGCCGGACCCGAATTGCTTCCAATGTCATATGGGCAAAAAAAACTTTGCTCCCTTCAGTGGGCAACGAATGAACATCGCAAAATCGTGTGAAATTCTTTATGATTCATTTTTTGTCATTCACCGTATTTCAGAAAAAAAACGAAACTTTCCATACATTATCTCCTTTTCTTGTCGAAAAGGCTATCTCTGGATCTCTTGGCGAAGCAAATTCTATTCGTAAGTTTCGTTCAAGGTGACTTGCTTGTAGAGGTAAAATCTTTGAAGCAGTCCCTTCAAATACTTACGCTGAAAAGTTTATCAACTATACCTGTTTCTGTTAAGGCTCATTCTTCCCTTAATAACAGTAAAGGCGTGATAACATGTGGCGAATTATTTAATGAAATGGTGGAAAAAATTACAGAGGATTTTCGGTCTGAAGGAGTAACTCATGTACGCCGTATTAATATTCGACGGGATGGACAACTCCTTCCTACAAAACACTTAATTCTTACGTTTCATAAACCTAAACTACCCGAAACTGTCAGAGCTGGTTACATGAAATTGGCTGTTAGACCTTATATCTCCAACCTTCTGAGATGTCACGAATGTCAACGTTTTGGTCACGCTATGACAGCCTACCGCGGGACACCCGTCTGTGCCCGTTGTGCAGAAAAAGGGCATGATAGTCAGGAGGGCAATGCTCCTGAAAAACGCATTAATTGCAACGGCAACCATGCCTCTTATTCTCGTTTATGACCCAAATGGCAATTAAAGAAAAAAATTGTTGCTGCAAAATTTAAGGAAAATATACCTTACCCTGAAACCAGGCTCAAGGTTATGGCTGAGACACCTACACCAGGTATCACTTATGCTTCTGCTGTTCAAGGATCTAATGCAAAAACAACTGTTGAAACCAAAACTCATGAAAATTCTCCCACTTCTGATTCAGAGAAATCATCAAATAATATTGCAGAAACCTCCAGACCACATAAAAACAAACTTAAATCGAAATCTCAGAAATCATTAATGTTAAAACTGTCTAAACGTGGCCTATCTTCACAGGACCTGCCTTCTAAATAAAAAAAATTACTCTTTCAAAACTCCGTCGCTCTTGGACTGGCGAATAAAGGCACAGTCCACAAGGATTTGGCATCCATTTTCGGCGGCGTTTCCAAAAGTACTGACTTAATTTCTCTCTATCCATCTGAAGAAGAGGATGAAGATTTTAAAATGAGTTGTAATATTTCAGCAACTCAATCAAATGTTCCCTATATCTTTGATGCAACGCAGATTCCTAATGGGTACCTTTGTCTCCTGGAACTGTCGAGGCATCCGTTCCAAATTTCAAGACATCAAGACCATTTGTAACACTTTTCATCCAGGCTGTATTGGTATACAAGAAACCTTCTTAAAGTCAAATATTCAACTTAAATTAAGGGGCTATAATTGTGTTCGGAAGAATGCAGACACTGGAGTGAATAATTCTGGAGGTGTCTGTGTTTTAAAATCTAATCTATATCCGAGCACCCCTCTTTTCTACATACCTCCCTGTAAGCATCGGCTGTGCAGGTTCATACTCGGATTTTATTTACAGTCTGTTCCATCTACCTGCCGCCTAATGATGTTATTAGCCAACAGGAACTTAACAATTTAGTGGACCAACTTCCTAAACCTTGTTTATTATTAGGTAATTTCAATGAGCATAACATTTTGTGTGGTTCGGAACGTACGAATTCTCGGGGGAGACAGATTGAGCAGTTTATTGCCAATAACTGTCTCTGTTTGCTTAACAATGAAGAGAAAACACACTTCCATGAACCCACACGCTCATTTTATAGCATTGATCTGGCCATTTGTTCTCCTGAGGTATTGCCATTACTGAATTTTAAAGTCGGAGATTATCTCCATGGTAGTGATCATTTCCCGTTAATTATTTCATATGCTGATAGACACACCGGAATACATCTTCCACAGTGTTTTCTATTCCAGAGGGCAGATTGGGCCGGTTTCACGCAACTAGTAAATATTACTCAGACTATGGTCAGTGTGGCAGATATTTCTGAGGCAGTGCAACATGTTATTGATGTCTTAATAAAGGCTGCAAACAAAACCATTCCTAAAAGTTCACCAAGACTACGTAAATACCGGAGACCATGGTGGAATGAGGACTGCCGTGACAGTCATAAACAACAGAAGAAATTATGGAATATCTTTAGAAGATATCCCACGTCAGAAAAGCTTGTCGCATTCAAACAAGCCAAAGCTACTGCTCGTCGCATTCGTCGTCGTAGTGAGAGGGAATCATGGGTTAAATATATTTCATCAATTACGTCTCTCACTTTAAGCAAGCAATTATGAAAAAAAGTAAAGGCGGCTAATGGAATTTATCAGGAGTTTACTTTTCCTGTTCTGAAAATCAGGAATACGAAATACACCTCCATATTAGATATCGCCAATACTCTCGGGCGGACGTTTGCACAAGTTTCCGCTGTTGAATCGTATAGTTCTGAATTTATAGCAACTAAAAATCACGCGGAACAACTCACTCTGAATTTTCAGGTTCGTAAATCCCATCCATATAATTGTGAATTCAAGATGTTCGAATTGAAAAAAGCTATATCCCTAGCTCATGATACCAGTCCTGCCCAGATGGAATTTCATACAGTATGCTTCGCCATTTGAGGGCCGTTTCGCTCACAAATCTGTTACTTTTGTTTAACAGAATATGGAAAGAAGAAATATTTCCAAACCAGTTGCAAGAAGCTCTGATAATTCCAATTCTGAAACCGGGTAGAGATCCCTCTAATCCTCAGACCGATTACATTAATCAGTGTCATTTGCAAGACACTTGAGCGTATGGTCAATGCCCGACTAGTTTTTGAATTAGAGAAACTAGCATGTATTCCGCTTATGCAAAGTGGTTTCCGTAAAGGACGATCCACTATTGAAAATATCGTCCATTTGGAGACTCAAATTCGCAACGCTTATGTGCGACGAAATCACCTCGTCTTTATTTTCTTTGGCGTAGAAAAGGTATATGATCGTACTTGGTGTTTTGGAATTCTTCAGAAGCTTTTAAATTTGGGTTTTAGAGGAAATCTCCCAATTTTTATAAAAAACTTTTTATCATCTCGTACTTTTAGGGTACGTATGGGGAAATTTTATTCTGATCCTTTTATTCAAGCTGAGGGCGTTCCACAAGGGTGCGTTCTCAGTGTCACACTTTTTATCATGCATTTTAGCGACATTCTAAATCAGTTACCACCGTCTGTTCAAGGAAACTTGTACGTTGACGACCTTCAGATTTCTTGTCAAGGCTGTAATATGCCTTTGATTGAGCGGCAGTTGCAAAATGCAATTACGAAATTGGTTACTTGGTGTCATAAAAATGGACACACTCTTTCAGCTGAAAAGAGTCGATGTGTCCATTTTTGCAGAAAGCGAATTATTCACCCTGATCCGTCAATCTTGATTCGTAATGAGCCAATTCCTGTTGTCGATCAAGTGAAGTTTCTGGGAGTGGTTTTCGATCGGAAGCTCACTTTTCTTCCGCATATCACACAATTGCGAAAGAGATGCGTGAAATCTCTGAATATACTCAAGGTACTCTCTCGTACGTCTTGGGGTGCCGATCGTACCTCCTTACTAAGCCATATACCAAGCCATAATATTATCTAGGATTGATTACGGATGTTTAATATATGCCTTTACCAATTTTGCTACGCTACGCCTGCTCGATACAGTGCATCATTGTGCCCTACGAATTTGTTCAGGGGCTTTTCGGACGTCTCCAATAGAGAGCCTCTATGTCATATGCCACCAAATGCCTTTGCATTTGAGACGGAAAAAACTTTCATTGCAGTATGATTTCCGAGCGAAGTCTCTTCTCAATCATCCTATTACTCATATGGCCATTCCCGTTACTCTTCAAAGATTATATAATGCTCGACCTTCTCATGTTCTTCCTTTTTGTGAGAGAGTCGAAAGCGTAATCCAAAACTCCAGACTCGAAGTTCCTGATATCTTGTCAATTGATTTTAACGTATTTTCTCCTTGGGAGACTTCCCAATTTTCTTTTTTGAATACTTTCTTGGGTTTTAATAAAACTACGACTGCTCCAGAAATCTTCCAACAACTTTTTAGTTCTCATCGCTCCCATTATGCATCGTAATTTCCAATATTTACTGATGGTTCAAAGTCAGATGGACATGTTGGCTGCGGTGTCATCTTTGGCGACGAGATACACAGCTTCTATCTACATACATCATTCTCAATTCTCTCTGCTGAACTGATGGCGATTTTCTTTGCATTACAGAGGATTTCGATCTCCTCTCACTATCAATACTGTATATATACCGACAGCATGAGTTCTTTAGAGGCACTCCATCATATTAACTTTCATACGCATCCCATCGCTAGATCTCTGGTCATATTGGAATTGCAGGGAATGAAGAAGCTGATTACACTGTTAAAACTGCTTCTTCCTTCCTGCATTATGAAATCCCTTATAGGGATATTCAGATATCTGTTACAAAATATATTTTTTCTCTGTGGCAGGTGACATGGGACCAACAGATCCAAAATAAATTGCATCTTATTAAACCGTTAGTTGGCTTGTGGCCAGTTTTGCCTATACGAGGGGCAGATGTCATACTGACTCGCCTCCGTATAGGGCACACTCGGCTTACTCAAAAACATTTACTCTTTGGAGAGAATGCGCCAAAGTGTCCCACATGCTGTACTGAATTAAATGTTTATCACATTTTAATAGAATGTCCGAACTATAATAATCATCGCTCTCGCTACTTTCATTCATCTCATGTAACTCTTTCGGAATTTCTGGGAGAGAAACACCATCCAAATATTTTTAACTTTCTGAAAACTATCGGCTTTTTAACGAACATTTAGCTTTTTAACCGATGTTTGGAAATTTATCATTTAATTTTTTTTACATTTTAACTCCTTTTTCTTAATGTTTTAAATACTGTTATTTAAATAGATTTGAAACTTTTTTACCCCGCGTATGGCGCAGTTTGGCCGAGATTGGCCGTTGCGCCAAAAAACTCCAAACCAACCAACAGTGATTTTGCAAGTGAACCACAGAATCTTGTGGAAGGAGAAAATCGGGGCCACTTGAAATATTCCTTCAACTCTAAAGATAAAATGGCATCCAGAAACAAAATTCGTTCCCTGTCTAGATGGGAGGAGACAAAGAAACACACTAAAATGCTTTTCTCATATATACTAAAAGAATGAAAAAATATCACCAATGACTCCCGAATGACACGGTAAGGAGGAATCCATCATTATTAACGTAAACTTCATATTTGACATCTTTCCTTTTTCTATTACAGTTGAAAAACAGTTGCAAACTTGTGTGGCATTGATTTAATATGGTTAAATTAATTTTCCATTTAGAACGTTAAATTGAAGGTATTTTTGCATGAATTTTATAATTTTGACTTGTTGTTAAATAAATAGGGCGTAAACTTCTAAAGCACATTAAAGCTCTGGTATTTATGCTCAAATATAATATTCAATGGAATGTTCATTTCAAGAACTTCTTTTTATTTTTAAAATTAGAAAAGAATTAGACTTTTAATAAGAACTAGTACTTTTACTTTTGCAGCAAAATATTTCATTTTTATGCAAATATTTATATTCTACAATTTTTAATAAGGGTATTTTCAGAGCTGTATGTTTTGTTATTGCGTAATCTAGGAAAAATTGAAAAAACTTTTATTTTTTATTTTCTTCCGCCGGGCAACGAAAGTCACTTTCGGAGGATGACAACTTAGGACAGGCATACTGGATCCTAACTGATAAATAATATAATTTTAGCGATGAATTTTTCAGAATTTAAATCCCGGTCATTGGCCCATGTCTAGATTGTTGAGGTACACTTCCACCTTTCCTTCTTAAATATGGAAAAATGGAAAGCAAAATAGCAAATTTTGGGACACCATTTATAATGACATAAATAAAAGATCAGCAAAAAGAAATTGGCTTAAAATCAGTCCGAAGAAAAAGGTTAAGATTGTTAGAATAAGGTAACAATGGAAGGCATGAAATTTTTTGCAATTTTCTTAGAGCAATTATATTCCGCATTTTCATTTTGCATACAAAAGACCACATTTTTAACATATTCAAATAAAAGTCAATAATAATTCTCAAGATTTTTTTTTGTTTCCCACCCCCCTAATTTCTCTTATAGATAAAATTAAATCTCACCAATGACATATGACAATTATTTGACATGTGACAAAAAATTCCTGGTAAACTTTGCATCCAGTAATTTAGAAGATATGAAACATACATTTCTATTTCACTTTCTGTGTACCTTTTTTTTAAAAATTTCTTCTAAATCTATAGAAATATTTAAATAAGAAACATTTAATAAATACTGAAAAATATGTTTATATAGATAAGTAATGATTTCTTGTAGATGACCCGTAGTTATTTTCCCATATTATTTTCCCCCAATTTATCACAGTGTAGAAACATATTTTATCACAGTATTTAGAAACTATATGGATAAGATATAAAAAGGATCCTACATCGAACGCCCCATCATTATGACGTCACTTAGCAGCTCAGAGCCTTTGTAAATCCATTCTGTTTCCTTGCGAAGCAGATCCAAAGACTGCCTCTCCCATCCACTCAAGCCAATCAATTCACCGATCCTCCATCAAGATCTTGCTGCGCGGCTTATTGTCCATTTAATCTAGCTTGTGCAGCATTTTCTTCAGAATGGATCACTACATGTGGATGTCGGACAATTTAAATAATAAAGTGCTATTCAGATTTTGTAATGTCTATCCTATAAAGTATAATTTTCCGTGATTTTTTTTTATATTTTGGTGAGAATAAACAAAAGTTTTGCTATTAAAATGTATTTTTTAGCAACATAATGCGCATTTCTCTAGCATTAGATCTAGTCGATTACTGCACTGTTATTTTAGTACAAAGTAAATTAGTTATTAGTTATTTCTTTTTATCTAAAAAAAAAATCGAGTCTTCTCTGGTTGCTCAAATATTGCTCATGAAATAACTTTCCGCAGCATCCCTTTCTGAACTGCGCAACAACCTGTTGCAGTCTCTTCTTTCATGAAAAGAAAATAAAAAATAAAAAAAAGGAAGAAGAAAAATTGCCAAACGGCAGAAACCCGCCAATCTCTGGCGCTCCTTGCCGAGGTCCTGGACGGGAGGACGTTATACCAATGACAAGCACCGAGCTATTCCCGGACGCCGTTGTCATAGTAACTCATCAGTTCGCATCCTCCCTCGCTCCCACCAAGCATCATCGACTTAAAGAAAATGTGCGCCCGGTTACATCCAGGGGGAGGAAATAACATTTCACTAAATAACTTTTTCAGACGTTATTTTAAGGCAGAAGAATAAAGGGGGACCTATATATGAATTTGGGAACCAAGCAATGAAACCAATAATTAATAGTTTTGTTTCGAAGGGTGGATTCAGTAAGCGATTCTCAGAAGGAATGTCAGAAAAATAATGGCACTTCAGAGAGAAATATTTTTGAGCAGAATTAGGTGTTTTGCGATCCTAAGCAGTGCGCACTTTGAGGCCACTCTTTTAACAAATTTGTAAATTTATTTTAACATTTCACCACATTTTTAACGTATTAATTATTAGGTTAATCCATTTTTGTTAACGAAACCGAATTTTTTTTTGGTTGACTATTATCGCTCCAGACTTCCCGCATCCACGCTTATATACAATATTATTGAAGCAGAGGTTCATAAGTAGGTTGAAGCAGAAATTTATAAATATTCTAAGAATGTAATGTAATGTAAGTTTAATAATTACATCTAATAAAGAGACACATAGCATTCTGACCAATTGTACCTTAATATTTATTTTTAATCTAAATTTAATCCAAATGTATACTGTTTTATCCTAATATTTCAAAATTCATAGAATTTCTATTTTTTCAAATTTATTTACTTTGCAATTAGGAAAATAAAGTCTTCATTTCGTTCGACCTTCTCAGCCAAGTAGTCCTATTCATTGCCCAGCTGGAAATTCGCCTCTGTACAGAGCTTTTGGCTTTGATTCAGATATTTTCAATTGCGCTGAAACACTCGGTTATGATGAGTGATGAATAATACAAAATGGAACTTCAAGAATAGCTTGAGATAATTCAGAGCAAGTCAAAAGAAAACTGTTCTAAATTCTTTATTCTATATATGCTTCTCCAAATTTCATTCAAATGCTTCGTCAGTTATTTTCGACTAAGAAATAAATGTTATAAAACACATTGTTATTTGTGTCTATAAACGTTTTTTTTTTTATAAATTTACGTCTTTAATTTATAATTCTTTATCACAAAAATAATAAATTTTATTGCCAATTTTTCAAATGAATGTCTCACGCAAGAAACACATTCTAATTAAATTTGTCGATCACTTGTTCAGAGAATTCACAAGTGAATCGTATCAAAGAAGCCCACGAGGAAATGAGCGAAGAATCGATTGAAAAGTTACATGCGCACAAATAGGGAGCAGTAAAATAGAGATTTGTAAAAATGGGAACAACAGAGATGGACATTGCCTGGGAATTAGAACAGATTGTATGGAAACAAGGATATTTCAGGAACTCGAGCCAGTTTTGAAAATGAATAATTAACAAATGATTCAAGATCGGAAAGCGCTGCATTTGCACAGAAAAGACAAAAAGGAAACACGTTTTTATTTTCTTTTGAAATTATGTCAGAATTTACAGATTATATGACTTATAATTTAACCATCAGATGGCAGGGTGGGATTGACAAACAAATGGAGAAGGTGATTCTTAAGAGGTTTTCAAATTTTGCGACTCCGACACGTTGAGATTTCTTTTTTTGCAATATTTTTAAGAAAATGAAATTTTGAGCTTTCATTTAATTTAAAAGACTCTGCATTCGAAATCATCTTGGTAAAAAGATAATAAAAAACAATAAACAGAATGATAATACTAACGATTACCAATGACATGTTGGAATTAGCAAAGACTTACATATTTTTTGTGTTAGTTCTTAAAGAAGGAAAAAGAAACGCGTGTTTTCGTTGAATGAAGTCTTTATGTCTAGACAGGATGTTATTCTGCACAAATATCAAACGCAAATTATTTCAGATGTAAATAGATAAGATAGATAATTAATTCTAGATCAATTCTTTTCGGATATTCGAAGCAAGATATGTTAAAACAATACGAATGTCTAAGAATTGGTATATTCATACTAAAATAAATAGCTAGGCACACTTTTCGCTAAAAAATGTACATAAAATACATTTCTTATATCAAATCTAAAAACTGTGGATCAAAATTATTTTGTTGAATTAAGATCATCCTACTCAAATGTTTAACACAATTTTCATTTTTGATTTTAACATATATTTATTTAGCAATTTTTTCTGTATTTTAAGAAATGTGTAGGACACAATAAAAATATTTATGTAATCTATAGGATGTCCACTCTTAAAGTGGCCCAGGAACAAATTTCTGAACCAATTAAGATAGACATATAGTGCCAGTTAGAAAAATACTTTAAACAAAGGTCCTCTGGTCATATTAATCATATTTAGTTCAATAGTTTTGACTCTAACATTGTAAACAAGCAAGTTTATTCCTTTCTTCTATGATAAAAACTGATCAAGAAACCACTATTTTAGAAGAATTTTACAGCTGAATTTAAGGCTTCGAGACTGATCTTAAGGGATTGTTTACAAATCGAAATCGCACATCGCTGTGTTACTTCTTAAAACTGTTCCTTAAATTTTTTTGAATACTACTCTTAAAGAGGTTAAACAGTTATAACTCGGTCAATTTTAGTCACAAAGCAATTAATTTTTTTTATCGTTTCCTTTAAAGCGCCGACACCTTTTTACAAGATATGAATCATTGGATCAGAAGACCGTATACAAGGTATACACAGAGACATTTACTGTTTGGCGAACGAGAACCTCAGTGTACGAACCATGGTGTGGTCAATTTTATTGCACATATTCTTATTCAATGTCCTAATTTTACTTCTGATCCTTTAAATCACTTTCAGTCGCCCATTTTAAATTTGCAGGACCTGGTGGGTGAGAAACCTCACTCAAAACTTTTTGACTTTTTAAAAGTAATTGGTTTTTTTCATAGCATTTAAAATTTGAGATCTATTTTTATTCTTGTGCCAAATTGTTATGGATTATAGATTTTCTCACCTTTTGACGTTTTGCAACGCATCCTTCTTTTATTTATACATTTTATAATGGAACTGTTTGAGATCCTTGTGAATGGCGCAACTTGTCCTAAATGGACATTCTGCCAAAAAGCCTAAACCATACGATACCATACTGATGAAAAAGACCTTCGCCAACTCTCTTAACTGTGAGAAATGTCTTCTCATATGTCTACCTCGCGTTCTCGGCGTACGAATGTCCTTCTTGAGTCGGAATATGCTCACCACATTTATGACATTTCCCACTACGAGTCTTTTTATATAAGGTCCAGTTTTTAATTGCAGCGTCACTACAGGGTGTCAGATCATGCGCATTGACACCATCTTCCTTTTCGGTGAGCTGTTTTCAATGTTTCTGCGTGTGTAATACTTTCCAATATATGATAGTCATGAAAGTTCTGGCCCAAAAAAAGTGTCAGATGGAATTCTCTACTGCTGATAAAACCCACGAAAAAGGAGATTTTTCCAAATGAGCAGATCCCGGTCCTGAATAAATAAAGTTCATGAGTAACCGAATATTCACAAAGCAACGCATTTTTGTCGTATGTTACAGGATTTTCCAGCCCTCAAAAGTGATTATTTTTATTTTTAAATTTCAATAAAGGACGAATTTTTTCAGTAAAAAAAACAAATTTATATTAGATTATTTTGCATCTGATTTTTCATATTTGAATTGAATATATTGTTTCAATTCTGTTGAAATTTCTGGTTCACGAAATAGACTTTTCTTCAAATTTCTAAAATTTTGGATAGATTGAATACTTAGAAGTTTTCAGTTTATAATATTTAAATATATTTCTCAACAAAACAATGAAATAAGATGTTATTAATATAATGATAAATTACAACATTTTTGTTTTATAATGTAGCCTTTCGTTTGCCAGTTACATTAAATGCCAAAAAAGAAATTTAAAATTTGGTTTGATAATTTATTTTCTATTCTTAGAAGTTTCATTGTTATTTTAATTTGTCTAATATTAAGTGATAACTACGCTTACTGTAAAGCAGGCTGAAATATATCTGCTCCTAAGTGATAAGTTTTGTTTCCTCTTCCAATCGATCAGTGCTAAGGATATTTAAAACGTCTGTTTTATAAATTAAGTAGTTACTTATAAGGGTTTTTTTTTCACAAGATCAATTTACTATGTAAAAAAATTTGAAGGTGTCTCGGAATTAAATCCAATAGAGGGACTAAAAGATAAAGCATCTTAAATGCCTTCGAAGCCTTAGTAAATATATTAATTAAATATTTTAAAGCCATTTCTAAATAGGAGTAATATTTTATCATGGGAAATATTTGGAATAAATATAAATTCAATAGCATAATAATATGTATCTTAATTGCATATAGTCATTCCATCTATGAGTAAGTTCTCGAGATACGGAATTCAGGAGTTAAAATAGTCTGAAGCTCAAATATAGTAAAATATTGATTTCCTAATTTGATCCATTTTATTTATAGTAATGGAATATTTTTTAATTAGCGAGTTAAGTTAATTTAAATAATGAAATGAAAGAATATTATACAGCTAATGTTGCTTCATTAATAGAACAGGGGATGCAATACAAAATTAAGGTTGCGCAATTACTTAATTACTGAAGAAATTGCAAAATCTAAATTTTAATTTAAACAGTATATAATTTTCACTTCATTTCATTTTTTTCCTTAATTGAAAGTATACATTGATTTCTGATGGTTAAAAAAAATGACAGTTGTTCCTGGAGTGGAGCGGATCATCTGTACGTGAAATATGAAAATAACTTGTTTTCAGTGAATTTTTGCCGGTCGCTTGTTTTGCGGGTAATTATCGGGTTTACTAATGTCGACAAAATCTGCAAAAATATGTTTCAGGAAGAGTAATCCTCACTTTAGGATTCTTTTTGCAGTGAAAATTTTAAATCGTTGGCTGTAGCTTAGAAAAAAAAATGTATTATAAGATTTGAGTGAGGACGCATGTCCCTAATATGATAGAAATTACAATATTTATTCTCATGTGAAAAGATTGCACGAAATTATGCATCAAAGCTGAAGGGTTTAAAATTCAGCCCGGAATACTGCGGCTAAAACTCCAAAAGTCGAATCAATTGATAAAAGAGAATTGGTCATAGGCCGTCCTTCATGAAGTTCATTCGAACTATACTAACGACCTTTATGAAAAGATTTACAGTAATCCGGATGAGAGCAAATTTTGATTATTGCAGATAATTGGTGCTCCGTTTCTCAATAATGAAATACAGGTGACACAAATGTTAGTTAATCTAGAAGTCAGGATTAAAGCTAAGAAAATGAAAATCTTGAAAACTGATGAAAAGGAAAACGTGTTGTTTGTACTTAGACTGGGCTAGTGTCTCAAGAAATACAAACAAATTTCATACAAAGATTTTTTTCCTTTCAAATTTATATTAAATCAACAATAACTCAAATGTGCTAGGAAAAAAACATTTTGCAGTAATATTTATTACATTTTAAATACCAATAATTACATTTAAACACTTATTGCAATTCAAAATTTATTATAAGAATTGAAAGCCCGAAGAACACATGTAACTTTGTTAGATGTGCTAGAGCCACATTGTTTATCTTCCTTACATGATTGCGCAATACAGATAAATCAATAGAGATCGATAAATCTAGATAGATAAATAGATAAACCAACCCTGCTAAGAACGGATAAAAATAGTGATGCCGGAAATGATTGTCACATACTCAGATTTTAAAATCAGTAGTGCTTCTAAAAACAAATAATACAACAAATTTTCTAGCCGTAGTTTTATAGGAAAAATAATTGCCAGCTGAAACACCCTACTGTTCAAGATGTTAAGTAATATATATATATTTTTATCTATGTGGAAGACATATTTTCCAGAATGGTATCTTCCGACGTTGGCAATGCCGTTGATTGACAAATTTTCACTTCGACACGAGTATTCTCATTGGGGGTTGGAAGTTGGAAATGCATACATGTGGAAAGCAGTAACTGAAAAAACGATTCTCTCTAAATATTGAGCGTAGCGGTCGCTGTGTGCACTCGTCAATATGGAATGCCGCAGTTCTGCGTCTCTCTTGAAGATGATTGCAATATAGTACCTGTCGCGCCCACAATTCTATTTCCTAACAATATTGTGTAGTATTGTTCCTTACAAAAATGACTACATTATCCTTGAAGAAAATTGGAGCGTTTAAAAACTCACTAGTAAAGACTGTAATTTTCCCCCAGTATTATATAACAAAGGTTCGTAGGTTTCCCAAGTTCCAAACACAACAATTTTATATGGAAGCACTGCTAGAAAGCGTGAAATTCTCTTCACTCTTCTGGAGAAGAATACAGAGCCGATCCGGCTTCTGCCCAGTCATTTACTGATGACCCGATTCGCCAAATCTGGTCGAATTATGAATTCACCTATTCTCCTTACAAGAGTGTTTTGCAGTTCGTTTGAAAATCATTTAATCATTAATTAGCATTGACTTTCAGTCATTGTCGTACGGAACGCTGATGCATCTTGACACTATTCAAGCTCGTTTGCAGACATCGGCTGCTCTACTTGCTCTACTACTGTCTAGGCAACGCTACTAGATACTGCGGACCAGCTTCTTCCCGAATGTGAAGCTTAAGAAACTGTTGTTTCAAATATCTTAAAGTCAATTTAGAAAAAAGTCGTTGATCTTTAACCGTGCCTCAAGCGATATTCCCGCAATTTAGTGCTGCAGTTTTCTCATTTTTATAATAAAATTTAACTAAATGTTTTCGTCTACTAATAACTACTTTTTTTACATACAGCTTTGACCAAGGTCATTGGCTGGAACTATTCTATTACGCCAATTTGTATAACCTGAGGCCAGTAACAAAGAAGGAAAAAAAAAAGAGAAAAAAAAATAAAGGAAATGCAGAAAAAGAATGCTTTGTCAGGAGAGAAGCATCATACAAGAGCATTAAGTTTTGATTTCATATCATATTAGCTCTTCTAAAATTTTGAATTGGAAACAATGCCAAACAAAGAAGTAATAAAAACAAGATTTCTTTTATTGCATCTTTGATTCAATACAGCGTGGCAGCGAGGAACTCACGTAAATGAAGGAATTATTCGCATGCGATCTTCCACAAATATATTTAATAGACGAAAACAATTCAGATTATGCTTTTCATTTTGAATCTGAATCAATCAAAGTAAATTCGAATTGCGGAAGATATTTTAATGTTATAATAAGAGGGAAATGAAAGAAATAGAGAAAAAATCCGAATTACTGAAGAATCCGAATTAAAGACGCTGTTCGAGTTCATTATAATATGTTTAGTTGAAATTTGACATGAAATGCTGACACATTCTTACAAATGTTTATTAGGCACTCAGATTATTGCTTAGATTTCGGAAATGTTTTAAAAATTCCAAATGACGGGCATGCTAAAATCGTTTGTATTATCTTGAAGATTAATTCAAAGACATCATTTTACAAGACTTCTTCTATAAATTGAAGCATCTGCTAACATTTTTTTTTTTCATTTTTTGACAGAAAATTTTTCTGACAACTAATAAGAATTCTTTTCCTTCATGGCTAAAAGGTTTGTAGTGATTATGATATTTTTTTATCAAGAAGTATTTTTGAATCCCTTTCTTGGGAAATTGTGGCTTGTTTTTATAAAGAAATTATTTCTATTGGCATGTGCTCTCCTTTGCGGAATTAAAATAGAAAATAACTTCGAAAATTAAAATTGGAAAAATGGTAATTAGCAAAAAATATTAGTTCTATGTTCTGTAAGAAAAAAAGGCATAGGTTTAAAAATGAGTGGAACTTTTCGGAAAAATATCTTTATTTAAAAAAAAAAAGAGGAGACAAGCTATCAGTTTCGCTCTTTAAACAATTCTAAAGTCATGCGGCGCCTGGAAAAAACAAGATGGTGGAGAAAGAAAAGAAACAAAAGAAGCGTCTTATTACGTTGTTTATTTTCATTTAGACAGTCTTTGCTTTTTTAATTTTTCACTTTCACTTTTAATCACCCGCCTTTTCTTCTTCCCCCCGGAATTTTTCTTCTAGCAAGAATTCTTTCAAATTTTTTTTTTCCTTTAATCATCGAAGAAATTCCTTCCGCGCCAACTTGTTTATAATCAGTTAAAATTGCATCCGCAGAGAAGCGGGGGAAAAACAGAATATCCTCTCCATACAAAAGCGTCTCCTTAACATTTCCTGTCTTTCTTCTTTTTCTGCGGATCCTCTCTCGGGCGCTGACATGTTGCGGCACGTTTCGCGGTGAAAAGAAGAGAGTATCCGTTTAAAACATCGTCCTGTGAGATCGAAAATTTGATACCAAGTTACCATTTTGCAGACAAGATGACATACGATTTTTTTTTCCTGCGTTTCACCTCCACTCAGACCGACATATTTCCCGTCAAAGGATATGCCCCTAATTTGACAGTGGCGGTGTTAAGAGAAAATCGCAGAGGAAACTTTTCTCACTTGTTACATTTCTGAATGAATGGATCCACATGCAGGTATCATTTCAGAGATGGAGAATATCCAAATCTGCATCTTTGACGATCATACTAGTTTCGGAGTATCCTTTAAATGCAGAAGCACGAATTTTCCTTAATATTTTTGGATAGAAAATTTCTGTCCATGGAGTATCTTTCACAGAGCTCTTTCATTCTAAATTGTAAGCAAAATGTAGAGCATATGGGTTCCAGTCAATGCCGCCCGGAACATAAGTGAAAAGAATAACGACTTTTCTACTAGAAAGTCATTTGCAATCTTTCTTCTTTTTTAAACAACAACACAAGTCTTGCAGTACATTTCTATATGTATGGAAGAAAAATTATTATACTTCTCATTTCCTTGCTTTGATTGTAGCAAATTTTTCTGTTAACTCTCTTAAACTGAAGATTGTTAATAATTTGTGCGATGTTGAAAGCTTATTTATGGCTGCGATGCCTTTCTCGCGCTTTTACGGATCTTAAATAGTTAAGCGAGCGGATTGTCTGAGCTTATTTTTAAAGAAACGGTACTTTTCATTTATCGTTCATTGATTGACATTTAGTGATCTAAAAACAATAAAAAGTATCAGATAAACATGTAAAATGGTTTTCTAAATATTCAAAAATAATTTCTTATATAGAAAGATTTCTGAATTCTTTTAGTCGAAATCTTTTGGACACTTTTGCGCCCCACAGGCGAATAATTTATTGGGACTGTTCGGCTGGGTGGGGATGATCGATCAGCAAACTTTCATTTCCGATGGAATAGAAATTATTTGGCACTGAAGGGAATTAGAAAACGCAGATAATAATTACTATGCTGTAAGCTTTATGCCCTGGAATATGCAGGCATTTGAACGGATGATTAGTACAGAGATGAACGCATCCGTTTGCGTCCATTCCATGGAATCCAAAAAATTAGAAAGTGGATCGGACGTGATGAGTCGATCTTCTTGAATAAGATCTCTTAATGAGGCGTAGAACCCACTTAGCCTTCAGACTATCACTTTTTGAGATGCCCTTTTGAATCTGGGCCTTTTTTTTTCAAGTTAAGTTAGTCATATTTGACCATAATCATATTACAAAGGGCAAGGGAATTTAGAGGGGTGGGACTTACGTGTTTTATTGGCATTATTAGATAAGATCGTTGGGATCCTATGGTATTCTGGGAAGAGAAAAAATAACAACGAATATTTTACTAATATTTATAATTTTAGGACTATTTACACAAAATGCTTGCAAATTAATATTATCGATATATTTTTTTATTGCTATTGTAAACTGAGCAGAGTTTATGACTTAACTCAGCTGTAAAACTTTTGTTTTCTAGGAATGGCAATGTTTTTTGTCATGACGAGGAAATGGAGAAGCAGAGACAACATGAGTTAGTACTAGCAAAAATATTTGCTGCGGTGCGTTTAGAAGTACCAAATTACGAAATCGTTGAATCAGGTAGTGTGAAAACGAAATTTAAACTTGCCCAAACTTGAAAACCCCCGGGGGCACCTCGAAATGACGATGAGATGCTTCCGGCATGGTGGTTGGATCTCGTCACCCTGGAAGGTACACAAATAGGTGAGCGATCTGACTCCTCTCATCGATGACGGGACGTACTTCCTTCGGGGAGGGTTGTACCGTGGCAGGTGATGGCCCTTAGGACTCACCATAGTTCCCGCCAGTGTTGCTGTTTCGGCGGTCCTGTCCTTCAGTTTTATGGTTTAAATCCGTGTGCCTTCTTGGCGGGTCAGGGACTCAGATGGATGACTTACCCAAACTTGAACTTCGCCAATTTTCCGGATATTTAAAGGACTGGTTGCCGTTTTGGAACCAATTGAGTCATGTTCATAATGATATAGATATTATTCCCAAAAATAAATTTCAATATTTGATGCAAGCCACTGTTAGTGGATCGCGCCCCGGTCATTCAATTAGAAAATGTCAAATATTTTTAAAATGCATAATTTGTGGTAAACGGCATGGATCTATAATGTGTGATCAACTTGCTATTATAAACAAGCCATGCTTAGTGAAAGAAAACTCCCCAGAAAGTGAGTTAATTTGTCGAATTTATCCAGAAGTCCGAAAGTTCTATTACAAACACTTCAAGTCAAACTTGTTTCAGATAATAATGAGATGACTGTACGTATACTTCTCGATTCAGGCTCATAAAATTCATACATATTAAAAGAAGTTGTCGAAAAAATGAAATATTCACCTATTCGAGAAGAAAAAATAATACACTCACTGTTTGATGGAGTTAATTCTGGTGAATGCAAGTATAATTGCTATAAAATAAAATTCAGAAGTCTAAATGGAAACTTCAGATGTAATTTTGACGCTTTGGACCAAGCCAAAATTTGTGAAGATATTCAACTTGTTGGAAAAGGAGCTTGGATCAGCGAGTTAGAGCATCATGTAATTAAGTTCTCTAATGTAAACAATTTTTCCAAATCAATTAAATTACTCATTGGTGCTGACATCATGGTCAAACTGTTGACTTGTCACCGTAGAGAACTAAGTAGTGTTCTTGTCGCTTTGGAAACAAAACTAAGATGGACAGTGACAGGGAAGATGGCCTCAGGAAATCAAAAGGAAGAACACTTAGCCTTCTTTGTCTGTAACATCCCGATTTATTAAAGATGCTGATGTTTCAAATTTGGGGAAGCTGGGTTTCATTGCTATCAAGGATCCCATCGAAAGGAAATTCAGAACTCAGCAAGACTGGAACTACCTCAGTTTTAAGCCTTAATACTTTGTGTCACCAGCCCCCTTTGGAACTTAGACGACAGAGGCTTGCACTCAATTTGTTTTTTAAAATAAAAAGGGATGATGCCCATCCACTACATTACAAAGTCATAAATCCAATTTATGGTCCATTATTCTCATTGAGATCCTCATTTATTCCTACTTTTGGATTTAGAATCGGGAAAATTCTGAGGGATTTAAATATTGATGATTTTCCAGTTCTTAACAAAACCGACGCATTCCCTCCATGGAAAAATACTCATTTAAAATTTATTGATGACTTCGAAATATGGCAGAAAGCGACAACTCTAAATCTAGTGTATCGGTTTATGTTTTATGACCACCGACAACAGTATTCTAGCTATGAACTGTTTTTATTGACCGATCAAAATCTGGGAAATGAGTGGTAGTAGCGGTAGTTAACAGAAATAAGATCATTTCTGAGAGGTTGCATGCGTTTTGTTCCGTTTTTGCATCTGAAATATATGCAATATATCTGGTCTTAACAAAATGATCAGTTAGTAACTATAAGAAAATTATTTTACACACAGACTCAAAATCGTCATTCAGTCACTAAGGAATATTTCGCCATCAAGCCATCCTTAGTTGTCAAATGCGTGGAATTTTAATGTTTTTTTAAATAGGAAAAGGTATGGATATTTTATTTTGTTGGATTCCTGGACATTCAAGAATTGTGGGCAATGAGAGGGCGGCAAAAACTGCAGGACTGACGCACGAAAATTTTGTTCCTCTAAGTGATGTTCTTCAAACGGTAAAAAATAGTTTGGAAAAAAAAAATGGCAGGGTACATGGGACGAGCAAACTTATAATAAGTTGTTTGAAATACAATCTTCGGTAAAGTCCTTTAAATATTATAACTCAAACCGAAAAAAATCCGTTAAGTTAAATCAACTCAGAACTGGACACACCAGATTGACTCATGAATATTTACTCAACTCAGAACCCCAACCTACATGTTCACATTGTCATTGCTCGTTATCCATAAAGCATATACTCGTGGAATGTCCTAGTTTTAACCGATTCAGACGGAACCATTTTGGTAGCAACGATGTAACTTTAAAAGACTTGTTGGGTGAGAAACCCAACCAAAATATTTTCTTATTCTTGCAAGATATTATAATAGAGAAGCAAATTTGAGTTTTTAATTTTTACAGTGTATTTTTTTTTTTTTTTTTGTAATAAAATGAATGTTGGAATAAATCTTGTGTTTGGTGCAGCATGACCAAAAATGGCTTTTGCGCCAAAAAACCAATGAGTCAGATTCTTCTCTTTTCATTATTTACTTACAAAAGTGTTGATTTGAAAATAAATAACGCGATTTGATTTGTTTTAATAGATCTGTAAATATATGCTGATATGAATTACCACTGAATGCTCATCATAAAATAAATTAAAAAGAAGGGACAATTTCGGGAACGGTTTTTTTTTTTTTTTTTTTTTTTTTTTTTTTTCATTCCAATGCTATAAATATAATGACGATGATGAATGAAAATTTATGTTCAGTTGAATCTTGAAACATTTGTTTTTAACATCCAGTACATTTTTTTTTCCTTTATAGCAATTTTGATAATCTGAAAAATTATGATTTAATTCCTTTCTACCGAGTTACTTAAAATAATAAAAATTTTGATTTAAATCTGAATTCTTTTATTTTTTTGAATTATGCATTTGATATGCATTGTTTATTTCGTTTTTTAATGTATTTTGTAATAGGATTCTCAATGGATATAAATAATGGAATGTGAATTTTCTGTAGAATTTAATTTTTCTTGCTTCTTGAAGGCGTACAGTTTTGCTATTCTACACATGTTCACATTTTCTATAACTATAAACGATTTTAGTTTTCTTCAAATTTATATATGAAGTTATCTATCAATATAATTAAGTTTTACTTCCATGTTAGTGCATCATTTGTTGGTGAATTTGAGAAAGAATTTCATTTTAAGATTCTATGAAGTATATAGCAATAGTTAATGACTAAAAAGCAAAAAATAATTTAAATTATAAACATTACTAATAAACATTAACATTAACAATATTAACATTAACATTTATAACATTATTTCACTAATAAACATACTTTTTAAAAAGTGCTTTTTTTATTTATTAAATTAATTTTATATTCTGAGCGAAAATTGACTAAGGATCAGGTACGTTCGAATTTTTTTTTTTCATCTCAGCCTGGTATTTTTTAAGGTATGTCCTGATTTTATAGATTACTTGCAGACACAAAACCGCATTTCTTTTCCTTTTCCATTTATCAATATCACCATCTTTTTTACTGATGCACCTTATTCCTTGATTCCACATACTTTCATTTTTGTCCATTAAACGATAAAAGAAATTTTAAAATTTATTCCATTTTACACATAAAAGAAAGCTTAAAATATTGCCATGATGGATTATATAAAAATTCAAATTTCTAATATTTTTTTATTTCAATTATTAAAAAATGACCTAAAAAGAGCAATGAATGATAAGAAAATAAAATTTGCAAATCAATTGATGATTCAGTTGGACATTAGATGGCGCCACAACTTCAACCGGTGGTTTTTCAAATATGTATTGTGAAAAGAAAATATTCAGAAGAGTCCAAAGTAAAAGACTTTTTTTTTTTCTTTCTTTTCTCTCTCTCTATTTATCTATCTATATTTTCTTCTTTCAAAATATTTCTTCAGTTGAAAATTCACCTGACTTTAATGCAAATTAAACAAAGAAATTTTACAGAAAAGTTTCCCTCTCTCTCTGCATATGGAATTTATAAGTGAAGAATCCAATTTTTACATCAATAATTACATAATTTTTAAAAATTTAGAATCGCAAAATTTAAGAATAAAATCTCAACTTGTAAAGTCAAAATAATTCTAATGTATTATCAGTTGTGGCAAAATATTTTTACCAGGATTTACCTTTTTCTTTCATTATTTTTAGAAAAACTATTTCAACAGTAACTGGAATCATTTTGATTCCCACTTAATGTTGAATGTCCCTTAAATTTGAGAAAGCTACTGTGTTTCTTTCTTCAAATAAGTAAGTTCACAGATATTTGCTTTTTTTTAAAATTCAGTATTCCGCAATATTTTTATGTATCGTCACGTCTGTCCGTGAAGGCCGTACTTGGAAACTTAGGGGCCCTGGAGCAACATATGATAATGAGGTCGGTCCTCCCGCCCTGCACCCCTTCTTTATTCTTATCACGAGAAGAGCGTTTTTCTTAATATTTGAAATACTTTTTCCCGATCTATCATAAATCATTTTTTTATTCCAATTAAGCCAAGAAGCAAATGATATCCGAAACGATTTATCATCACGCAAAGCAAAATATGCGACAAAGTAAAATGAAATGCTTGCTAGCAAATGATTCGACACACTTTTTTTTCACACTCTTTCAGAAAAATTCATTTTTCAATTGTTAACATATTAATTCCAAACATGTTATTCATTTTAATAAGACTCATATCTTGAACTCTAGTGCTCTCAAATGAGAGAATGGCTAAACTCTCTTTTCGCACATTACTCTCATTTTCAAAAGTTAAGCACAAAAAAAAAATACTAATGGCAATTTAAAAAGTATGCAAGCAAATCAGACGTCCCTTAATGGTAAGATTTATTTGCCAAGTGTAACTTAAAATATAAAAAATGGTTATACATAATAATAACATTTTTTGTTAAGAATAGGTAACATAAAATGCTCTGAATTCGGACATAAAAATTTCGAGAAATGAAATTTCCCACCAATGAGAGGATAGTTATGCTTCATGCTTTTTATAACTTTCTTAATGAATTGCATCAGTAGATCTGTATAAATGTATCACCCCACTGATCGCATACCCTTTATCTAAGTTCATATCCTTGATAGAAGAGATGAAGACCGGCAAGGCATCTATTAAAAGCAGCCCGTACATTCTTAATAGGATTAAAATCGCGAAAATCTGTTTGACCATTTCGTTTAGAGTATAATTTCTTTTTCAAAAAAATGGTGCACGAAGCGAGCAATGTGAGGATGAGTATTATCTACTTGAAAAAATAAAGGTATCGCCATAGAGCAATGACCTACTTAACTTAGAACATTTAAAATTCCATTTGAAAGAGATACAAATCTGTGCGCCCACCTAAAGACACTCCTATCCATGCAAGAACACTATCCCCTGCATAAATGTCGCTTTTTCTATGTCAAATGTAAGATGCCTTTCCAGAAAAGGCCAAGAATCATTCTGTAAAGCAAAATAAGGCTCATCAGTGAACAGAGCAGACCTTTACTGATTTCTAATATAGTCCAATCCGAGCGCCCTCTTCTGTGGAGAGCGAAACGCACAGTAATGATCTACGTACTGTCACGGTTCATGTTCTTCTTTCCGAAACAGAAATAAGTGCAGGTCGAAAGTAAGATAGTTTTGCATCGATTTTTCATAGTGAGCAGAGTCATTCAGAGCATCTCAGCAACTGAATAGCTCAAACAATGACACTTGAAGATAATTAACAAAATCTTTATTGGCATTGATAGCATCATTAAAACAACATAAAATACAAAATCTAGAAACTCCATGCTTCATCGGATCAGAAATTAAAATATTACATCATTCTTATCTATCATTCCATTTGACATCGCAACTTTTTTCTTCGTTATGAGACGACCATGTGAATTCTGAATAATATGATACCAAACGGTACTCTTAATCTGATTATTTTTCACCCTTACATCACGATCGAAAGGCAACATGACCAACAGTTTGTGATATAGTTGAGACTTGCGCTAATTCTTCTGAAGAAGTGGTAGCTATTTACCTATCTTCAGTATGTTTTCGAGAGTGTGTTTAAAAACTTTTATCACAATAATCTCACATTTAGCATCATCAAACAAAACTATTAATCTCCGGTCTGTGGCTTCCTATCCTCGGTCCGATTCAGTTTGATGCTTTGATTGTCTCGAAACAGTTTAAGATTTTGTCATTCATGGAATCGCAGCTGCTGACTCAGCAGCGATTTTATTTTGTATAATACTTAGGCTTATTCAAATTACAAGAATTTAGAAATACTTTTAGCTAATTTAGAAATGCTTTTAGCACAGACTGAATAGTGATATTTACACTTTTGTGTGAATTAAATAAATAAGATGTTCATTTAATTTTTTGTAATAGGCCGCAGTGGCCTGGTGGTCTCGGCTTCGGAACCGGAGAGTTTCAGGTTCGAGACCCGATTCCACCGAAGAACCGTCGTGTAAAGGGGTCTATTACACGTTAAATCCGTCATGACCAAACGTTCTCCCGCTGGTGTAGTGTGGAGAGGGGGGGGGGTGCCAGCTCAGGTGTCGTCCTCGTCATCTGACCGCGGTTCAAACTTACGAGGTCCGTCCCAAAATAGCCCTAGTATTGCTTCAAACGGGACGTTAATATAACCAAACCAAACCAAACTTTTTTGTAATTCTTTATATACATGTTATAATTTATAAGTTACAAATTAATTTTTGTGATATTTACATTCTCTAATAAAACTGGCAAATAAAACAAAAAAAACACCTGTATTTTCTTTCTTTTTCTAAAATTTGTAATACCGGTATTAAAACCGATATCCCGGTATTAAGATCTAAAAAATACCTCATACCGGTATTGAAATTTTGGTCCGAGATTGCAATCCCTAGATGTGATATATTTCTTCTAATTATGACAAAAAAAAAAGGATTTTGGGCAAATTGGTTATCTGGTAGGGCTGCCAAGTTTGGGGATTCTGCAGAATGATTAATTGAATAAAAATTGTTATCGACCTATTTGTTGTATAAATAAATTTGTAAAAGATACAAATTTTGTAAAGTAATAGAAGAAGAATATGAGCACTTTTGTTAAATATAAGTGAAAAGGTGTTATTCTATTTCTATTCATTTGTTCCTTTTTGCAATGTTTAAAATATTGAATTTTTATGAAATAGTATTGTGTCTAAATGTAGTTGTATTTTTATATATGACGAATATTTAAATGAAGATATTATTACAGAAAACAACTGGCTAGAATTATGTAACTTTAATATTGCCGAAAATTACGTCTTTAATGGAATCAATTTTTATAAAGGGCATTATAATGGGAAAAGCTCTCTCAAGTGCTTTAGCCAATATTTTCCTACATTATTATGAGAAAAAATAATTAAACACAATTTAATAAACGGTTGGAGATATATTGATGACTAACTTTTGGTAAACTTAGATAATACTAATATTGTTACTAATTGTTATCCAAAAGATTTAATTATAAACTGAAAAAAATAAAAATCAACTTGAAGCTACCTATCTGGATTTAAAAATCGAAATTTCTAATGGTAAAACATTAGTTAGTGTCTGCGATAAAAGGGATGAATTAAATTTTAAAATTATTAAACAGTAATTATCATTGTAATCTAAACTCCACAATTTTCAAACATTTATTTTTCTCAAAATTTAACAGGAGTAAAATAGCTTGTAATAACAAAATTTCCTATACTGAAGCAACAAATAATCCCTTTAAAAACTTAACTACTAATGAATTTCCCAGAAACTACTGCAATATAGAAATTTTAATAAAAGAAAGGCTGGTGCACTTCTAATCTTTTGACACAAATAAAAACAGACTTTCCATTGCATATTAACTAACCCAATAGATTAATATTGAGACCCTCCAATTATTTATTACTTTGGATGACGTGTCTTTTCTAAGCAGGAACAGACGCGGGTAACAAGAAAAAACATGATGGGACCCTTTATTTGATTGATGTTTTACCTGCTACTGGTATGTTCTTTCCTTTTTGTTTTAATAATTAGTTGTGAGTGTTCTTTTATAGTTTATATCATGTTATAGTAATTTTCGCTTAAATTGGAGGTTATTTATTGTTTTATTTCTGTAAAATTCGTGCATCTCTTAGACCTCAATTTTAGGGGATTTTCGGGTCTAGAGGGGGTCAATATTGTTGGACTAAAAGTCAGATTTCTCACAGAAAAAATCCCTTGATCATGTCACCCTCGGGCAGGGTCACCCTCAAGGGTCACTCTGCCTGAGGGTGACCCTTGAGAAAGTCTTCAAGCCGGATTCTTATTTTACTTTTGATTCTATTTTTATTCCTTTTTATTTTTACTTTGGATATGTTCATGTGTTTTAGTAGTAGCAGCATTAGCGCTCTCTAAATACAATTGTGCTTTTTCAGTTTGATTCAGAAATAATTTTAGTTTTTTTAGATTGTTCATAAATAGTTTTTAATTGAAATTTTCATAATGCTTATATTTTTGATTATTTCTTATATATATATATATATATATATATATATATATATATATTTAAAAAAGGAATAAGCCAATTGATTTTATTGATTACCAGCGATTTAATCAAAATAACTTGTACATGTTATAATGCAAGTAACAGATATAATTATTTTTCTCACTGTAGGCTAAGTATTTCGGATTTTTTTGTATTTATTTGCATGGTTTTTTCATATTTATTTGATACAACTTTTATGTTTTGCATTTTTATTGCGATAAGTAATTGTGATATCTGATTATATATAGGCATGTTGGAACTGAAATTTCTTGGCGAGAGTCAATAATGCATCATCATGTAATCCCGCTGATGTGCTGCAGTGGCCAAATAGGAAGCGAGCAGTTACAATAAAAATTGCCAATGTAAGCTCGCATTCTTTCATGTCAGCGGAGAAAATAATGTACTCCCATAAACAGATCAATGAGATGGCACTCACTTCCTTTCCTTCCCTTTTCTTCCTTTAAATTAAAAAAAAAATATTATTAAGAGAGTGCTCTTATTTTATCATTTGCATTATCATGATAGTTTTTTTTTTTTAGAATTCATTCGTCTATTTGAATCATTTTTAAAAATTCATTGTCAGTTGCAGTACAAAGTGTAGTGTAGAAAAAATATTTCATGTCACCATGAGGTGCTCGAATATAAATACAGTAATGAAAAAAAGAAAAGTACTGGTGTAAAATGTATGGAAAACAAATTTAAAAATTTACTGAAATTACTGAAAAAACTATTCGATCATAATATTAATATCATTGAAAAGCAAATTTTTCAAATTTAATCTGATGCGAAACCAACTCATTTATGCTAGTTCATACTCAAAGTCAGATATTAAAAAGAACTTTCGATTTGTAATTGCCGACGGATTAGCTTTGAGTCTAAGGCCTGGCACTCGTATAATTTATCATGAACCAGTTGATGATCTAACTAGTTTTAATCTTCGATAAAGCTGTTTAATTAGGAGGCAATCAAAACACTGCTGTATGCAAAGAGTGATATTTTTAATTCATTACACCAGAAAACCTGAGTGAGAGACCAGAGCATCAAACAAGATCAGGCCTTCTTCATTTTTCGTCTTCAGATTTCACCAAACGCTCCGATTCCAGCTCGTCCACAACTATGGAAAAACAGTATCTTATAACAACAACAACAGCAAAAAAAAAAAAACACCTGATGCATGATATATTTTACATGGCAATTGTAAATGGATTGCTTATACTTTGGTAGCGATAACGAAAGAAAATGATTTCGCTCTAGAAAGAATGGCAACAGGTGTGCGTTTGACTTGGTTAATAAATACGCATGTCTGTTCACTTAGATATTTGTTCGGCTGCTGCAACCAACCTACTATGGGTGGAGATGACTTCACAAAAGTAAAATTAATCCATATGCTTTTAATGAAAGTGCATCTAGCGTATGATACGGCATGAAAAGGCAATTGGACAGCTGGGCGACTACAGGCAATTCCAAATCTCAACGATGGCATAAATATCAGTTCTGCCTCCTGTCAGTTTCTCTTTTCTGATGGGCCATATAAACCTAGAATACGAGATTCATATTGAAAGTGGGATGGATATTTTGCGATACCGGGTGATTCAACAGTTCGTTAAATATACAATAAGTCACGAAATAACATAGGTTGAAAAGTAAAAATAGATACACATGCTATTTTTGAACCCACATGTACCCACGTGAAATGGCATGGGGTTTTATTCAAATTAAAAAAGGACCAATAGATGGGTGATTGAACTCTTTGTCTATGAGGAAATACCCGGTTCTGCTTTTCAAACTGTGAGTTTAACGAACGAGAGGTATGCCGGTATTTAACAGAATCGCATCATCCCTAGCCTGGTTGATAAATACCTGTTGGAAGGTACGACTTTTATGCAGAATCTTGCTACATGTGGGAAAAATCTCTTGAGCACACCGTTTGGTGAGAATCGCGTGCTGAGTTGCCACTTCCGTCATGCTTGCTCTCCCAGATCAATCCATTTAATTATTGGTTGAGGAGTTACCTGAAGTCGCAAGTCTATCGCAATCACCTGACTTCATTAAAAGTGTTATAAGACAGCATTCGATGAGAATTCCTCATCACACCTACGATATGCTGTGGAGTACTTTTCGCAACATTTCCCCTCTCTACTGTTGGCTATATTTTGCAATTTTCGCGCTTATATAAGACCCCATGTCATTTCAAGCATGTGTGTCAGTTTTTACCTACATTATTCCATAAGTTATTGAATTTTTGAATGTTAACAGACTTTTGAATCACCCGGTATATCACTTCGAGAGTGCATGCATCGTTGGTCATCAAGAAAGAGTAGCAAGCTTAATAAAAAGTCAGTGCTCTTTTGTTTCGCATCTTGTAGCATCATGGCTTTCAAACTTTCCGGCAGCAAAATGTGCATTCTCTTCACAGCGTCAATTGATGCAAGCTATCTTTTACACTCAATTGAAACTGACTTTTTCCCCATACCTCACATCGTTTCAAAATTAAGAGCTTTAACACCGGTTTTTCAACTTGGTAGGGCTACAATTCTCATATAATCTGTCATAGACCTTTAAGAATACCCATTTGTAACTCTAAAGGAAGATGTTAAAAAAGGATGTGAAAAGGATCTCTCTGTATTCTGTAAATGAGTCACGGCTGTGATACTAGAGCCAATGACGCCTTTCGGCAACTCACCAACTTCCCTTCTTAGCTGACCGATCTTCTTCAGTAGCTTTTTCTGCCTGAAAGGGAACGTCATTGTGTGAGCATCAATTAAGCGTGGAGTCGAGGCAGTTACAATAAAGTGAATTAAAATTTGACTGCATATTGGAAATCGTTCACCTAAAGGTTTAACAGATAAGATGAAATATAGAAGCACTTTAATGTATTAGTCAGAATGGTTATAATAAAAGCATTTCTATTCAGACTTGTGTAGAGACTGTACTAGTTAATGTATTTTGGTGAAAAATGCTAAGCACATTATTTGGATCATGGAAAAGATATTTGCAACGGAAAAAAATACTTCAAATTCCGATACCACCAATCGGAAGTGGATCATAAGGAGCCGAAAATAAACATTTGAAATTCAAAACTTTATTTCATCACCTCATATTTTCAGCGTGCGATCTGTTCGTGTCAATCAACTGTTCAAAGCCTGCTATAACATGTTCCACAGCAGGTCACCGGCTTCTCTGATTTGAAGCCGTAAACAAAATCAATGCGTTGCTGCAATTCTTGAGGTTACACCGCGTGCATCTTATATGGATACCACATTTAAATGGATCACATACCGTAAACCAAACGTGCCACTGCTCCAGCTCTCATTGGAAAATATTGGGAAACGGATGTCTCTTTCAGACACAAGTTAGCGATTTCTTCTCCACTTTAATTTGCAATCCATTACCTCCTACCAGCACGCTTAGATGCCCAGTCTCTTCAAATTTAGTAACCGTTTTTTCAGACAATTCTGAAAAACTTTTTTTCTTTCCGCAAACCTGTCAAGTACCTCTGTTCTCTGGTGCAGTTATTATTATTGTTGTTTTGATGTAGCAACTTGTAAGTAAAGCTCGATTTATGTTTAAGTATGTGTAAGATTTATGTTTATGTCTCGTAAAAGTGTAAGTGATGAGTAAAGCTCGATTTTTCATTTTTAAAGACATGGTGAAAAATGAATACTGGCGAATACTGGCCTTTTAAACTTTTTTAATTTGCATAACGACTTCCTACATTACATGAAAACTGCCATTTAGTGCACAAAATTTAAACTGTTATTTTGCTGTAGTTTTCCTTTCCCAATGGCCTAATTAACGATTAAATCAAGTTTCATTGAATACATCTACTAGAACGGGCTCTACATAAGTCCATAATATATACGCGGAATCTTATCTTATTTATGAAAAAGAAGTATCCGTTGGAGATAAAAATCTTAAACTTATATAATTGTTTCGCTTTGTTCTTGGGTTTTTAGTGTATGACGTGTGGCGTATTTAGTTTAGAAAAATTAATTTTTTTAATGTAGTATGAAATCTCAAATTTTCCTCTTCAAGATTTAGTGGTAGATTTCTGACTGGGCGTATGATATCGGCTTAGCATAGCTTGACTCAAGGTGGCCGCAGGTTAGTCCAATAAAAATGAAATGTTTCTGGCCTAATTGGCAATAAAGAAATTTGTAAAAAATTTTTTTTAATTAAGAAATACTAGAACTACAATATATGTTTGCTTAGAATTAGTTAAACTATTAATTGAAAGGTAAGTAATTATGTAAACAATTTTACACTAAGTGTTCACTGGACAGGGCCAGTAAAGTAATTTTTAATGCCATATTTGTTTGAACATTTTTAAATGATCAGAATAATTAACTTCTCGTGCATAATCATTAACTAACGATTGAGTTTCTTTTTCACATGACCCGATTCCACCGAAGAACCGTCACTGTGTGAACCACGTGATCAGGGACGGACAATGCTAGTCAGCTGCCCCACTTTAATATCAGCTGGCTACTGTCTCGACAACGATGCTAAAAATCTTTGTATGAGGATAAAAGTTCTTGACTGCCGAGTGGGAATGACTGCGAACAATAATTGCTATAAAGCGAACCCTGTTTAAGATTCGCACTGAGGGTATTCAATGTTGCCACGATACTTTTTCTGATGCAGACGTTAAAATAAGTAGGAGACTAACCTACATGCTCCGCTTCTCCCTGATGAGGTGCACGATGTTCCGCATGTCATTGACTTCCATGTCCGTGATCGGGTCCTTCTGTAGGATGCGCTTGTAAAAGGCGCGGGCCAGGAAGAAGAGCACCAACAAACTGGACAGGATGAGGACTGACAGTGCGATCCAGAAGGGTTGGTAGCCATCTGAAAGCAACAATTCAGAGGATTTTTTTTATCTTCATTTCACTTGAACGAGATTTCTTCGAAAGGATGGAATTTTAAAATCGATTTTTCTCCCTCTCCGTTTTGGAGGTGCTAGGGCTCTGCAGTTTTGTACTATTGCATGTTTTCGGTGTTAGTACAATTTAAAAACACTTTCATAATCTAATTATCAGTTAATTAGGTTACCTCATAAAATTTTTATTCAATGTGAATTATGCCTCCTGGTAATAAATTTCAAAAAAATCGATTTCAACATTCCATAATATATGTAGTAATGAGTCATAAGTTATAGATTAAAAGTTAGATAACTTTTAAATAAATAAAATTTTATTCTAGTATTTTCATAAATAAAGATATGTTCTTATAAGTTCTTTTTTTCAGAAATTTTTCTATAGTTTCACTTTTATTAAAATAAAAGTAAAGATATTCAAGATCCAATTTTGTATTAACGTCTTCTATCGACCAATAAGCCTTCATTCGCTTTTTCACGCTCTTGTATGGATGGACGGAATCCAAACGTATATCATAAGCTCACTTCCATATCTGCAGCCAGTCTTCGGTGATATCTTGTTTCGAGACTTTTCCTTTCTGGTATAAAGAGCGAGATACTGGCACAACTCAAATATAAGAGGATGAATGTGTTTTTTTTTTATACAAGAAGTATGAAGTAGAATCTCAATCATCCACTTCTGATCTGAATATATTTTCAATTAATAAAATAAGCTTCTGAATTCGCACTTTAATTACTTGTACTAGAAAGCAGAATATTTTTAATTTTATTGTTGTCAATCTTTAATTTATAATACATTTTATAAATTCCATTGAATTCCTGAAAAAATATTTTTTTTCTTTTCTCATTTCATGGCTGAATATGAATTGGAAAACATAAGCCATAATCCTATTAAATTAATAGATTAACTTATAATCAATTTTAATCGTGCAAAAAAAACCCTTATAGAATATCAGGAATCCAGTGGAAAGTCGATCACAGAATTCCATCCTTGCAAACATAAAGTATATAAAGTTAAAAAATGTGCAAAAAAAAGAAACAATTATATAATCTGTAAATGAAATTTATATTATCTTATTACGTATATTTCCTCTCTAATTTATTTCCAGATTAAAAGACACTATAAAGTTAACAAGAAATAATCGTAGTTAGTGACCCTACACTTTTTTTTATTATTATTCTAGTTTAGTCTTTTCATATTTGAGAATTCGTTATCTTTTTCGTTTCTTCCTATCATCCAACGCAAAGAAGTTTTTATTAATGTCATTAAATGGCCAAGTTGATTAAGAGTCGGAAAATGCGAATCAACTGCATTTGTAGGATTTATTTCTCATTCAGTTTGAAAGATAGGAATATGAACTACTTCGCCATTTTCATTGCCTACTTTTATCTAGTAGGTAAAAAATGAAACCGAGCACCAGCCTTTTTAGGACACTCTGCTAATGAAGCTATCGTCAAGATTTTCTAAAGCACGAGAATTTTCATTTGCGTTACCAAACTCTCGCTATGGCTTGTCGTCATTGGTTTACACCTACTCTGTATTCGTTAGGCTGTTTTCAAGCTTATCAGGAAAGTAAATGTATAGGGAAAACATACTGCCAATTCGTCATATTATTATTCCCACTGAACAAGCAATGCGCTTTCTGAAGTGCCATTTACCTGCAGTGAAAAATCGAACTCCACACTCGTAGATGACATTACCATGAACGACATCAGCGTAGAAGCATAATTTAGCGCGGAAATTATAGTGGCACTAGAAAGAAATCAAAAGGAAACAAATTTAATAAGAATAAATATTAAAATGATTTTTATTAGCGCAATAAAGCGAATGGAGAAATTGGATTAAGTTATTTTCTTTTGCTTAATCTTTTACTGAATTTGAATTTTGCAGCATTTTTTCTCATTTAGTTTCTACTCTGCTGAAATCCGATTTCCTGATTTGACATCAGAATGGATATTTCGTCACGTGACACAGCTGAAAATTCTTTATCCAGAGTTCATTAATAAGACTCTCTTAAGAGCATTGGTAATGATCAAACTGTATTCATTTCGGTGGCCTATCCATTAAGTAGGTCGATTGTGATGCATATTTTAATAAACAATCTTCTGCATGGATGGATTAATCATCTACATAATGGATAAGAGAAAAAAGAAAATAAATTGAGAATTCTGAGGAGGAATCATTTATTTCCTGCAGTTGGCATTAGATCGTCATGAAAAAAAATTTTTTTTTTTTTTCGTGATTCATTATTTCTCTGAATCAGCTGACATCATTACTGCAATAAGAATGTGCGACACAAAAGTTCAATGTTAGCACAATTTTATGGAATTTTTTTTTTTTACAGCTTAGATTTTTTTTTTATATATTTTTGTGCAGGTAAAATTTCTTTTTATGTTGCTAATGAATCTGTCTCTCTCGCAGAATTATGATGTCCAAAGAAATGGAAACAATTTCTGTTAAATCTGTAACCTTATTTTTCAGCATTAGGAACAACTTTTCCAAAAGCTTGCATAATATCTGACACGATTTTTTCTAACAGCGATGCTCTCTTTTATGTTATTGCCCAAATTCCGATTTTATAATTGGAGGAATTTAATATCAAAAGCACCACCATTTAAATTGTGAGGACATAAATATGCTGTTGGCGCACTATAAAGTTAATATGTAAATCAATCAGTCGAATCTTTAAATTTTAAAAATAAATATGTTTTCCTTTATTGTTTTTAATCTAAGTACAAATGCTTAATCTACAGCTTATAATTACAAAAAGAATATATTATATTATATTATATTATATATATATATATATATATATATATCCTTACTTTCATTGTTTCAGCTTCAATTATTTTACTGAAATTTGAATTTCCTGTACAAGTAACATTAGGTAGACTAGCCTTACACGTGTTTTTAACTATTAAAAGACAAATTAAAAGTTATTACATTAATTTTTTTCTTTTAAATTTTGGAATCTATCCTCATAGACTTTCTATTAGAATTCTAATGATTGTCAAATTTCATGCAATTCTGATGCGCGAATTCCAATTTATTACTCTATAGGAAATGGAAGTGAATAAATTAGATTCAGCTAGAATATGAAACGCAATAGAATTCAAATTTTCCGGATGCGATTCCAGGTATAAATATCCGGATCATCGGATAACTGACGAAGTGAAAACATTCAATAGGCAAATGGAAAATGGAATTTGTTTATTGATTCAAAATAATATTGCTTACTTCTTTAATAATTTCATATTGAATTAAATATATCTTTGCTTATCTTTTATTTTGCTATTTTCAATCAAGATGACTTTATGACTTTATTGGTGGATTGCTTCCCCCCCCTTCCGATTCGGATTGCCCCGAGCGATTCGGATTAATTGGTTCTACTGGAGTTTGTCGCGAGTCCATTCGACTGTCACTTCAGAATGCCAGTAATTTCTTGCCTTAGAGCAAGGTAGTTCTCTTTTTTGCAGGCGCTGATGCAGACAGATTAGTTCGGTAAATTTCATTTTCGTTTTTAAAATCACAAAAATCACACACACACAAAAAATCTTGCCTCAAAAGCTCTCCTCTCCGCTTCACTTCAATCCAAAAAGGGTACTTACATACGGAGAAATCTCTCGGCATTTCAGACAGGAACCGCTTCCTTTTTCGCACGCTGTAGAAATGAAGAAAACACTTTACGTGAAAATATCTCCGTTTGCTTTCTTATGCAGAAAAATGAGCATTTAATGAACACACACGTCATCAAGCATGTAAAAACAAATATATTTGATGTATAAAGACAGTTTTCTGTGAAATGAAAGAACTGGAGTGTACAGCAGAAGAATTTATACTATATACGATAAAATAATTTTAAAAATGTAGTTTTATTATTTTATTCCTTTTTAAAAACTTAGAATTCTTTTTTAACATTTTAATTACTTCCTGTTAAATGCTTCATTTAAAATAGATTATGATAAGTTTTGAAATCATTTTTTTTTCAAAAATATTTCAAGGCGATCCAAGTTTCTCCTGGTTAGGCATCCATGCTTAATAGCCATGTTACCCTGAGTAAATAGCATCTAAAAAAGATTCTTGACTTGATATCACTTAAATATGACCACTTGCCCTTGAGTGGTCAAATATGTAGGTCCTCTACTGCTGTAGTGTGGAAGCGTGGTCAAATAATGCCATCCTCGGCATCTCATCTCAGTTTTAAAAAGATGAGAACAACTGACCTTTCTATAACTTCAAGATCCGATATTTAACTAATTAAAATAGAACTAATAAATAAAGTTATTTAAAATTTCTCAAAACATACTTATATTAAAGTGCTGTAAAGCAGAATTTTTTTTTTCTTTTTCAATCTATAATTCAATGTCATAAATATTATGAATGTTTAAAATTATTGTTTCCAAACTCATTACAATGCAGTGTCTCATCAAAATTTAATTATGTTCATCTTTTAACTGATCGTTGAGTTCTGAAAATATGAAAATAATATTTTATCCTCGAATACACATCGCACAAAATTTCAAAACTTTTAACCATTAGGAAGAGAGTCAAAAGCCAATGACCAAATTCCATTTCTCAATCATTAAACAAGCCAAGTTCAATAAAGTGTCTCCATCATTTTTACCACTTTTGAAACGTTTACCACCCACTTGAACAGGATGAAATGCATCCACTGCTGACTGAAGAAAGGTCATGAGATTCGGAGCGTGAACCTTTCGGAACAGGGAACGGGAATGATTTCGCTTACTGACGGAACAACGGCGATTCCTAATTTTTTTTTTTTTTTTTTTTTTTTTTTTTTTTTGTGCATTAGGTCCTGCTGCTAGAAATCTAAGAGCTAAGAGATATTGATCATTTTTAAAGATATGAAAGTTTTTTTTTTAATTTTTTTCTCATGTGTAGAATATAGAAAGTATAGTATACGTCAAAAAATCCAGACTCGAGATTTTGACGAATCTCCACGTTTTAAACCTCTCCGAGTTCGAAAAATACATTTTTGGCAAATATCCGTTTGTCTGTCTGTGACGTAGATAACATAAAACTACTTTGAGCTACACCGACAAAATTTGGCATCTGGAATTATAACCAAGTGTGTGGATTTTTATCGGATTTTGAGCGACATTTCTTCAGAGGAAGTCCGCCCATCCGGTTGATCAAATGCCATAATTACAAAACGAAGAGATCTGGATAGATAAAATTCGATACAGAGATTTAACTTCTGTAGCGTAGACACATGTCTAAATTTGAACCAAATCCAACAAAGGATCGACAGTCTGTACATTCAGAAACACACAAACACCATAATTCAAAGACACGATGACTTACATATATAAAATTTGATTCTGGATTTTGAGACGACAAGTGCAGTTTTGGGTCAAATCTTTGTTTCAGTCGGTTGGGAAAAACGTGCCTGAAACACAAATTCGATTTTTGGATACTTTTAACGCACGCTGTAGATTATTAGCCAAATAACCCGCCACGATCGATTCAATAAAAATGCTAAATGGCCGCCAAAAGCTGAAATTTCGGAATTATTGTATCTCAGTCCCATATAAGGTATTATCTGGCATAGCAAGTTTATGACAGAGTATGCGAGAAATTTTGGGGGGAACCACTCCCGCTAGTTTTTTATTAGCAGATATGATATGATATGCTATCTGAAATTTTTATAAGTTTGTTCTAGCACGAAGCATGTTATTTTTCAGTCGATCCGAATCAATACAAATTATACATTATGTATAAACATTGCCGAAATTCAACTGAATTCTAAGGAATCCAAATTTGATTCCAGTGGGAATAGCTATTTTTCTCTGTATGTCAATAAGTTTATTTCACACCGCTTTAGACAAACATCAAACGAAGGCTGAACTGTCCGCACCCGAAAGATTTGCTTTTTGTCATTCACACCAATTAACAACCCGGAAATTCGCTCTGCTCAAGCACTCAGTATAATCTGAATGATCGAAATCGCGAGGGCAGAAACTTAGATAGTTGTAAATTCCCCATCACTTGCCAAATAAGACGCGAATTCCATCATTGGAGTGGAGTTGATTCGACTCCATGATATTGCTATACCCATCAAGCAAAGAGAATGGGCTGACGGAGAGCCAAGCTTATCAATAGCAATGATGGTACTGAAAGGCACGACGGAGTGGAGGTGCTCATTAGAAGATTAAACAGCACAATAGCGTAAGAAAAAGTTTTTCCTGGTCGTGGTCTAACTGGGAGGACCAATCAAAGCACTTCTTGGCTGAGGATGAGAAAGAAGATTTTAAGTAAGCCCACGTTTGACATTGAAGAGTCTTTTTAATTCAGTTTCAGGATTTCAGACCTGGGAGAGTCAATCAAAATTCAACATACTTTTCGGAGGAAGGATTTAAAATTTCTTACTGAGTAGAACGCGATGGTAAGTGAAATTAAAATAAACCTTTAGTATAGTCCGTTAGCGTGTTAAGGAATATGAACTTTCTTCTTCTTTATTTTGCATTGTTCCATTTTCTCGTCAGTCTCACTTAGTCATGAAAACCCTTTCATTATTGTCTAAATGTCTTCTAATATTTCTTTCAGGTAAGCTATTTCTGACTTGACGGGATAAGGAGCTGATGAGCGTATTATTTCAGTCTAATTACAGTGAGTCTTTGTCATCCATACAACTACGGCATATTATTTCCTGGGCACCATTTGTTTTGTGCTTGGGAAAGCCTTGCATTTTCCCCATAATTCATAAATGTCGTCCTTTCCCGCAGTTTATATATAACGGTTTTTTAATTCTTCCCTCTTCATGCTACGATACATAGCCATGGGCTACATTTATATAACATCATTGCACTTCGGAGGTTTTCATAGTTCTTGAACTGTTAAGAAAAGCCTATACACTGGAAATTCGTGGTTAACTTGTTTTCTTTTTTCTAGGCTTCCGTCTTACTTCTAAAATGATAAAGATATTTCAGGTTATAAATTTCTTGGCATCTTCAGGTATTCAAGAAAACCGTTAAAGGTTTTTTTAAGTGTTTAAATTGATGAACGGAGAAGTTCAGAGTTTTTAATTCCACTTTAAGGATTTCTTTGTCCATGATTAGAACATGATCTTCAACTATGTTATCCAAAGGTCTACCTTCAATAATTCTGAAATAACATACTGTTTCTTTTTTAGTATCTCAGATTTATATTACACTTTACTTTTCATTAGAAAATGCTGGGGTTATATTAATATATCCAATCTGGGATTGATCCGTGGTATATGGAAAATTTCTATAAACTTCTTTTAGAATTAAGCTAAAACGGTTTGAGGTCTTTATATTTAATGGAGTTGCTTTAGTATTAAGTCCTACATTCTCTATTACCTATTTTTCTAGTAACTTGAATTTATTTTATTGGGAAGAATGTTATGAAGTTTTCACATTGATACTTTCTTAATATTTACCTCGGAATACTATCATCCATTACCTAGGATATTACTTAAAGGAAGATCGTTGGAACATTAAATATTTGAGCAGTTTCCTATCTTTCCTAACTTTTCATTAAGTTTTTCAGTTTCTTCCTCCAATTATTTTAACTCCATTACTTAAGTAAGAGAATGAGCCGATTTGTCGTCGGTTCTGTTGTATGACATGGTCGGCGCTGTTGATAAATTCTCTAAAATTTTCTCCGTCACCAAACTTATCTCATGGCCAATGCGTATGCTCATTATGTTTAGTTCAAGTGGCACATTCTCCTATTCCACACTTCAGGGAGGACTTCAAAACTCAGTAGAAAGTCATCTCATGATCAGCCTGTGAAATATCCGACATTCTATTACGCTGCGAGGTAGCAAAGCATAAGTTGCCAAAAACCTTTGTTGAGGAGGCGAAGAAAATATGAATCCATCTAGATAGCGGAACATGTTTTCAATACTTGGAACCTCTGAGTTCAGATACTCATGAGCACTCCTATTGTAAAGAGACGCTTCCTAACCTGTCACGTTAGGTGTTCCTGTCGCACAAACCACGAACTTCTCCAGACAATGAACAGTCGGGTCAGGCGAGTATTTTCCGGCAGTGGTAATCACGGCATTTTGTTTTGCCTCCACATGACACAGACTTTCGCTTTTATAAAAAGAAAGTCATCGGAGAGCCCAAAACGACTAGAATTGTCAGCATGCATTAAGATAATTTATACTTTTTCTCCTGATGGTTCTTTATATCCAAATAACAAATTTCAATTATTTCAAAAATGTATCTCATTTAATCAATGCTCAAATACAGATCAATCCAATACAACTCATTCACTTCAATGAGGAGATCGATTTTTAATCCAAAATATTTATATATCGAAAAACAAAGCAATCTAATAATCAAGAATAGGAACTAGCAAAAAATGGGTGTGTATAGACATGCTTCTACATCTCTCGACGTCAGCGGGAGGGGGTCTCCTCGAAACTTTATCGTGTTCTCCCAAATAATCGCTCACATCACCTGAGTAAGATGGGGAAGAATGCTTTGCCTGCCGCTGGCGAGTAATGGTTACAAAATATAACTCACGGCATTTTTATTGACTCTATCATACGAATATGTATTTTGAACCACCTTTTGTCGCCCCATTTCTCGCGAAATTACAGTTACAAGATAACATATTGAATTTCATCAAGTCTTTATGTTTACAAGTTGTTAAGTTTCCTCTCATACGAAAGCACTGATTGACAAATAGTTAACTGTTTGATGGATTAGGTTCAAACATTGATAACAATATACATTTTAGTTGCTAAACCCCCTGTATGCCAAATTCTATGCCCCTAATTATTCGTAGTTTTCAAATTCCCATATACTCGAATTGGTTGCAAATGAATTTTATTTAAATTCGTATCGATATTTTCGAGTTCAGTCGTAAATCCATACGCGAAATTTCATCCATCTTATACAAAAAAGTTTTGAGCTATTGCATTCACGGTGAGACGAAAAGGCAAACATAATGTAAAAATGCGCTTTTTGAAGTAGTCATAGAGGTCAAAATCTCAAGTTTGAATTTTTTGACGATTGCAATAATTCCTCTGTATTTCGTACATGAAAATGTAAAAATTGCAGAATATACTTGCAAAGATTGCAGTTTGGCGTTCATCGTTTTTTTGTTGTTATAATTGCTTTTATTGGAGTCATTTTGATTTTCAACTAAAAATTCGCTTGGAGTAGGCGCAAGGTATGTCAAAACATTTCATTTTCTCTTTTAATATATCAAGACAATGCCTTTTGTAATGCCATTTCTAATAACAAAGGGTAACATGCCAAGGCAATACAAAACTTTTGCAAGCAATCTTCAACCGTCACCTTTTATTTTTCAGTTATATCTAGATGTTTGTTAGGTGTCGAGCATTCTTCGCTTTTGATCTGATTTAACGTTTAAAACTTGATTTGAAATATGTTCAAACAAATTATTTCATTCATATAAAAATCAAACGAATGAAATAGCATGAACGCTTGTTGAAGATTGACCTGATGAAGCTGGGCACCGTTTCTATAGAAAAATAGAGTAATGATTGTGACCACTGAATTCGAGAATTCGGACTGAAATGATGCGATTAAAACCTCTGATAGTTCTAATGATTTTTATTTAGGAAAATCTCAAATTTTAGATGGATATTTTTCTAAAATTAAAGTGCCTTGATAAAGAACATCGAGGGAAAAAAATTCCTGTAAATACAATTTTATCAAAAGATATAAAAAAGTGAGTTGAAGTTTGGTTACTTTCAGTGGATTATTCAGAAGAGAAGTGTCGTATGTTATAGGACTGACTCCGGAGAGAAAATATTTTAGAGAAAGACAAGTTAAAATTACTATATCTATGTTAAAAATAAAGTATTTTGTTGCTTCATTTTCGAGGGCTACACAGAGAAACGTAAACATGCTTTTGATTTGAAATGATTTATTCTTTAATTGAGCTAAGTTGCGTTTTCAATGTAGCACGTGTTTGTGTGTGACTAGTTGTAAATTAAAGCAATAGCTTATTTTGTATTTTATCCTGTTTATTAGTTGATATTAAATCGGGATCTGTCAAACCCCACATTCCACTCTTGACTGCTCCATTTACGCTCGAAAATTAGAAATTGTTTTCATTGCAGAGGTGAACACTCGAATGCATTGCTCGAATAAATGTGAATTCTGTTAACACATTACAATCTCAGTTTCAAATGTAATGAAAAAAATACTAATTACCTTCAGCCAAAGTGCCGCGGAGCAAATTTAGCGTTTTGTTGCCTTTGAGTCTGTTTGTTGTGTTTTGTAGAACTACGTCATTTACACTGGTAATAACAGGTGATTTTGTTGTTGAATTTGGGGTTTCAGAAATTTCAAAGTTTACTTGACTTGATTTCATGCTTCGGTGTATAGTAGGAAAATTTGATTTGCCATCCCATTCATCATTCAAGCTTCTAAGGTTTTTCGGTCCTTCTATTATTTTTTGCATTGTTTCTGGGAAATCAAAATATTTTCGGTTCCTTACCACGCTCCAGATTACATTCTTTGAATTTCTCTTCTCCTTGTTTTCTTGTAGTTTATCATTGGTTTGCGAAGGAACCAGGAGCGATTCGGTTGTCGTAGTCATCCCAAGCACTTGGTAATCGTTTTCAATCGGCTCATTTGCCATGGTTGTTTCATTCATTGTCTCAGAAGACCCTTTCTTGATTTGGATTGGCTGTACATATAGAAGAGATTGCACTCCTTTTCTGTCTGTTTCCTCGACATTTATTATTGGACTCGTTTGCCACTCTGCTTGATTCATTTGTGTTTGGCGTGACTCACGCGCTGAAATATTGCTTAAGGACTCGTGGCTCGCTCCTGATGCTTCTGTGTACGGGAATGATTTCACTTTCAACGGAGCATCGGCCTGCTTGGGATGTCGAGATGTTTCACTGTCCGAAATTTCGAAATTCTTCGGATCTGGTGAGATTCTCTTGTATGTTTCCGCAAATTGTGACTCACCCTTCATTTCGCCTTCTTGTGGTAAAGACCGCGTCACTAAAGTTGTGCTACCAGTGTCTCCGAACTTTTCTGAATGAGATGTTCTGATTTCCTCTTGATCTTTCTCGTTTCTTTTATTTGATGGGGCTTCCATTTGTTGGATATCGAGAAAGCTATATCCTCTTGAAGTCATTCTTTCAGAATCTTTTAAAACCTCAGTGAACATTCCACTCATTGAATTAAGACCTCCAGCCAATCCAAACCTTTCCGAATTAGATTTTCTGTTTTCCTCTAGATTTTCTCCGTTTCTTTCTGTCAATAAAACTTCCTCTAAGACATAAGCGTGACTTGTTGAAATCGTGCTTCTAGAATCATCTGAACGCCAGGGATTAGACTGAATTCTAAAATGAGTCCTTTTGATTTCTTTATCGTCCCAAGCATCATGTTCTTCTGAAGAATCATGAATTAAAAATTCCTCTTTAGATGTTTCAGTGACATACGAGATCCCTTCATTATCCCATCTTACGTCAATATCTCCTTCCTGATAGATCGCTGCAGATGGCTGAGGAGAAGGAAGTATTTCCGAGCTCTTTGCATCAGCGTTGCTCCATACTCGAGTTGATGGAAGCGCTTTTGCGGAAGTGAAATTCGAAATCACAGGACTTCCTTGAATAATATCATCATCCACTACTGCAGTATCTCTTAAAAGAGTATTAGTTTCTATTTTAGCGAAATCTTCTGCTAATGGCTTCTTGGTGAGGGGATCGTAGCTAAATAATTTTCGGCAGCCATGGCAAACTCTGTACTGTAATGCAACTCTGCCATTCATAAAACTGTCTTTGGTTGAATGTATAATTTTCTGGGGACGGCAGATAAATTTAGAAAATGTCATAAAAACCAAAAGAATGAATGAAAGGAACATAGGGTTCTTCTGGATCATAATCCTTTTAGGTATCCATCCATGATAATGTTGAATTCATGCAAAAATATCAATAAGCTATGTGTAGAATAAAATAGAAATTCCATTAAAACTTTTAATTATTTGTTAATTTATTACTTAACTCTAATTATATTTCATATTTTCATAGAATTTTGAAAATGTTTGCATTATGTTACTTTGAAATAAGTCGGAAAATTCATGAATAAAATTTGATAAAAGTATAAAATATCATGCTTTCGCGTGGCGAATGATTATAATGACGGTGGTCTGCAATGCAGTCTTCAAAAGTTCTATAAAAAAAAAAACTGAAACGATGTCAGAAATGATGCTAAAATCAAAATGCGTTCGTTCAATATTTTATGTTTCATAACTGTGCAGGTCCGCAGGCAGATATTACAATAGAAAATGCATACATGAAAAACGCAATAAGAAAGTACGATAATTGAAAAAGTCCAATCAATAAATTAGATGATTTAAGACTTCCTAAATTCAGAAAAAAGATATGTTTTAAGTTTTGTACATCCATCTATTAATGCTGATCGGAGATGTACGATGAAATTTAGAAGGTGATAAGATCAAAATTGTAAAGATATAAAACTGGCTTTGCGAAAATATTTTACCTGTTCACTCGCATGATTTTCTCTCTAAAAAAATTATACAAGAATTTGAAGTATTCTTATGGGATATTGAATAAAAAAAGTATTAGATATAATTACCATTGTATTCTGACGTTTTATTAAAAACTTAATTTAAACAGTAATCTTTTCAATAAGGGAAAAAAATCTAATTTTCAATAATTGCTGATCAACGGTGGAAGAAAATAAACTGAATGAAATATGACTAGCAAATTATTCACAGCAATGGAAATTTTGTTATAAAATATAATTAAATCTAGACTAAGGTATTGGTATTGGTATGAATGAAATACAAAATTTAATAAATTAATATATTATATAATTTTAATTATTATATATTAATTTATATTAATTCAATGACTCAATTTTTAACAAATTTAAATTTCGAAAAAATTCAATCCGAGCTGCCTACTCTAACTCTCCAAAGTATGTATATATGTGTCAAATTTGATGCATTTAAATCAACTTATCAATGAAACAAAATAAACCTATAGAGCATCAACAAATTTTCTTTATTATAAGAAATTTATAATAAGCAGGACATAAAATTTTCTTTATTATAAGGAGAGATAAAATCTTACAAGAAGTATTAAAAGTATTAAAATAAACATTGAGACAAATAAACATATAAAATAAACAGAAAAAATAAAATCTTACAAGAAGT
>JAPMOR010026535.1:357708-410017 GCA_026543865.1 Argiope aurantia | reverse complement strand
AAATAAACATATAAAATAAACAGAAAAAATAAAATCTTACAAGAAGTATTAAAAATATTAAAATAAACATTGAGATAAGAATAACAAATTTTTATTCTGCTAAGTAAACATTTTCATAAATGAAACGTGAATTCTGATGATATTCGGCAAAATAAGCTTAAAGTTTGCAATGTTTGAAGGCAAAGTAAATTATTAAATCATTTTCTCCATAAGTTGAAAAGTTGATTTGATATTCTAAGACGTTTCTGCTCGAATCTAAAGAAAAACTTCTATTAAAATCTCTTTCTTCCTTCAACGACTTTTGATTAGAGATAAAAAGACACGGCACGGTTTCCAGTTGACTCGAGCCGTAGAAGGTTTTATACAGTAACTCGTGACATTTAGTATTAAATTACACCTGATTGAAGATTCATTTCTTTCCATAAGGTTATATTTCGTAATCAAATTTTCTACTTTCTCTTATAGTACTATAAATTAAATATAGTAATCATCAAAAAATTCGAATCCGCCTCCTCCTTGAGTCCAAAAAACATTTTTTGAAAATACGTCCGCCTGTCTGTCTCGGACAAAGATAACTAAAAAGCGGTGTGGTCTAGACAAATGAAATTTGATATACAGCCGTTACGCCAAATTTGTAACTAGCTATCAAATTTTAAGCAAAATCCGTTCTGTGTAAGTCCGGCTGTTCGAATATAGATTAACTACAAAACGAAGAGCGTTTGATGGATAAAATTCTTCACACACATATAATACCTGTAGTGAAACTTTGAGTCAAATTCAATGATGGGTGGACCGGCCTGTGTTTTTAGAAATAAGTAAACACGTTACTTCAAAACTGCAGTGACTTAAATCTCCCTAATTTATTATGGGAATTTGTGACTACAAGTGCAATTTTGGATAACATTTTTATTAGGATTTGCTGGAAAAAACGTGTCTCAAACACAAATGCGATTTTTTGATACTATTGATGCATGCCAGAGATGAAGCGCCAATGAACTCCACAAGAATAAGACGAAGGATTCAATAAAAATGCTAGATTCCCGCCAAAAGTTCGTATGTCCTAACTATTGTATGCCAGTACCATAGAAGGCATTCTCTGGCATGGCAAGTTTATTAGAGAGTACGCGAGAAAGTTTTGGGGAGACCACCTCAACTGAATGGTAAATGTAATCCTGGCAACCTTTCCATTGCAATTCTAAAAATCATTTGTAACCATGCCTTGTGGTCATTCATGGCAACAGACCATGGCAACGGAAAAAGTAGCAAGTTTTTGTCGTATTTGGCGAGAAACCGGACATGAATCATTAAGTCTTACCTTAAATTTATCCTGGTTTAAAACTAACTTGATGACTTGGCCATACTGTGCTCTCATGTTTAATCTGGCATTTTACATTAATTGTACATAAATTGAAGATTTCAAATGAAAAGCGCAGAAGATGCCAAAATATTTTTACCTTCTAAAAAACAGTAAATCCCAAGATTTGCTGAGTTTTTAGAATATAACAAGAAGAAAGTAATAAATATTCAAGGTACCGGTAAAAAAAGTGAACGCAAGTATTACGCCTGAAAAAAAAAAAAAAGAAAGAACCAAAACTAACCTGAAATGGGCTTTCACCCTCCTCCAAAGCCTGCCATTTCATTTTCAGCATCTAAGCTTTCATTTAAAAAAAGTTACTATCTGAAGAAATGTCATTTAAAATTAATTTATCTAAAACCTTTATCCTTAAATATAAAATTCTTCCTTTCCTAATATCTATATTGAATCTCAAACATGCATTTTATCAGAAAACAAATCAACATTTACTGATCAAAGCCAACTAATGAGTATCTAGAAAGGTTGCAGCGAAAATCAGAAACATGGATGTGTATTTTTAATTGTTATTGTAAGATGTCTCTGATTTTCACATCGTGATGCCATCTTAAATGATAAAAACAAAGGACTAGCGTTTTATATACATATAGCAATTGTTATATTAACTAATTTATTATAGTATCTAAAGATATAAAATTTGTTTGACCGCATAATATTTTTATAATAAATTAAACAGCATGTTTGTTTGTTTTTCAATTAGAGGAGAATGACTAATTATATAAACAAAATTTTAAAAATATTTGTTCAATCATTTCTTTCAATTAATCTTTGGTTTCAAGTGTATTTTTAAATTAAAAATATAAATTAGCGAATGACGCATACCTTTCTAAAATACAACTGGATCAGGAGCGATCGTTCTCTGATTCAGGTCTAATTGACGATCTGTGGATGCGTGAACGAAATGCATGAATGGAGTCCGCCCTGTAAAAAAAGGATTGTGACGTGTATGTAGTTAAGTCGTATCCTTGGCCATAGATGACGCTACTGAAAAGAAGAGACGCAAACATGGCCGAAAATCACTGACTTCTAAAGTCAATGGGCTTGTCTATTGCAAGTGCCATTAGAAACAACAACTTTAATTTTCCTATGTATGAACAGTTAGATAAAGAAGGTTAATCAAAAAGAAAACTTATAGTTGCGTGCAAAATGACCCGTGGTACAAGACGATTTCGTATTTTGAATCGTGCTGTGCTAACAGAAACCTTTTTTTCGTGCAGGTTTCAAATGCGATGAGGTGGACAAGACACGATTTGAACTGATCGGCTTCGAGGTAGACATACAGTTCGTTACATTGGTAGTGTCAAAACATATAATTCTAGACTAACTTTTCCTATTTTCTATTTAGCAATTTTTCAGTTTGCCTTGTCTTAAGTAGTATAAACTATTCTTCTCCAACTATTTTTTTTTCTTTCCGCTTGACTTGTTGATTTTTTGGCGGCCTTTGCAGACTTACAAGTGAAGTTCTAAGACACTTCTTCATAAGCCGACAGTTCATCTTGACCATATTGCTTATATGCCGTTTTCAACATAGCCCTTCTTTTTAGAAAATAATTTTCTAGAATCGCACCAAATAATATTTTTAAATTTCTGTTTCAAAGTCCTTTTACAGGCCATCAGAGGTCGAATGAATGCTGTGAACATTAAATATTTTGCACCATTCACCTCTGACTGTGGAGCCTGTTTAAATATAATTTTCAACAAAAATTCGTGATGAATGTCAAAATTAGTTACATTCTGCAATATAATTTGAGAGCAATTACTTATTCTGATCTTTTCCAACGCTCTATTTTTCCTATTTCTGTATTTCAAAATAAGTAATTACAATTCCCATTTTGGAAACACTTCTCTGAATAACAATAATGCATTTTATACCCCTCGATGGCAGCATGACGATTCTTAGGACAATGCCGCGGTCATTTGTAGGGACGTCACGTCCGCTACAGGATCACGTGAACAGAAAATGAAGCATTTATTTATTTATAACTCTCAAACTTAATTCTCGCACCTTTTCGGTTTGTGACACTAAATTCATTTTTTTTTTACCCAGTTTCTGGATACTTTCAAAACATTCTATGATGGATGTCCTTTTTCAAAAGAGAGGGGCGGATATTTTTACTTTCTGATGTGGAGATGCAGCATTAACTGACATAAAATTTAATTTGAAATTTTTCTCGGTTGCTAAAATGAAATATTTTGCAAGCTATAGATATTTAACTAACGTATAGAATTAAAGCAGATTCTACTAACAGAAAAAAAATAGCTTCATTTCTTACATTTTTATTTCATACGCGAGAGATTTTGATGATCTCCACCTTTAAGTCCTCCCCGAATTCGAAAAATACATTAAAAAATTATCTCTCTGTGACAAAAATGTTTTGAACTAGACGGATGAAATTTAGTACATCATCTTTACATTAAATTCATACATTTCAATCAAATTTGTAGCAAAAACTATTCAGTGGAAGCTTGATTCGATGTCCAGCTATTCGAATTTAAGTTAACGTAACAACTACAAAACGAAGAGAGTTAGTTAAGTAAAATCTGGTGCACAGATTAGCACCTATATTATAAACACCAATCAGATTTTTAATCTAAATAGAGATGCAACGTTTGTCAGTCTGTGCTTTCAGAGGCTTGCAAACTTGATAATTTAAAAACCCGATGACTTAAACATATCAGATTTGATACGTGATTCTTTGACTTCAGCTGCGTCAAATTTTGGTTTCCATCGATTGGAAAAAAGATATCTAAAATGTCAATTCGATTTTCAGGTACTGTTAGCTGCATCGCCAAATAACTCGCCCAGGATGACATGATAGTTTTCTCGCCAAAGATTAATGTCGGGTCAGGTGATGCGGTAACCTTCACACGATAGCAAGTCTACGAGGACGCCCTCGTTCCCAGATTAACAGCTAGTACTACCTAACTTCCCGCCATTGAGCAGCTCCTCTGGCGGAGGAAACGAGAGTTGTAGTCAGTTGAGCCTAGACGGAACGATGTGAAAACGAACTATTACGACGTGTAGTTTAAAAGACGAAGACGAACTATTACGATGTGTGATGTGAGAAGTGCTATTAACGCGTAATGGGAAGACGAACTATTTGCTGTTTAAAAGACAAGCTTTAATATTAGATCTGAACCTAATTAGTGTAGTCTCATCCTGTAAATTTGTCATTTTCAATTTGTTCATCATAATTTGTGTATCATCCTTAAAGTAACTATATTATCACTCATTAAATTCTCAAATATCTACTAACTCGACCTTGTTATTGCTTGGCCATCACCCTCAAATTAATACTTCGTACTCAGTGTATATCAGTGTATGTCATGCGATCATTGTATTTCATGGGAGCAAACACATTTCAAGACAATCGTATTGTATATCTTATTTAAAAGTTTAACGTTAGATTTTATTTTCCTGTGGTTGAAACGTACATATATCCTGATTAGAATTCTAATAATGAGAATTCATGATATGATATCTGCATTGAAATCGACCTGGTCTGTGTTAGGAAACTTTGCAGGCAAAGCATGAAATGATTTAAATTAATCTACTTTGAAAAGGATCAGGAGCGGTTCGTTTACAGTTACAAAAGAATTGGAGCACTAGCAATTGTTTTTAGTAAATAAATTTAATCACTCATTTAATTTTAGATATAACACAAGGTAGTTATACACTCATGTCCATAAATTAAGGATAATTCAGAGTCACGCGGAAATCGAACTCTAAAATACGTATATCACTCGTAAAATGACTAGACACATCTTCAAAAATCATATGTAAATTGCTGGAAGCCACCAGATGACACCGATAGTACGGAATAATGACAAGAGTGTTGTGTAAGGAATACAGGCAAAGAAGTAAAATTGTTAAATTCTTTACGTGGTAGAATTATCGGCCGTCTGGAATGTGGGCCTATCCAGCTGGAAGTACCCGAGGAGCTTGGAATCGCACAGAGTGTCATCTTCAGGTTTTGGCAACGATTCCAAGATGATGGTAATGTGAGTAGATGTTACAGCACAGGTCTCCCCCGAGTTACAACGCCAAATGAAGACCGGTATTTGGCAGTTACTGCCAAAAGAAACAGGCGGAGAACAGCATCAGACCTGTCTCGTTAGCTCTCTTCAGCCACTGGTACGACAGTTTCAAGGCAGACCGTTTACAGACGCTTAGGGCAGATTGGTCTGTAGGCTCGTAAGCATGTCAGATGTGTTCCACTTACTGCAACTCACTGTCGCCTGCGGTTAGCCAGGAGTACAGAGCATGCATTGTGGACACCGCAACAATGGGTTTGTGGGATGTTTTCCGACTAGTCCAGGTTTAACTTCCAGTCTAATTCTCGCCGGACTTTCATATGGAGAGCGCCAGATATCCGTTACCACCAAGAGAACATCATTGAAAGACACCGTTACGGTGGTGCAGGATTGATCGTTTGAGGAGGAAATATTATGGGTTCCAGAACTGACCTGCAGGTTCAAATTGGAACTATGACAACCCAAATCTATCGGGATGTCATTCAGGAACAACATGTACGTTTGTTTCGGGACGCCATGGGCGCAGAATTCATGCTTATGGATGACAACGCCCGTCCTCACCGTGCAAACATCGTAAACGAATGTCTTCGATTGGAGTATATCACCAGTATGGATAGGCCAGCATTCTCACCGGACTTGAATCCTGTAGAGCATGTGTGGAACATGCTTGGACGACGAGTTGCAGCCCGTCAACCACCTCCTACATATCTACCGGAACTTCGGAGAGCATTGCTTGATGAATGGTGTAATATTCCCAAAGATCAGGTCGATAATTTGATACTCAACATGCCTAGGCGTTGTACGAACTGCATTACATCGTCTGGGAGACATACTATGTATTAACCATCATACCAACCATGTAAGATTTATTTTTGTAAATAGATTTCTTTTTTGTAATTTGCTCCTGGGTGCAAAAAATCGCAATTTTTATTAATGATATCAAACATATAGCATCTTTTTTGCTCTTTACCTTTTGTTTAATAAATAGGCTTTACAAATAAGTCACATTTGCTTTGATTCTGACTCTTTCTTTTCCAGGACCTTATCCTTAATTTATGGGCATGAGTATAAAATGATCTTCAGATTTCGAAACAATGTAATTCCAAAAAATATTAACCACTCTTTAGTTTTAATTAGGAGAGGAAAAAAGCAAATATTAAATTTTTATTTCTATATTTTGCTTTTCCTCGTGATTACGGAAGATATTACGATTTCGATTTCTGCTTTCGAATCCTATTGAACCTACTCTGTACATGACCACTGGTTTTTTTAATGTAGAAATTGGAAAATATAAATAACATTGCATTCCTCAACAGCTGTCAGTGAATGTACTCAGCATGCCTCAGCATGACTCAGCATGCCATTTAATTTGAGATTTACTTCTCGAATTAAATATATAAAATAGGAGGAAAGAGGATTCCTCAATATTTGATAGATCCCTCATCTTCCCTCAAAGATTTAGAAACATTTGAATAAAATTCTTTATTCTTCAGATAATTTTTAAATAATAAATAACGGTAACAGAAAAAAAATGAATTAGAACTTATTTTACTACATATTTTCCCTTTCAAAACTAACAACCGTTCTAGGAGGTTGACTTTGTTAAGAACAGTAGATGGTCGAACTAGAGAGGTTTTGTTATTCGATTCAGGAAATTCAGTTCTTTTTAAAAATTTTATCAGTTTTAATGCCTTATGTTTTATTCTGAAAAGTAATTTTAAAAAAAGAATATGGGTATTTCTCTTTTATTTATAATTTGAAATCTGTATCCGGCTTTTTCATCAACTACAAAAACAAGGCTCATTTATTTTTTTACAAAAAAAAAAAACCGTAATAAAACGGATTTACAAGACAATTTTTTCCAAATATATGCCATGTGTTAATTTTCGAAATACTACTGCTGATTCCAAAAAAGGAGGGAAGAAATCTTTCAGCCTTTTTTGTTAGAGTTCCTAAGTCAATTTTAGAACGAAACATATCACAATAGGCATGTTTTCTGACAACTCCGTGCATAATAATGCCTTTGGGAACCGCACAGGAGAGACGCCGCCCATGCCGTGTTATCCTAACGCAATTAACAAGACGTAATAAAACGTCGTGCAAAATGAGGTTAAATTTGCCATTGGAAACTTAATTTCATTTCTTCTGGGGAAAACGAAATCAACAATCGCCAAACGTTTCGTTATTCAGAAGAATGTGATTAAATGGTTACGTCTGCATAGAGGGTTTTTTTTTTTTTCCATTTCTCTTCTCAGTGAATTCCTGATGTGAAGCCATTAAAAACAAATCTTCACACAGTTAGGTAAATTCTTAGGGCATTTATTGGCTGCAATCATATAATTACACTACACTGCATTTTATCTTTTATAAAAGTGAAAAATGAAAAAATATATATAAACTAGCTGACCCGACAAAGGTTGTTCTACCTTATAAATTATTTCTATTGAATATTTTGGTTGTTAACGAATGCATTGTAAGTGTGTGGGGATGGGATCTATGACAGAAAGAGGAATGGAGCGCTGTAGACGATGATCGCCGATAAAAACAAAAAAAACCCCAACCATTAAAAAAAAACCAACCATTTTCTCAATACAATGTAGTTCATTAACATAAGGAACATATACATTGTTTGATCTATTAAAATTTAAACGTAAAGTGAAAAAAGTAATACATTTTTTGTCCTCAAGTATAAAAATGAAATAAAGAAAATCAATATTCATTTCGAAGAGGAATTGAGTGCACGATATTTTTTCTCAGTCTATCTTCAGCCAACACAAATAAGCTCGATAGTTTGCCCACGCGAGAACATGCCACGTGTGAAAAACATGATGTGCCCAAATCTAAGCTGCAAACAGACATCGTTTGGCCTTGCGATTTATTGATTGTCACTGCGAATGTGAATCTAATAGGAAATTGAATGCGTTTGAATTCGATTGCCACGTCTGTGAGAATCATTGGAATGCGTGGCAGCAAAACATTTTCGGCTCAGAATTTGCCATTCAAAATGAATGAATTTACCATACCAATTTCGATAACGTTTTTCCTTAATTTTTTAATGACCAATCACGTGTCATTTCACTACCATGGTGGGTTCAAATTCCGAAATAAAATAACCGGAGATCCAACTTTCAGTCGTAGAAGGTGGGGTGACATGCCTGACAAATCCAGGGTGTTCAAAAACTCTGTTGGATAATTTACAGCTTCGTTAGCATCTCAAACTCTATCGATCAGTATGTATGATACCAAGTCCCCTGGTAACGACTGCTGTATCTTGAAGTTCAAATCGTCGATGTCCACATTTTTTGCTGCCAAAATAGCTCTTTCTGCCAGCCACGCATGATTTATGTATTATGTGCGTACATCGGGAAATATGCAGTCAATGAGAGCATTTTGCGAATCAACGATAGTGCAGAAATGAGTGGGCAATTTTATGCATCCAGTATTTTATTAGACAATAACTTTTCCATCACGGATATCTAACAATTGGTCCGAAAATGTATCAGCAGATGGATCTTGTAGCATTTGGATGCGCGTGTTTATTTTTAGCTGGACTTTTTCAACATTACGCCACAGTGGCGATGATTTCAAGCAAGCGTTGATCTCCTCAGCTTACGGTGAACGTGGATAGGAACACCCTAAAACCTAGCGTTATGAAATATACTTTACGACCTATTCTCATACCTACCAAATACACATAAAAAATTTCACGAAAATCGGTCGAGCCGTTCCGACACATAAAAAATTTCATGAAAATCGGTCGAGCCGTTCCGGAGGATTTCGAACACAAACACCGTGACATGAGATTTTTATATATTAGATAAAACATTTTGAACTGCATCTTTGCTGCATTTGAATATTAAGAAGTAGATTTCTTTCATATTATGTCCCTTTGGCGATTGGCATGTCATACATGCATCACCAGTGGACGCCTCCCACCACCGTGCATTTATTTAAACCTAACTCATGGGACGGTGATGCATATGTGCATTTTAAACTGGAAGGATTTTTAATCGCCCCTAGATGGCTCCCTGTGTCCATTACTTTTGAAATAAATATAGTTTTGCTATCCTGACCTTCATTTTGCTCATATTCAACCTCCTTTTGGTATTTTACTCATCTGCTGTTGCGGGTGAGGGGAGGGACGGGGGGTAAGTGTAATATAAATAAACAAAACTTGTGTTATTTTCCACGCGATAAGAATCATTCGCATTTCTTCTTTTCCTTTCTTTCATTCTTTTTTTTTTTTTTTTTTTTTTTGCTATTATTCTGTAATTGTAGTTTTTTCGGGTTTTATCGTCAGTTGTCTTATATTTTGCGAAGCTTTTGGATGCATTTCGAGCACTTCTCTTTTTATTGCTGAAAGCCTTGGTTTGGATTTATCATGGCAAAGAAATCCGATTTGTCAGAGGAAGAATGTGCTCGTATTATGAATGAACTAATAATCTAAAAATATAGAAAAAATGACGACATTAAGACGTAAATATTTTTTGTGATTTTTTTTCAAAGTTAGGTTTAGAGATGCCGTCCTGTTTGATGATTCCTCTCCGTTCTAGGATAGAGGCCGCCCGTCCCGAAAGGGATGCACTGACCTTTCTCTCAATGAACACATCATTTTCAGGGAAGATAAAGTATGGCTAGATAGGAATGTTTACTGGTCTCTGACATCCATTTCCATTGCAACTTATAGTTTATTTTCAATTTAAGATGAAAACACTTTAAATTTTGTGATCCTTCTTTTTTATTTAGTTTTACAAATTTAAAACTAAATCACATATCTTTACCTCGCTTTGGCCATCTAAATGAAGTGAAACGTACTTTGGCCAATTCTTTGTTCAACATATTTCATAAACTGGCTAGACAATAGAATGCATTTGTAATGACAGTTATTCTGAGGGCAAACTTCAAAACATCTGGGTTATACTCGCCGAATTATGAACTTATTCATGGGTAAAATTACGCAGACTATTTAAAACTCATTAAATCTGCCTGTATTTTTGCACAAATTACCGAAACGGGCTAACAATCCAAGCGGCTTTCATTTTGATGCCACATATTTTATGCAAAAAAGCATTGTAAATACGTTCGCGTCAGTATCTTCCTTTGCTCTGTCGTGTATGTGATTGGGCAGATGACGTGATTGGGGGGGGGGGATTATTCACAGTCACCGCTAAGTCACGGGGGTTGACTGTGAACAATCCGCGGAAATTACAAACAATTACCGGATTAATCACATTTAGTGTAACTTATACAACTCAACAATTCCTACATTTAATTTCAACAGCGCAATTCATTTACTGTTTTTGATATATATAAATATATATTTTAATTTTTAGCTTTTCATCTATAATTCATTTTTATTATTTTTATTTATTTATGTGGGTTTCTGAATTTTTCTTATCAAATTCGTTATCAGATGACACCACCTATGGGAAATTCAAAATGTAACTAAATGAATCATATAATTTAACGATTCAATTCTATTTAATAAAACAATGTATTGTCATATATATCAGTGTACAACATATCAGTGTTCAAATTTCAAATGCCTGAGAAAACTCGATAGCAAAATCCCATTTTTACGAGCATGAGCAAGTCAAATTAAATAGAAATATTTTCAAATCAACTCTAAGACGTGGAAACACCATCGTTGAATGCTAAAACTACTGAAATATGTATATCGTTATAAGAGTAACTGCATAGATTTCTGAATTTTTTCCCAAGATATTTTCTGTTTCGAAATACCCTATAATAGTTATTTTCTATTTATATCCATGTGGGAAGTCGAAATTCCATGTCCTCATTGATCGATCAAATGGCGAATCGAAGAGGTTGCTAAGAGAAGGGTTGTTTACCCTCCGTTGCTGCTGCTCGTAATAAACATTTCGACGAAGCATAAACCCAAGGGGAGAGGAAACGTACTGTTTTTTAATTATGTTAGTTTGTTGGAGGTAAATAAACAGCAGTTCTCAGCATATAGTAGTTTCTTAACATTTGAAAGCAGCTGGAGTACTGGAGATTCATTGAAAAACACTTCAATCTTTATTTATTGTACACTATGTACAAAAGTTTGAAGAAAAATATACCGTATATAGAATGTTCCAAAATTGTGTACACTGTTTCAATGATTATAATTTTTGCCGATCCCAGCCACGGAACAGATTCCAAAAATTTAATGTCGTATGAAAATTCATAATCTTGGATGCGCCATAACTGATCGTCACTCTCACCTTTTCATTTCGAGGAGTATTGTAAAATAAAATGTTGACACAGCTTTTAGTATTAACAACAAGAATGATTCCACACATTTTCAGCGATAATTGTGTTTTAATTGCATATCATTAATTAATTGCCAAAGAAAAATCACCAAGGATCGCAACACCAAGCTTAGTAAAATCTGTAAATTCACGTCAAAGGTCGTAACCACGATCCTCGGTGGCATGCACCTGTGGTGAATAGCATATAAGCCAGTTAACAACTACGCTACATGAGCATATGCTTTTGTATCCTGGTTATGTTACTGGGCTGATAACCATAAGGTTCCAGGTTCTATCCTCGCGCATCTCAATCCCCTAAACACCCTTTTCTTTACTACACAAGAAAGGACACACAGTTCTCGTAAAGAAATCGGATCCTTGATAAAATCCACGATTCCATGCGGCAGGAGAGAATATGAAAGGAGGTTTGGGGGAAACCACTCCCACTGTTTGTTTTTTCAATTCCATTGACGAGCCAGATAATGAATATATTGGGTTGTGCGGAAAGTAATTTCGTTTTTTCTCGACAGAGGATTTAATTGTATTTTTTTGCACCCAACTTCACATTCAAGCCGTATCATTTTTATGGGCTTTGAGAGCTCATATAGCAAGGCTTGTGTGCGAAAAATTCAAATTAATTCTAAGCAGTAGTTTTTGGTTGGTGCCCTTTTAAATATGGAGAGCGATAAGCAGCATTTTCCACATATCTTACTGTTTTACTACAGAAAGGGTAAAAATGCTGTTCAGGCCAGAAAGAAATGGACCGATGTGTATGGTGAAGGTGTGTTGACAGTACGCCAGTGCCAGAACTGGTTCGCTAAATTTTTTAAACGGTAAAACATTCACCACAAATGAGGAGGTCAAAAACCACCTCGATCCGTTTTTTGGCAGCAAAGACCAAAAATTTGAAGAGCGTGGAATGATGCTACTACCAGAAAGATGGCAAAAGGTGTTGGACCAGAACGACCAATATATAATTTAATAAAGTATTTGTTTATTATACGAAAATTGTCTTTCATTTCCACAAAAAAAAAGGAAATTACTTTCCGAACAACCCAATAGATTCCGTATGCCCTGAGACAGAATGAGAAGAAAATCCCCCAGTGATTTCTTCTTCCAGTTTCAGAAGAATTAGAATTATGGGGGATGAAAGGGTGTATAGCAATGAAAATAATGGGAAGGTGTTTTTATAACAAGTTCCCACATGAATGGGTTAGTACATTGAAAATGTTTGTGTCAAGGAGCCTCTAATCGTAAACATCAAAGTCCGATAATGTTTCGTCTCTTTTTCATATTGTTTTTAAAATTTTACAATGGATGATAACGACGATAACGCGCACTGAGAAGTATTGATGCTTGTGTGAATGAATGTAGTAATGAAACAGCGGAAATTAGTGTTCTAAAATATACACAGAGGATCAAATGAAAACGACCACAGAACGAGGGGTACGTAATGAGTGGAATTTGTTTTTAAGACACTTGTTCCACTTATTCACTAATCGTTTCCAGAAGTTCTTTAGAAGAACCAGATTAGAACAATACCCATGCTTTTGTTGTCCGAGTTAAAATAAAGCGATGTTTTAATGGATTTTTCAGCAGAATAAACTTGTTCAAGTTGCATGATATACGATCGGAGCTACTTGACCGATGTTCCAACATTGACCACCAAAACTTCCATCGACTTGCATGAGTGCATAAATTGTCATGAAGCAAAACCAGTGTAGAAGATGCATGAATTCTTGCGCCAGTCGTGCACAATAGTTGATGACAGTGAGTGCTCCCCGTACAATTTTTTCACCAGCCAATACAATTCCCGAAATCCGAAACTTTCTCCCGTTAAAAAACGAATGGCATAACGTTTCTCTTTTTTAATCATAAATATGATACAGACGTGGGTGAAATGACAACTGATTGTCTGTTGGATGACCGCCAATGCAAATTTTACGGTTCTGCGCGATACAAAGAAGTCCAGTTCGCACTAAGAGTTGTCTGTCTTATCTATATTTCTACACATCTTTTTTGAGTCCGTCACATTCACACAAAAATAGACCTAACTATAACCACTCTTTAGTTTCATTTGATCTCTCTTCTAATGAAAAATATTTTTAAATATTTATTGGAATTAGAAAAAAAAATGTATTGAATTAACATAAATATCACCGAAAGGCTAATTTTCTTAATGCAATATAAAAATTATTTAAAAGAATTAAAATACTGAATTTATTGAGAAAAAGTTAACATATCGATTATTTTTAATTAAATAAAATAAAGAATAACTAATAAAAGTTTTGAGAACACTCTTTATCAGTGAACACCAAGTACCCAAAAAGTAACTACGTGCTGCAATGGGTAGATATGGGTCCAACAGTCTCTCCTACAGGTCGGTTTTTATTTAAGATTCTATGTTTTTTATAGCGATTTTGAATAACAAAGAATATTTATCTTCAGAAACTAGCTTTAAAAATACAGCAATAGTTTAAAATATAAAAAGTGGCTTTGTGTCAATTACTTATTTTCAAGCATTTTATAATCAAAGGCGTTCATTTAAAATGCATGGAAACAATTACTGTAAAAATTGATTTTAAAAATAATTGTTCATATATTTCCTAAAAAGCATTCCCAAAATGTGCCCACATCTCCTGTCCAATTTTAAATTCAGAGCTTAATGTGAAACTGTATTTTCCAACTCTTAATTATTTAAAATCAGTTTCCTAATCCATATAAGATAAGGAGAAAGTAGACTTTATTGGGATCCTGTTTACTTCAGATTTGTCATGTGAAATCATGCTGTATGAATTATTTCGAACCCTTCATTGGCAAGCTCTTAACTCTTTCAGGGTGGGTCTACACTAAGAGTATTCATTTCAAATAAGAATTCCTTCGACGTAGAAATTAGAGAAAAGAAATCGCTAATAAATTAGAGGTAAAAAAAACTCCATCCCTTTGCTTGTCATTTTTACATGCTTTTTACTAACTCGACTTGCTTCACATTTCTAAATTTCAAATTTTGTAATCAGCTGTCCACCCGCTACTTAATGTGATTACGTTTTGCGCATTATTTACAGCTGCGTGTTCTTGAACAACACACTATTCTGATATATGAAGTATCAGCCGATTCATTCAATTAATTCCGCACGCTACTTAATAACGTATACAAAATATTTCAAACAATAAATTATAAATTAACTACAAAAAAAAAGAAAACGATTAAAATAAAAATTGTTATACTTTCTTGCACATTAATGAAACTAGATTTTGAATACTGCCCCAATTGAATTTATTTTTATAACTATATTATAAAAATAATATAGTTGTAATGTGAAGTAATACATCGCACTTATTTCTATTATTTGTTGCCACTTTGAGCCCCCATCATTCATTTTACATTCTTGTATACGAAGAATAGAGAGGGATCGACTGAGAGATTTTGACGAATCTTCAAGTTTTAGATTTCAGTCAGTTGGAAAAACACATTTTTAGCAGTGTTTTTTTAATCGGAATCGCTTTCCGTTAGACTGATGAAATTTGGTATATGATTTTAGCCCTTATTTCGAGATTTTTATCAAATTCTCGAGCGAAATCCATTCATCTGTTCGATATAAGTTAGCACAGCAATGACAAAACGAAGAGAGCTAGATAGATAAAATTCGGTTCACAGATGAAACATCTATTGGGCAGACACGTGTCACATTTTGAGCCAACGAGTGTCGGTCTGCACTTAAAGAAACTTGTCAATGGGATAACGCAATGATTTATACCAAATTTGGTATGGAAATTTTTTTCTGTCCTATTTTGGTTTCAATGGGTTGGGAAAAACTTGTCTAAAACACGAATTCGATTTTCGGATTATTCCAGGGATGAATCGCCAAAAAACTGGCCAAGGATCTCATGACATCCATCAGAATGCTCCATTCGTAATATTTCGTCACTGCTGTGCGCCAAGGCGTTCTCAGGGATGGCGAGACCCCAAAACTGCCGTTTGAATTGACGTAGGGGGATTTTTTCTGCTCTAAGCAATGGATCGGTTCATCGCATCTCTTTGCAGGCGACGCCTCGCTGACTCCGGGTTGAACGAACTCCAGTGATGTTTCGGACAGTGCGAAAAGCCGAGCACGGCCACAATTCCCGATGTCTATCGGGGGTTGTGCGCGCAGGGAAATGGTGATACTTGCGAAATCAAAGGACATTTTTGTTGGATAAAGTACAGCTCGGGGGCTTCTATTTTCTTCCATTTCTGTTCTGTTTCAGTAAATAGCTTTTCATCGAAGGGGTGATTTAGCAATGTCAGGAGTCATAAATCAATCTATCAAACGGAGGTAAGGAAAAGCAAACTCTTGAGAACAAGTAAAATAGATGCACCCCAATAGCAGGCTATGAGAAATGAACAATTATTTTGCTTTTTTCCACAGAAACTTCGAAAAAAATTTAATTTAATTTTTTATATAATTTAAATTTTAGCACTTTAACGATATCAAATTCCTTTTTGTACAACTTTTCTATGAATTATTATTAATTCTTTGGAAATTTTAAGGTAGATGATTCTGAAATGAGATCATTTATAAGTAATGGTTTGCTGGGGATTTTTAAAACTTTCTCTTTTCATTCAATACAGACTTCTCGAAAGGGTTTTTGTATATTATAAATGTTATGAGCATAATACATGAAAGGATAAGATCCCGAACAACGGCGGTCATATCAGTTCGTTTTCCCGCATCTGTTTATTTTGAAGTTAAGCTTTATTATTATTATTTTTTTCAATTTAGCTTTAAAATATAACAATTTTTTGATTCATTTCGTTTTTTATAATTCTAAGTTAATGAAGAAATGAAAGCGCTAGGTATGCCTAACGAATCACTAAATAATGCTATGTAAATAAAAGGCTTTCCAATGTACGAGTCTCACTTTTGTGCCAAAAAACATAAACAACCAACTAACCAAGGCACGAGTCATCACTACAAAAGAGAAATGATTCTATAAACATCTTGAACAAGAAGTTCCGTCAAAACATTTCCTATTGAGATTGCTCTTTTGAACCCCTTCTACTGAAATAAAATGTCAGACACGCATCGAATGACAGAATTTTTGACATTTAAATTAAAGTAACGATTCATTTAAAAGACTTCAGCCTCTCTTCCCATTCCAACCTCGATTTTTATAAAAAGCAATAAACGACCAAAATACAATGAAGCATCGGATCAGGACCTTATTTAAATTTTCAATTTAAAGGATAAAAACAAAAGGAATTCTAGATTAAAATACACTGGAACTTCAAATTTATTCAGATTTAACCCCTCGATCCACACATTTACACAACTTATGAATGAGATGACACATCTTGTATGGGATATGTATTGTTTAGTAATAATGTGAAGATTTATGAAGCATTTTATATGAAAGTTAAAAGCTAATTTGCTGAAGATTTAAAGCTAACGATTCAATCATTTTTGCCCAGCGTATCATTGTAAACGAAAAGTTTCATCTCGAAAATATGATGCATGCATGTAAAGCAAAATGCAACAATCGATCCTACTTGAAATAGATAGAATAAGTGTTTGATTGAAATGAACTCCGATTGATGTATAAATTTTACAAAAGTCGTACAATAGCATTCCTTTCACATGACTAGAATGCCCACGTTCGCGCAAAAGACTCAAATGTTGTTTCGACTACCATTCTGGTCAAAAAAGGTATTTCCGTGTCCGCGCTCTGTTTATTGGCAGTCTTTTGACATGAGTGATAAAAATCAATTTGTGAAGAAAATATTTTTTTTTTCACTTCGTCAAGGAAGCGACTATTCTGGGTTTCCATTTACGTCATTTCTGACTGTTGTTTTCCTTGGTTAGGATACTTCTTATGGAGAGGGGGTATTCTATTTTGGTTTTCCAATTCTGTTTTTTAATATTCTAATAAAATTTTACCAAATTCTTTTTTTCATAAATTGTTTAAGGAGAATATTTTTGCTTTTTGTATATTCAATGGATTAGTAAGTAGGAATTATTTACCATAAATATAGCCATGGTAATACAGACAATGTTTTCTGGAAAAGGAGTAGCCTGGAATTGTAAGACAAGGATTTCTTAATTCAATCCTAACCCATTGCACCGCCCAAATAAGCGTAAGACGCCGGCGGCGAGGATATGCGAAACAACGCTTATAATTACAAACATTTACACGCATCCTGCCTGACTCTTGAATCCGTATTTAAGATTTTTAAAACTGGTACTATTGCCACTACTTAGTGACTGATGCACTTTTTTTTTTATCTTCCTGAACACGAAGAGAAGTCATTGAAAAAATTTGAACTTATGATCATTGAGAAATGGAGAGTTATGTGTATCTGTTTGTGAACTTGATTATTGAAAAACGCAAGAGAATATGCATGAATCTTTTCACCGAATTAGCATATTTCTGTCAAATTCAGGCGAAATCTTTTCATCCGTCTTTATGACAATTTTAAGAATGCCATATTAAGTTTTTAGGCTCGTTCCGTTAAAAAAATGGATGATCTGCGCGTGAAACACAATTCGGCGAATGCCAGCATTTCAGATTTGCATCAAATTCCTGCGAGCTGAAGTGCGAGCGGGGTTTCTTCGTGAATGGAGTCTGATTTTCTCATGCAATGTCGGGGGCTGTTGATCTCTGTTGTTAGAAAAGAGATAATAGGACAACTGTTTATTGGATATACCGAAGACGAACGAAGTGGCATGCAAGCCTGACGAAGAGAGAATCTGCTCACATCATCCTTGTAGGCTGACGAAATCTTCTTTTGCGAAATCAGGCAACATTCCCAGCGCAGGGGGAAAATGATTCTTTCGGAAATAAATCATGTGCCGATTAGAATTGACTTGAGATAGATCTAAGATGCTTTTGCCCATAAAATGTGTTATTATTTGAAAGAAAATTTCCATTTTTATTTCTAAGGCCAAAAATTAAAACAAAGCATTATCTCAGATTCGGCTCTAAAACGAAAGCTATTTGTTAAACCAAATTTCGACCCCATAATCACTCAACTTAACCGAATCAAAACAAGTAACCATCGATACCTTTCTGACGTCACGAGAAGGCGGAGCGTCGGATAGACTTTGTGTACATTTTCAAACAACCTGTTGCCCCGGCAACGTTTCCAGATCTCGGGCCCAGCATGCGACGCGAAACTTCAGCGAACAACTATCGCTAAATAATCGCTTTTCACTCTTAAATGCCAAAGCGTACAAAAGCTCAATTCACCAAATTCGAATTTTGCAACGAGAATGGAATAAGTAATGTTCTGAAACCAGCGCAGAGAAGAAATTTCTGCACTTCACCTTTCTTTGGAGTCTTTTGTTTTCGAACGCTTTCAGAGCACGTGGCCTCTTTTTCTTCGAGAACGTCTTTAATTCTCTGGAGAGAATCCAAAATTCAGCTTTGGATTTGAAGATGCTTTTTTCGAGTTCGTGTCCAATGTGTGAGGGAGAGTCATAGATTATTTCACTGTTTTATTTCGCGATGTTGTGGGGTAAGTTTCCTTTCGACATTTTTGCTTCTTAAAAACTACTTATAACTGAATTCATTTTTTATAAATTTAGAAGAAAATGATAGCGCAACTTTTACTTTTTTTAACTATCGAAATTAAGAACTGTCAAAGTGATGCCCCGTCGACAATGGCATTTGAGAGGAAATAATTTTGTTTAAACCCCTATCAGTACTTTCTTCGATAGCTGAAAGAAAATTAAAACGAATTTTGAAATTATACTATTTTTAACAAAGGTGATTTTGATTTATCGTTTTATTTCGTAGGAATCCAATTGCTTATGTGAAGAATTTTGACAAAATAAAGCATAAAGAGAACTTTCGACATTTTAGTTTAACCAAAATTCAAATCAGAATTTGAAAATAAATTAAATAATAATTAAATTAGTAAACAATAAAATCTGAATTAGAATTTTTTTCCTTTGCGTAGAATTGGAATAATAAAATTTTTATTAATGGGTTATTTTTTAATGAAAGTGAATTTTTCGTCGGAATCTAAATTTTTCTTTATTAATTTTGATAAATAAGCCTACAAAATAAATTTTCGAAAGTTACCAAGATTCTGTTTACGTTGCACAGACATGAAAATAAAATAAAGACAGGATTCTGTCTAAAATGGTAGGAAGACAAATCTTTCACGAAGAAATATGAAGAAACTAGTTACATACATTATAAGATAACTGTGCTAAAAAAGATTAAAAATCATAGAGGATTATTTTGTTCATGGTACAAAGGTGATAAGATAGCGATTAATGAAAAATAATAACCTTATTTCTTCGAAATAAAAATTCCGTATGCTTTCTTAACTTCTGGAACTATTCTACGAAGGTTGTTCTCGTGTAAACAGGGTCAAACTATGTAGAAGTTGTGCCTGATCGAACTTCGTTATTTAAATGCGGGTTTGAATATTATGTGCAGGTTTTCATTTGCTGTGTCCTACTGAAACACTGATTGAATACTACTGAGGTCCGAATCGAAGGGACCCTCTTGAAGCATAGGGAGGAACTTTAATAGCGGTGAGATAGTCATTCTTACATAACAGCTAAGAGATAATTTTAGAAGGCTTGTGGCATTTTTAAAATCCATTCATAATTATCAAGTGACAAATTAGAATCTTGTTTTAGTAACGTCTGCATTTACTTAGCCGCTGATGGTCAGTGGAGGTGAACAAATTCTGTTGTGACCCTCCCCGCCCTTGTGGGTGTATAAATGCTCCTGATGCACTTTTGAGTGTTCGGCAAGATGAGAGACTTTTACTCACTTTCTAAATTCTTGCATAAAAAGTGACGCGAAATTGAAAAATTAAATTTCAAGGTTTCGATAGACGTTGACGTTTTAAAATTGCATGAAACTGAAAAATATAGTTTTTCAAAATTAAATGAGACTGTTATCCCGCAAATGCAGTCACTCAAGGATAGAATATCCAACCTGATATATGCCTTTCAGATCGAATTGTAAATTTCTGTCATTTTTTAAATAATCCGTCGACAGGCATTTCCCGTCTTTCTGTGAACGTATGAGCGAAATAACTCAAAGTGTACACAGTTTCTTTGGCGATATTTAGCATATGGGAATTATTACCAAAACTGAGACTGAATTGCATCAAAATGGGAACTGTATGCCAATAATCAAACACTATAAGCAATATTTACAGAGTTCGGTCTTCATCCAAACTACAGTTTCAACTGCGGTCAGCTGGGGGAGAGACACTAAAACGGATGATTCGAGGTACGAATTGTATGAATATATGGATAAAACTCTCCTCGAAACCCTGAGCCGGTCTGCTCTTTTCCTCTTAGCTCTGCGTCGAGGTGCAACCAAAAAACAATTTCGAAACTCACCTTAAGTGGATGAGTTGTCTGCATTTTTTTCTGTCAATTTGAACTCAATTGAACTTAATAAATGGGATCATCCTTTTTTAAAACAAGATAGTCAACATTTTTTTTTATTTTACAAATAATCCTAAATTTATAAATATAACAAATCAAACAAAAGGAAAACAAAAGGAATGCAACTTTATATTAATACGTCAATGACTACCGTTCCTCGATGGATGATGATTTATAAAACAGTCCGAAAAATATTAATTTTTTGGAAATGATTCTTATTTTTCTTTTTCGGGAAGATAGTGAGTCCATTTTCACGTGCTGGCTGTTCTTACAGTTAACACATTTTCTTAAACATATCAACTAATTCAACTATCTGAAAATTATTCTTTATTTTTATCAGTTGTTACAAAAATAAAATTTAAAATAAATGTTACACAAAAACTTAATAAAATGTTATAACTAGACTTTAATGTACTATAATGTACTGTATAATACTATAGCGTTTTACTTCCTCGTATACGAAGAATATAAAAGAAAGTATTCTGATTGGCAAAAAACGAAAGTCGATATTTTTAAGGATCACCGCATCCCAAACTTAACCGAACATCTTTAGAGGTATGGCAGCTCATGGGGTTAGGGGGAAGGAATTTGATTTACGCAAAATCTGCAGATTTCTATCAAATTTTGTACGAAATTCATTCAGAGGAATTCTCTCTGTTCGGCCTTCCAAGTGAAAGTGAAGACCAGAAAATGTAAAATCCATTAGATAAATCAGTTAAGCATTTGAAATGCAGATTCGAAAGAAAATTGGAACTAAAATCTACCAAAGGATTATTGCTCTGGAGTTTTTCATGCAATAAATCAAAAATAGGAGTGGAGAAATTGCACTCCAGTTTCAGTCTCCAAAGAGTCAATTTTCGTGCCAAATCTATTGAAAGGGGGGTGGTCCGAAGCACGTCAATGCAATGGCATGAAATTCGCCGTGCAATCTCGTGACTGCAGTTGTGTCACATTTTGGTTTCAGTCGATCGGAAAAGAGTGGCATATATTTTATTTTCAGATATTTGCATATTAACTACATCCTATGATTAATCTTTAAAAAAAGTCAAATATCGATATTTCGTAGCTTTTGCTTGCTAAAGCTATGCTTTTGTACGGTTTGTACCGCTTCTTTTTAATATGCTATGAAGTACACAATCCTCATGTCTGAAGATAAAAATATGAGCGTTTTATTCACAAGGTTCATACTTCTGTGCTGGTACTTTATTAGAGAGTATGTGAGAAAGGAAATGTGGGGTTGTTACAAAATCTATCGATTTCATTCATTTTTTTTTCTGAGGCACACCCTGCATTTACAGATAGGCTTTAATATCGGAGATGTTTGAATTTCACATCCTTTTTTTTATTTTTAAAGCTCTACAATAATTAATAATATTCGTCAAAATTCGGAAACGGATTGAAAGAAATTTATTTGCCATTTCACTTAAATATAAGTTTCGAATTTCTTTCTCAACTAATTAACAGAATTATACTAAATATTTTCGAATTTCTATATTTTCTGCATTTTTCTATAGGTGAATTTTTTTGTCAGGCTTTATACATATGTCTCGGCTGGACACTTTTCTTTTTTTTTCTTTCCATTTTAAAGGTAGATTCTTGCAAAATTTTCTTCGAATGAGAGTTTTTTTTTATCAGAACTATTATCACGGTGTCGATAAATATTTTAATTTTCAATGCTATATATAAAGTAATTCATTTCAGTTGACGGGCTTTTCTGTGATTGGTTCATTTCTACTTAATATGCGAGATTCCTTTCCTGCGTTCCTTGGAATAAATAAATTTTGTCATTTTCTTCGTGCTTTAGGCCTGATATCGGAACCCAAATAATTTATTGTGCTTCTTGAGCCACTTGAGCATCTGAATAGAAATTTATTCCCGGCTCTTCTGCTGTTTAGGAAATGTAATCTTCAGCGTCGAGAATCTTCTCTGGTGTAAAGAACATCCTCTTCAATCTTCTGATCTGCTGTCATATTAAATTATATTTATTTATTACAGTAATGCTGATACGCTGAATTCAAATTTAAATTTCATCATGTGACTTCAAAAATCGTTCTACAGAGCAGACTGTTGCACCTGGAGGTACCCATTTCGGCATGCAGTTATTTCTCGAGAAATAGATATGGAGAGACAATATAGGACAAAAATCATTTTACTCAGCTTTAAAGAAAAGAAAATAAAAAGTAACTTTTCAGTAATCTCGATATTTCTTCCGCAAAACATTTCTCTAATTTTATGAAATTTATATATATTTATACATTTTTTGCTACTAATTATATTTGCACAAGCGTTGGGATATTATTAAAAAATTTGTCCGCATGGTACTGTTGCTACTATTAAAAACGAATTTTTTAAAATATTAAAGTAGATGAATCAAGCCTGATATTAAATCATGTCATGCTATTTTAAAAAAGACTTTCGATTTTCCTTTCAAATATTTAATAAAGTCAACTATATACTACTATTATTATTATTATTTAATCTTCAAGATCTTTTTGTGAATTAAATTTCTCTAGATTTCATTATGGAATCTAGAATTCTTGTAGGAGATACAAAGATGTATAGATCAAAATAGGTAGAAGATACTTTCGTTATACATACTTCAGAAATATCTCTGTATCCATTATCCTAGCTATACATTGCTTGATCTCTACGTAGACTGCCAACATCTTGTTTGAAGTCGAATGTTGTTTATCAAGTAGCGTCTTCAAACCACCCACTTCTGTTCCTATTCGTGCAACAATCTTTCTTTTCAAGTTAACAAGCTTATCTGCCTAGGCTACATATAGATAACATAAGTGTCTAAGCTCTGCAATGGATGTTATTTATTTTTTAGCTTTAAGTCATTCGTATACCGAAGGGTGCATTTCATTTCCCCCATTTATTGTAGAATTCCATTCTCTTCTGCCTTGTTTCAACAACTCTGACTCCACAGGGATTAAGATTCATCAAAATCCGAAAGTCGAGAATTGGATGAATCATAACCTCTTCGCCATTCTTGAAGAAGAAAATCACATTTTTGAAATGATATCAGTAGTAATATAATTCAAAAAAGTAAATGTCACAAATGTAATTCGAAATACAGATAAAACGAAATAAAATGTACACTAAAGTAGTACATTTCTATCAAATTTTAAAGGAAGCCCATCTGACTGCGTCCCCTGAATCCATGAATGCGATGATTAAAAAGAAACCCCCATAATCTATATGATTGAAATTTGGCAATATTTTATCACCAGAATTATATATCTGCATGAAATGTTGGAACAAATCCGTCATCAGGTGGATTCGCTGCCAGCCCTACTGCTTCCGCCATGTGCAAGTGAAAGCAATACATTGAAACCGGAACAAGCTCACTGCATGACATTTGAAATGATCCTTACATGAGATGCGCATGAGAAAATCGTTTGCTTTCTTGTGTACGAAGCATAGAAAAAGTATCGTAATCATCGAAAAATGCGAAATCGAAATTCTGACGAATCTCCGCGTCTCCGAGTAAGCAAAACACGTTTTTGGCGTAAGGTCTGTCTGACCTGCCATCCGTCTATCCGTTTGACTGCTATAAAAATAAGTCATAAAGCTTCGAGCTAGATGGATGGAGCGTGGTATGGAGCGTTTAAATGGAGCGATGGAGCGTTTAAAGTAAGTATTTCTGTCCGGCTGCCAGAATAAAAGTTAAAACGATAACTACAAAACGGAGAGAGCAAAATGAATGCAATTCTGTATCCGATTTAACAATTACAGTGTAGGCATCACATTTTAAGCCAGATTTACCAAGAGATTGACTGTCTCTTAGTCTATAATTTCAGAAGCAAATAAAAGCGATAACTGAAAAACTCAATCATTTAAATATACCAAATTTGTTGTGTGATTTTGAGAATATAATCAGTGAGAAAAATGTATCTAAAATTTCACTTACAACTATCAAACTTGGCATATATATATTTCGGAAGATGGGAATTTGCACCTGGAAGTACATTTCCTTCCTTCAAACATTTCGAACTTTTAATTCATAAAAATGAAGTGAAATTTTGGATTTTTTCAGCGATAACTTCCTAAAATATTAAAGCACAAAACAGGTTTTTAAATAAAGTTAAAAATGTTTTTTTTTACAATTATACCCATTTTTTAACTTGCAAATTTTCTATTTTTAATTAATTTTTTTTAAAAATATTTTAATTATATTTTTTAAGAAATTATTTCGCACAAAATGAAAATAAAATTTAACCTATACGAGCACGTTATGAGTGCATGGAAAAAATTAGTTTTTATCAGCGCGTTGCCATCACGCTCATAAAAACCCAAATTGAAAGATTAAGTTCACTCTTTCTGTAAACAAAATATCATGTTCTGAGCGTGTTTCTATGAAATGGAATAAACATGAAATGTGATATTTTCTTTAAAAAAATGAATGCGTTATGAAAATTTTCTTGACTTTTTAAAATAGCTAAATTATTAATTTAATAATTCAGTTTTATTTCAGGTATGAGCAGTTGAATACATATAGGATATCCATTCTAATCGGGGCCTAACAGCTTATTCCAAAAAGTTTATTCATTGGATATATATCTAATAAAAATGAAGTAATTACTTACTCTAAACGAATGGATATTACTCTAAATGAAGTAAATAATTATGCTTTATATTTGTTTAAATCAATAAATATTCTGATGACTTACAAATTTTAATTTTTTATGCAGATCATCTGTTCTAAGAGTCATGTTTAATAAAATATTCTTGAGACACTAATATTTTAAATAAAAAAAAAATCCCTTTTTTCAATTATATCCGATTGAGTTATGAAAATATCAACGTCTCTATTCTATTAAACAGCCTGATTTTGGACTTCTTGTCTCGAAGCAATCAATGCTTTGACTTTCCCCAAAGCACTGATTGGCTTTATCTTAAATAATGATATTGCTGATTTCCTCTAAAATAACGACACTAAAAGCTTCGTTCAGGACTTGTTCGCAGAAGATTGAAGCGTTTTATTATCAAGATAATTTTACAGAATATAATTTATAAGACTGCTTAAAACTTCGTAATTGTTTTCAGAAATACATTTATTGACTGAAATAAAATAAAATATTACTTACCGCGTTAAATCCTTTTGACAGTAAAACCGAATTTTCTTAATAACCAGGAAATATTGTCATTGAATATTTTTTGAAATATTGCATAAATTAGAAAAACATATTCTGAGGTATGCATAAAATTACAATGTTGAAGAATTCGATTTTCTGTAGTTATATATTTGAAAAATATGTTTGGTTTCAGCAAAAAAAAAAAAAAAAAAAAAAAAAAAAAATGTTCGAATTTACTGAAGTTTTATCTTCTCCATTTCAACTTCATATTTAAGTCTTACAGAAGCTGATAGCAAATTGGAGAGATAAATAGTACAGTAAATAAAATATCACTAAGCTGCTATAATAATATCAGTTATGTGACTATCGGGATTTGAAGCTTAAGAATATTTTGCTGCAGAAGTTATTAAGAGACCAAAGTAAGTAAAATAAAGAAAGTAAGAAAATTTTAAAGAACATTACTCCTGGCGAGCCAGCTGGTCGCCAAAGGCAGCTAATTTAAAATATTAAATTTTAGTCGTTGAGCCTGTTTCTAAGTAATCAAACTACTTTAATAAAAAAATTAAATTAAAAAAAGTTAAATTATTTCACAAAAGCATTAAGTTAAATTAAAGCATTGGAATTATTTCACAAAATTAAACGTGGAGACATGCGATCTTCGCGTTTGCCCCCCATCCAGCTACATATGATGCCACTGCTTAAAAGTAATTAGAAGTAAGAGATTATTAGGATATGATAACGTCAACATCCCGTGTCAGTAAAAATTTCCCGTCACTTTATATTTCGTGAGATTAAAGTGATTTTCATACTTGTATCAGCTGATACTTTATGCAAACCATCTGCTGATTATTTGCTATTTTAAAATTGCATTAATAGCGCAGTAAACATACTTTTTAGCCTTCCGGATAGCCGAGATTTCGAAAAACTAAAAGAAGTCCCAAAAGGCTGACGTATGTATCGAGGAGAAGTGGATTGATAAGATCCCTCTGCTTTTCTCGATCAACATGGCTCGCGCTTCATTTCTATGCATGTGTGTAAATAATGGAAGGATTTCCATGAACAAAGGTCTACTATCAAATTGGGACGGACAGGCAAGCCGTCTAGTTTTTATAGCCTTATTTGATGAAAAAAATGGAAATTCCTGTACAAGAATTGAAAATATGTGTCCAAATAATAGAAAAAATACTTTTAAAGATCCTAAAAATTTAAAAAAAAACTGAATGAGTAAATTAGAACAATCAAATTTTTTGAATTTTAAACGGGTATAAAAATTATTTTTTAGGGCTAATACTTCCGAAAGTTATGCTAAAACCACTAAAATATCGTTTAATGTTTAAATAAAATTCTAGTTAAAAATTTTTAGCAGTGCCCAAAGTATAGCTGTACAGTATAGCTGTACAAATTGAATGGCTCTTGATCAACGCGCTGCTGCACAGAACAGCCCTTGTGCCACGATTCAAAATTATTAATCTGTTTCTGTAAATAAAATTCTGTAAATAAAGCGGAGACATAAAATTTGAACACAATAAAGATGGAAACTTCATTTTTTGTGTGCCCTTTATAATGGATCTCGTGAACAATATCTAAGCGATCGTCTATTTCACTGTCACATTAAGCGTGTGATGAAGCAAGTCTCAGTTGCTCAATCCCACGGGGAAAGATTTCTTTAACACGTTAATCGCCACCTGCAGCAAGTATGTCAAACAGTTATCGCAATGCATTCATTCGGGTTGTATGAACTCGCACGTGCTTTAACGTTCTTGCACGTATAAGGACTTAAATTCGATTATTTTTCGTGACCCAACAAATGCAAATCATACTCTGCTTTCTGGCGATGAGCGAGTTGAGCCGGTCTTCGGCCTATTCTCTTGAAAGGACATCAGATGTCACAGACAGAACAACACATTTTGCCTCTCCAAATGAATCCTGCCATAAACTCTGGATCATTCACGGAAGGACACGAGTTCCGTCAGAACGATGGCGAACTCGTTCAATCTCGCAGTCAAATGAAACTTCTCATCTCCAGGTTCTGCACATGCATCCCATAAATCTTTATTTTAAAAGAATCTGTTGAAGGCTCATATACAAGGGCTCATATATGTTCTTTCGTGAATTAATTCTTGTTTGGAGATTGCTTATGAATAATCACGTAGAGCATATACGTAAACAAAACTTTGTTTCCATTCATATCATAATCGGATCTTTTGCTCTCACAAGTTTCTGCGAAGACCATTTCCAATGAGAGCAATAATTTAGAAATTTTGTACAAATGTTCGATCCCCCTCCCCCTCCCATCCGCATATTTATGAGACTTGTACTGCTTTGGTAGAAAACGTTCAGGAATAAAAATTAAAAATAGGATGTAAATTCTCTGTCATTTGCTTTTTATGCATGTGATCCAAATTTTCGCTGGAATTAAAATTGAGTTCAGCTTCCTATTTAGTTTTATTTTCAAGAATGTTTCTGATTCATCACGATTATCCCAGAAGCTTTCGATGCATGAAACTGAATAATTTGGTCCTCTCTGCCTATAATCATACTCTCTTATATTTAAATAAAAGTGTTCATTTTAAAGATTAAACAACAGCATAACTGAAGCATGATGAAGACATACAGCATAATTTTTTAACCCATTTCCATTCAATCATCTAATGTTTGAGACATCATGCAAAATGTCTTCTTCATCAGAGGAAAAAGCACCAATGCATTGATTTAACTCTGTCTTTTCTCCAATATCAAACGACAGCTGTAGCAAGTAGCATTTTATTCATTTCTCGTGTACTTATTTTTTCCCCCATATTTTTAGTGCATTTTTCATGCATCTGTCACTTGAAGGATGTGTTCATATTCGAAGTTGCTATTCTTTTTGAACCTACTTTTGTTTTTTTTATGAGTTAGTGAACATTTTTATTTTGACCTTATTTTAAATGTATGTACATATATTTTTCGATTTATACAGAGTTAGGGATGGTGGACTCTATTAGACATTTTTGAGAATTATTCACTTAGGGTTATGAAATTTTTTATGCATATGTATAAAATTTCCTAAAAAACATTTTAAAACAAAGTAAATTGTTTTTAAAAAATTTTAAAAATATATTTTTTTTAAATTTCAAAACATTCTAGGCCATTTAGTTTTTAATTCTTTCTATTATTTTTTTCTTACTATCCAATGTAAATTTATTTGAAACAAAACTGTGTATGACTTTTCAATTCCAATTAAATGCTGATTCTTTAGAAATATTTTTATGCACACTTGCTGAATTTTCATAGGAAATTTATGTTTTTCTGAGTTAAAATTAGTTTTTAACCATTTAAATAAACTCGAAGCATAAAATGCGTACTCTGTATTCTTTTAATGTTTGACAGAAATCTTTATTATAAATTCCATTCAATTTCCTCAAAAATTAAGACACCCGGAACATTTCAAAGATATTTAAATCTAATTACAACGTCATTTTGAGAAAAGTCATTAAGATGTATTTTTTTAGCTCTTAACCCTTCAAATATTTATTTTATTGAACAATACATTTTATAACATTATTTAAGTTGATTATAAACATATATTTTGGTGACGAAACGATAAAAATAATATTTCCTGTCTCTGTCCCTTTTTTGCTTATTTCAAAGTCCCCTTAATCTTCTAAATATAATTTCGCGAAGTTACCATACACATTTACAATGTCACAATTATAACTTTTAATGGCTCTAACCATTTTTTTCTTTGTAGAAATAGTTTCTAATTCGTAAAACAATTGCTGGCTATAACAATTTCTGGCTATAATAATTGCTGGCTATAACCGTAAAACAATTTCTGGCTATAAACAATTGCTGGCTGGTATTGTTTTGGAAACAAAGAAATGCCATCATAAGAAAATTACAAATTGAAACACTGATAATTTTTCAAAAACTATCAAAAAATGTAATTATTTCACTTCTAACATAATTCGGTCTTAATTTCTTACGTCAACAGCAAACAATAAAAAAAAAGTCACTGCTGCGTGCATTTTCAAACCAAAGAAGTGCGACAAGAACCTATAAATGCCTGCTATCCAATAGATTATGGATAGGATGTTTCAGAAATGATGGCAAAGCCTCACAAACGAGCAGCAATTTTGGTCAAGATCGTTATAACTCGAATTTAAAGCTAGGTCTTCCTTCATTTTATCACGATTGCTTCCTTTAAGTAGAAAGAAATATAATATTTCAACTGGATGTGAATGGCACATCTTTGGTTAGTTTCGACATTTCTGGCATTGCACATCGAGTTTTAGATATTCCTAAGATCCTCAGCCGACATCAAAAGGACATTTCCTTTCAAAAATAAAATAGGGCGTGAAAGAAGTTCCCATAACTTCCGTCGACAATTCAAAATCTTGCAGGTCGAATTCGCAAAGACATCTTTGCTCAAATTTGTATAGGTAATCCCCATTTTCTCTCAAATTTGTTATATCTTATTGTTGCACCTAGAATAATGAAATACCAGTATTACACGGTAAATTATCCAATGCCTAAACATAGAGCATTACAACAAAGTTCAGTGTTCTCCGATTGCTCTGTCGAATAATTTAGTCTTACATATTTGTTCATATATGAGGTACTGTTCCAGATTATTTCTTTTCATTCCATTTAAGATTTCGAAATCGTCTTTACCTCTAATGTCAAGAAAGAGAGGCGAGTTGAGGTGACTATTCCACACCTTTCTTGCTGTTAGGTAGGTGTTTCTTAGCTCTGAATAAGTGGAAGTGCTGTCCTCTAGTATCTTCGTTCTGTATCCCCATCACTGACATTTATCTCTCCCCATAAAACAGTTCTCATGAGTTAAATTCCATGTTAATTCGCTTAGTTTTTCGAGGATTCTCTGAAGTTTCCATTTGGTGAATAATTAGGCGAATTTATTGTGGTGGCTTTGGACTTTTCCGTCGTTTTAATAACCGTCGTGTTTATTTTGATGATACAGCAGTTGGGCATGTTGAAACGGATATAATGCCTGCTGTCCCATTTTTTTGATAGCTAGACTTTCCAGTGCTTTGGTACACCCATCTATTTTACTATCGATTTCATGTAACTCTTGAATGTGAAATGTATCTTGTTGGTGGATTTGAGCTCCTTTTGTAAGCATTACTATTTCTATCTTAGCACTGTAACAATTTATTTACAGTCTGAAGATGCTTTTGAATTTTTTCATGGAGAGAAGAATCAAAGGGAAAGTGATTCATTAAAATGCAATCCCTCCCCTGTGAGTTTCTATTTCCTTTTTGAAACATGAGCAACTTCCTTCTCTTACAGTGCAGTAGGGATCACAGTTGTGCATTTTTTAAGAGCATTCAGATGATATTTTTAATTTGCCACTCATTCATTATCTAAAATCAGTGCAGGACTGAGCAGAGCATATGAAAGAGAACGGTATTGGGAATTTTATCTTATGTCAAAAGTTCTAGCACGCGAAACAGCACCTAGCATTTATGAACTGTCGGACTGAGAAGGCTGTTCAGTTGAGGAGAATTTGATTATTCATGGTTTATGAATGGAAAGTTGAAGAATCCAACGAGACTATTCTTCTCCCTCGAAGCTTAAGAGACTCGTAATGGAATGCTTCCGTCTCATCCCGCTCGCGGGCGCCATCATTCATGTTGCAGATAACTAGTTTTAAAGGAGAAATTTCGGTTGTACGTATGTGACGACCACATTCAAATCTTCCCGATTCGTAGGGATTCATCAACACAATTCCGGTATGAGTGAGTTGAGTGGAATAGATTTACGAATTGGAAGGGTAATGGAATTTATCTGCAAATGCAAAAAAATATGGATGTCGTCAGATGATTATTACATTCGACATTTCACAGAAGTTCGCTCACTTGACGTTTGGCCGATAAGTTACAGTTGTCCCTTTTCTGAGTTAAAAGGAATATCAGTCAGGACAAATAGTCAATAATAGCACATCACAATGGGCAATTTTTAAGCAACTACTCAAGGCGTTTAATGCAGAGAAAAACATCTGTACTATGCAATGAGGTCAAAAGAGATGGATTTTAATGGCTCTTCAGAATATCTTTGGGAACAACTTGTACTTCAATCTTCATACTCCAATACTGAGTACTTGAATCTGCTGTCATTTTTTGCGAAGTTCATGCATAAATGCGTAAGCCTTCAACGATATTCACATCTGTATTTAGTAACTATTTTTCTTTACTTTATTTATTATTCAATTTGATCAACTCTATATTAATTATATGTATAATTAAGATAGTGTTAGAAGATAGTTAGAAGCGATCCATTTTCCTAAATAGGAACCTCATAAAAATAATATATATAATATTTAGATTTTAAAGATTGATATCTTTAAATTAAAGCATTAGAAAATGAAACATCCAAAAAAGTATTTAAAAAGGAAACTGATGAGTGTAAATAATTAACAGCATCGAATAACTGAGAGATTACTATGCATGTAAAGATTCTAAATAACCAAGCTAAATGTTCAACATGCTGAATTTTAAATCAGCATAAAAAATATATTTTGAGAAAATAACATGCATTGTGCCTGGTTTTCTTTTATTTTCTCTCTTTATTTTTTTTTTCGTGGTTTGATCTTTAAAACTGAAACCTAACTGGCAGCTGAAACTATTCTTCTGTGCTCTGTCCCAACATGAAAGAATATTAATCTTTAAGACTTAATGAATCGACATAAAATAAACCTGAATAGGCAATGTATTGCAAAACACACATACACATATAAAAGCGACAGTACGAAAAAAATTCCTAGAAATCGCGTACTTAAAACTATCACGCTACTCCTGTGAACTAGTTTTCCCTCTTCACTGCTTTTATCGCGAATATTCGTGTACTGCGGTGAAGCAAACTGCCGTAAGTTTTTCTTTATCGCTCATTAAATCTAAAACAGCATTTAATTTTGTGCTTTCTTACGTCAAATTATGGGCAACAAAATAGGCTGCAACTCAAAATTTTAAGAAGAACGGTTTTTTCCCCTCCTATCCGGAACTGCCCCCAATAAGAGGGGCGTGCGAAATATTTTATGAGCTCTCGACACGTCGCGTGCCCCGTGCAGCGCCCCACTTTCTGCTGCAAAATCGATAAGACGCGGAAATCCGACAGCGCCGAAACTGCTCCTAACACATTTGTGAGTCGCTGTGCTGAAAAAAAAAAAAAATGCTGTCTGACACGTGTAACGGCAATTTCTTTTTTTTAGATATGATTGGCTTTCCCAGCCAGTAGTGAATATGCTCCTAGGAGTACGTGGCTTACAATTGGGAGTAGGTGAACATAGTGTTGGTAGAAGCGACGATATATTAATAATTAAAATAAAAATAAATATACAATTTTGTTTCGCCAACTTCGCGCGTCAAAAGAGAAAGTTGCGCAAGTCCATAAACCTACTCACGAAATACTGACGCAGATAGGTCTATTTAGCAAACTATTTTTTCAAGAAGATGAAAAATTATTCCCTTTCAAAAAGAGAGCTAACTTTCACCTCATTCCGATTCTCAATTGTATTTTTACAAAAATTGACTCAGAAGAAACCAAAAGAAATGAAAAAAAAAAGTTATTGCAATAACGCAGTATTTAGCTAATAAAATTTTTATTTCTTTTGCAAAACGCCAGTGGAAAGAATTTTCTTAACTGCAGTGGGGGGAAAAAAAATCACAGATGCGCCAAAACTTCTGTAACTCGCAGCGAAGCCACTCATAATATCCGATACGCTATAAAAATGGGAAATAGATTTATATGTTCTAAATGAATTCATTTTCGACCTATGTTTGTGTTCCGGCAAACAATTCCAGTCGACGGGTCGCGAGAATCCTTTCCACTTCTGTGATAATCCCCTACAGACGTGTTCAACAAGTCATCGATGATTTTGTCTCAAAAGCACCTCGACGCGCGTCTTCCCAAAGCGATTGATTCGGTGGATATTAAGAAGAAATGTTGCTCTTTCAGAAATGAGATCGAATCTGATGTCTTTGGAGCCTAATTCATAAAACTCGGACGCACGAACTTTGTGTTCACGTGAATTATAACGGAAAATTGCATTGTGACTTTCATTACAAAGCAAAATGCTGTTTTTTTTTTCATTGAATTCATGTTATTTTAGAAGCGTGATGAAACGCAATATCAAAAATAATCTATTGTTAAATTAATTCGAATCGTTTGACCCTTAAATTTTACGTAATTAATACAAATTTCGTTGAGTGGAAGGATGGTGGGTTATAAAAGAAAATATTCAATTATAAAGAGTCATATTTGACTATACAGAGAAAAAATGAGGAAAGGTGTATGTTTGGAATGTGAAAATTGTCGGGATCTCGATGTTGAATTTTTTGACGATTACAGATCGTTCTCTTTATATACTTTCTCCGCACGTGAAAATAAAAAAAAATGAAACAAATTGCGAGTTAATTTAAAAACATTAAGATAAATGAAAAATAGTATAGAGACCAAATTTTTTTCCTCCAAAAATTACTTTTGTTAAAAATTCAGATAATATAAAAATAAGTTTTATGAGGTAATAATTTTAGGAGTTCTAGCGACGAAGCGTAAGAAAAAAAAAGGTTAACGTTTGGAATTATTTAATTTGACGATAGTTCATAGTACAGTACTCTCCCGAGTATCCGGTTTGCGACTATCCGGCCTAGTTTTCTTTTATCGTAATTAAATGAGGAAGGTAAGACGTCTATTAAAGTCTATTAAGTTTTGACATTTATCTTAGGCTTACCTTTTAGTATCTGTGCAATCATTTATCAGTTAAAAAACAATCAATTTGAGTCAATTTTCTTAAAAATTAGGCCAACAATTTATTGTTAATGTTTTGTTTATGTTTCTTACATTTAAGTTGGGGATTACAGAATTTATGCTAAAATGGTAACAATTTATAAGCATTAACTTACTTTTTCTCTGATTCTTGAAAAATATCGTGCAGTATATAAACATATATAAACTACCAGTACAGAGCCTTCTATTTTAACTAGACATGTTACCGGCAACTGCTTCTATGATTCACCAGGCTGAGACCACGTTCACATTCTACGTGGCTTAAGATAAATAGGCATAGAACTCAATGAGAAGTGAGAAAATACGTATAACAGCAAGCTCTGCTATAAAAACTTTGTCTTCCGATATTGGTGGGCAAACAAATGAATTCAAAGAACTCCGGCCAGTCCTTCCGTCACATACTCGAGAGTGAGTGTACTGGAATATTTTTTTCTCATTTTGAAGAGCCATATTTCCTCATGATGGGGATGTGTATCATGGATTTGCATTGCTCTACGTATACGGTGAGATGGATTAAATGTAAATGAAATGAGCGATTTAATAAATCAGGAGGAACGTTCGGAACATGCAAAACTTGATAATAAAAAATATTGCCCACATGCGCCCACAACAATCATATATCATGCTGTTGTGGGCGCAAAGGCTAACCTTGGATGCGACAGGTTTCATAATTAATTTTCTAATACTAAAAACACATATTTTATAGTTCTGAGTTTCGCGAAAACAGTTAAAGTAAATACTTTCTGAGAAAAAAAAATATTTTTCTCTCGGAATGAATTGTATCACACCGAAACTATATTCGATTGTCTAATTTTTCATTTCAGATGAAAAACAAAATATTAGCCAGCCGCCTGATAATGAATGATATAATCATTGCTATCCAATACATAGGCGAATACATACATCAATTCCATTGCCTAAATGAATGAAAAGTCCAGTACATAGACGAATCAACTGTTACGGCCTAGCTTAAATAGGAATTTTAATCGATGTAGATTAATTTTGTAAAATCGTGAAGGAGACAATTTTTATTTGGGGAAGGAGCTTTATGCAGTTTCATGTACCTTTCTATTACAGAGAGGGAGAAGTTGTTCATCAATGCAACTCAAAAACTAGCATCCTTTTTTACGTGCAGTACACTGCCGAATATCAGGCCTAATGTGGCGGAAGGGTAGGCTGGATAGCCGGATTCATTTCTTTGCCACAACACCAGAAGGTAAAGTTGGATGCCCAAACTCACTCTTACAATGCGCACTTCTTACTGACTCTATTCATCTCAAGAATGGGAACTTGGCGAATCATAGAAGCAGTTATTTAATGAAACTTTATTGGGACATCCTATATATATAATAGAATTGGAAATTTGCCTTAATTTTTAGTTACTAAATTTGACAATGCAAAAGCAGTAAATTCCAAACATTAATATGAAAATCTTTTTATTTTGAAGGCAAGATTAAAAATAGGAAAATCGATTTCGCATTCTATTTTTATTTAATTTATACGTTTCCAATTTTATTAGGTTACGCGAATATTTTAAATAGTTCTTATTCAAAATTCTTTTATTCGCAAGAAAATCTTTTCTCTTTGTTTTTTTTATGTGAAATAGTTTTTTTAACAATGTAATTAAATTAATCCTTACAATCATAAATAAATTATTTCTTCCTTGTTTTTTTATATAATTACACCGAACTTGGAATTATTTTTCAAGGAACTTGCGATCACTAAAAACAATGGGCATTCCCATATCTGGAAGGAATTTCTATAACGATAAGCTTAATATTTCTATTTTGTCCTGGATAAGAATTTGTTCAAGTAATTCATAAGATTCTACTAATCTACTGATGAAGTCATTATTTGCTAAGATTCCTAACTTTCACGGAAAACAGTAAGAGTTCGGTTGGGACGCGTCTGTTGTACAGCACAGACGTTCATATTTTCATCTTTGAGAACATGAAAGGTTTCTTCGACAGTCAGATGTTTGGTCCAACAGCATTTTATGAAGCCAGGCTTTTCAAACTGATCCGGTGCAAGGATGAAATGCAGTTATATGGAAAAGTATTAAATTTGTGGCATGCATTTCCGTTTTTTATTGTCATTCATTGCATTTATTTTATTATTGGTTCAAAATGATGCGCATTGCTTATTGATATCCTCTCATTTATATATAGTATGGAATAAAAATACAAAAAAATGAATAGAAAAATAAATTATTATAAATGAGCGAGGAACATTTTGCTTTATCTTTCTGTTTATTTTATATTTGTTTTTTTTTCTTATTTTATTGAAATTTATCTTTTGTTTCCTATTTTTAATTATTGCTTTCCATTGTTATACGACAGCCTTTTCTTTTTACTCGACTTCTTCGATGCTTGTAATGAAGGATTTTTCCAATTCATTTTCACCCATTCTTTTCAATCGTTTCAAATGAAGCTTTGAATATTAGTGAATGTGCAGGCGTGAATATTTGAACCTCTTGCGCGTTCTTCGTAATTGCATACAAATGCAATGTTTTTAGGGCTCAATTATTGGCTAATCGATTTCTTTGATTCAATAAGTGTAGCGTAACACGGTCGTTGATTTGAGAAAAAAATGATTTGAAAGAGAAAGAGTTCATGAATTATTAATTAAAGACACAAGGTAAGAAAATAGTTAAAATGAAAATATCTCTACTTTTCTGGTGCACTTATAAAGGTGTTATTTTAAAAGATATTTATATTAAATTTATTCTCAATATATGTTCTCGTATATGCTCTCTCTGCTTTTAAGATTCTTCGGTTGTGCAGTGAGCTGTGGCCTTCCTGCTTTTCGGCATGGAGTCTGCTGGTCCACAGGAGCATTAAGAAACAAAATTGGGCCATGGCGGCTGTGAGTGAGGACCCTATCACTCTGTGGCTGAAGCTGGGTGCTCTGGAGAAGCTCGAGCAGGTAGTGCTGGATGGATACGGGGACCAGCTGTATGGAAAGACTTCTAGGATACCTCAAGTGAACAAATTTCTCAGACAAGTGCCTATATTTCAGGTAAATACCTACTCTTTTGGTGTTCAGTTTTTTCTTCTCTTTTAGTGTTGAGATTTTTTCTTCCCCAAATGGATATGAAAGTTGATAGGCTTTCTTGAATTCATAAATTTGTCAGGGTATGAGTGGTACAAGTGTTGAGTTTCATGAGAATTGCAAGGCCTTTTGGGAACGGATATCTCAGACAAGTATCTAAGCTTCAAATAAAAGATTCTGCATCTCATTTTAAAGTAGTGCTTAAAGGTTAATTTCTCTCATTGTTTACTTGTATCTATTTAAGAAGCGATTAGTTATTGATTTCAGTAGAAAGTCTTAAATTTATTCGAAAATATTTGCAATACTTTGATACTTCTTTCTAGAAAAAAGATTCTCGAAATAAGTGGCATCGATTAAGAAAATAACCATTAACAAGTTTAATTTGTCTGATAAATTTTTAAATTTCGAAAATTTCATATTTTTGTGTTTATGGAAATGATTTTTCCTAGAGATAATTTCTTATATCTCACTTTTGAAAAATATATTCATCCGATTTTCACGAGCTGTTATCAAACATTTATGCCTGTGATTATCGAGTTGTTGCATATTGTATCGTTCGCAAGAAATCTACTGCTGACATGTCGTAGAAACCAAGAAGAGGAATGCAACATCATAAGCGGCTCGCTGACCTTTGCACCCATCGAAATATTGCACCATGTTCATCAGCGTTTAAAATCGAATGTTGTATATAAAACAGCCAAATCTAAATAAAGAAAATTTCTTCTCTTTTTTTTATTTGCTTCCTTATTTTAGAATTTATAACAGGTAAGGGATCCCAAAATCTTTGAGAAGTTCTTGGATTTTATTTTTCTCTACTCAAATACCTAGAGGGAAAAAATTCCTTAATAAACAGACATTTAATATTAATTGGAAGAGAACAGACCCGTTTTTTACTTTATTTCTTCTTGAGGATTCTACCAAGGCCACAGATGCTAGATCTCGAGAAAAACTGAAGGCAGGACAAAATGACTCATAAATACATCTGCAAATTTTCAGCATTTCATTGACACGTTAGAAAATGACAACTACATGTAATAATGAACATCTTGCTACTCATATGCATAATTTCTGATGCGAAGAAAGGGCTATTTGAGATTTGAGAGAAGAAGATTTCTCAAGTATTTTTACAGAACTAATGCTGATATACGCTGGCTTTTCAAAAATTTGCATTATTGTGAAAAAATTCCAAATGTAAATAACATCAACAATTTTGATTTTTCAAAAAAAAAAAATCAACATCAGCAAAGCCAGAGAACAGCGTGCTAAAAACGCTTGCTAATCAATTATTTTTGGATAAAGGCAGTAGCAAAGAAATTTGGAATATGAATAACAGGTCTTTGTATATATTCATTCGATTTTTCAAGAAGTCTCCTCTCAATAATGTACTTGCAAGAAGTATTACTTGTTTAGATCCAGCGGGGGAGGGTGGATAAATAAATAACCCTATCCTTGACGTAACAAAATAAAAGCATTTTTTCTGTTATTGCAAATTGCAAGAAAAAAGTTATTCAATTTCGGTAGAATTCAATAACTTCTTCAATAACGTAGTTTGCAATTCAATAAATAATAATATTTAAAATATATAAATTTATTGTCTTTGCATTTTCTGAAAATTTTCTTTGGATATTTTTTTTTCAATAGACGGTAGAAGCTTCTTGAACGGAATCCAACATATAAATTATAACATTATATTATTATTTTACGACGTAAATAAAAAAATATGATTATGATCTTAAAACTATATTAAAAAATTACAACCATAATTTGCAAAAAATAATTCCTTCCTTCCTCCAAGCTGAGTAGTATGGTTTGACATTTTCTTCCTCCCAAGTTATGCCCGATTTTCAAAGGTCCATAGAATCCACAATTTTTTTCATTTACAAATGAAATAACCTTTCAAAAGTAAATCGATATAATGGAATTTATCGAAGCTATTCTGTATCACCTGACAACTGAAATAAGTTACCATTTCCTACCAATCGGCCTTTTGCCGTCAAGAGCATATTTTATGATTCAATTCGCGTTTTATTTTGATCATTTCCATTTTAGATCATAGGAGGAGTTTTCGAACCCGATATTAATGTTTTAATCCTTTAGAGCTTGGAATCCTATTGTAGGGTATTTACGTTTTGCTACCATTGAAGTTTCTTTTTTTTCCTTTGTCAAAGTTATTAATTTTTCCAAATTCATAAACAGTCTTCAACGGCTGTATACCATGGTTTGGAAAGATTTTTAATTTATAATTTTTGCCGCTTGAAATTCCTTATTTTGGGTTTTAATTTTTTTCAAGTTAATACAAATTTTAAAATAATGATTTTTTTTTATTTTGCAAATCTTTTAGTATACAACTCTAAAAAATTATTTTAAGTTGATGTTGTGATAATTTTTCAATCCTTTCTTTAAAAAAATAAAGTTAAATCCAAACAAAATATATATTTTCGAAATTTAATTTCACTTTACAGTTACCTTAATTTTGGTGCTTTAAAAATGATTTAAAAGATATCCACTGAAGTCTATGCATTTAGTTAAACTGAATGTTAGCGGATTAATCTGCTAATTGGTATTATGAAATATTTCAGAATGAGACGAGTTTTGAAAAAGTTAATTCTCCGTTCAATAGGCTAGCTGGAAGCTTCATAAGCAATATTAAAAATTTGCAGTATCTGAAAATAAACTTGGTGCATCTGTAAGGTAATTCTTCATTTTTAAATAAGACACATGTTAATCATACGTTCCTATGCTGAAACATGCATAGTCAACCAGCACATCCAAGTTTTCTCAAGTTTAACTGTTCGAGGGAAAATGGCAAATGAGCGAACTAAAGTTAAAAGTGAATATTCTAAATGATTCTCTCTGAAAGTCTGTTGCTATTTATTTTGGGAGGTAGGAGAAAGTCAACCTGTAATTCTAACCGTCGACTGGACACCAGGAAGAGGGTGACCGCAGGAAATTCACTCTTCCTTCTAGCGTGCGCTATCGGCTTTTGACCTGGTTAAAAGTGATTAAATGTGGAAAAATTCAAGAAAAATAGAATTTATCAGGGAAAAACTATGGAACTCTCAAACCACTCCCTTGCCATTGCTCCATGCTGAGATTTATGCACATTAAAGCAGTTCGAATGCGTGCGAACACTCGAGAATCGTGCTGTTATTACCGATTGACCTGTTTCACGTGACAGGGTGGGTATTTCTTCTGTTCGAAAGTCACGTGCTCCTGGGGGATTTTATTCCCCGAGAATTATAAGCAAACACGAAATCCCTCACATTCGCCTTTGTGACTTGCTTCATACGACTTGGATAACAACAATGGGCCTCAATTTAGACTAGGATTAGATTACAAATTTTAGAAATAGAGAATTTTTCTAAAAAATTTCAGAGTTTATAAATGTGTTAAAAGGACGCTTCTTTTTGGTTCATCTTAGCACTGTGCAAGGATCTACTTCTTTTCTTCAAATATTTTGTTATTTAATGGAGTTTTACATAGTGTGAAGCCATCCATCACTCCATTATTGCTAACAGCTGGTGTAAAAACTTGAAAAAAGACCGTACAAAACAGGTATCATCTAGACGGAAGGTTTTGATAATCAGTGAAATTTCTCGTTGTGCAAAGAAACCATTCATTTAGTTATTGACAGCAGCTGAAATGCAAATTCAGAGCGTTATATGCAAAATAGTTGAGACTTTTGTTACGGTTTCAGCGACTCCTAACTGTTCCAGGGATTTCCAAACTATTTTCTATGAGAGCACAATTCTTTAATAACAGAAACGTACATTGATTTAGCTCATTTTAACTGAATGAAAATCAAGTTTACGTAAGGAGAAATTTAAAATTAACTTTTAAACATAAAGAAAAACAATATCTAAGATGCAAAATTCTTCAAACCAGATGCACTCAAGAAGCTGAGAGACAAATGGATAGAATAATTATGGATAAGGTAAGTACGCTTGATTAAAAGCATATTTAAAATCAACACCGATAATTCACCTTATTTGAATTCTTTGAAAGAAAATTTATTAATTCAGTATTGATCTATGAGTTTCAATCAGTCTATAACTTTTAAGCCTTAGTGTCTCTGAAGTTTAAACTATCTCATAATGTATCATATCGCAATATATTTAAAGTTTTAAAAAATATATTAATTTTCCTTTATGTGAATGCAAGCTTTTTTCTTATGCTGACGTTCATTTAAACCTTTGTCTAAATTACAGTGTTTACCAAAATGCAATCTATTCTTATCAGCTGCGGCATTAAAATAATTTTGAAAATGTGTCAACACATTCTATGTAGTATTAATCTTAGCTCGAATACACTTGTTGAGGAATCTTTTCTCTTTGCTTATTTGTCTTAGCAGATGTTATTTTTCTTTCTGTGTGTAATTCTCCCATCATAATTTGATGTTTTGTGGCTTTGCATAGCAAAATATATGCTTTTGTACAAAAAAAAAATTAAAATGGCATTCAGTGTCCGTTTTCCTCTTTTGGACGACTCTCTTCTCACCATCTTCAAAGAATGGCTTTGCCCCCTGCATGCTGACATAAACTTCTATCCTCTCCAATATAAAAGGAATTTCCTCCAATGAAGAGGGGGGTGTTCTAATGTAGAGCTTCTTGTGATGTAGAATTCTGTTTCTTTCTTCCTTACGCTGAGCAACTATTTCGCTTATTTCCTGCAATATTTTGTCACTGCCTATAATCTATCATTATCCATCGGCCAACAACAAGAAGTCTTCACATTTTCATCATATGATCAGATTGCACTTCCCAAGAAACTGCCATAATCGACGTTATAACATTTCATAGGGTCTATTTCAATATAATACATAGGCCATATATTGCCATAGTCTTTGCAGGGTCATTCCTAATCCCGGAATTGGCATTCTTGATGTATTTTTGAAAGATCCAAACATGGACTCAAAACAAACACTCTAACGGTTGAAACATCTGTAAAGTGTGAGAAGGGAAACTCAAAAGAACCTCTCTGTTTTCTTAGAGACTACAAGTCTAACGTTGTTATGAGATAAGAAAAGTGATAACTAAAATAAGAAAGTGGACATGTTTTTCATGACTCGATTTGCTTTATAACGTTCCTGAAAATCCTGCCCAGATTTATTGACTGAGTCTTCCACATCCTTCACCTGCCTTTGAAAGAAGGCAATATTTGAAAATCCTCGCTGGGAGAACAAGAAAAGAAGGATCTTATGTCATTAGTTCTAGCATCAAGAGTCAAAGTGCAAATTTTACGTTCTAACCTGATTGGTGCCTTTCCAGTAATAGGTTGCTTGGCTTCCAAACTGTTTTCAACTCAGTCTCGTGAGTTTTGTAGATATCTTGACACTGCAATTTGAATTTGTCATTGACACTTTGAAATACAGATGACGTATTGCGCTCAAGTCAGTCGCAAACTGGATACACGATTGAAGAGATCTAGGTTTAAGGCTGAACTTTCACCCACTGAAATTTTTTAATTCCATTCTGTTGTGCCAACGTTTTCACTTCTTTTGAATAAAAAAGTAGCACATAATCTCCAAGCGTTGTCAATATGCTATTGACGCTCCTACTTTTGTTCATCTGCGGAAACTATCGAGATCTTTTATAGACAATGTTAGGTGTATTTGAGCAGAGATAAGATAGATTATATAATTTGTCGAATACTCGAGCACTTTTTATGTTGACTGACCTAAGTACTGGAGTTTATCTTTTTCAGTTATAACTGAATTAGCACGTGGTTTGGAAACTTAATGGCAGAATGATCGCTATTTCATTTAATCTCCACTAAATTCTTTCATCTCCGATTTCGGTAATTTAAATTTTGTTCCATTACTGATGATTCTTGGGAGTCATTTCTCTGACTTTAGACTTTGAACTTTGATAATTCTATTCTTTTTTATGTAAATACATATAATTTTATACTCTTTAATTGACTCTGTCAAACATTGCTGGTGAACACTATCATCACCTTTCAAAACAGCGGTTATTTCATCATCATCCAACATACTAACTAATACGTTAATGCTACTGGTTTTCATTTCCAAAAGTTGTTTTGCTTAAAATCAGTTTTGGAAAAACGTGTAGGAGCAGGAGATTTATAGTTATCAAATGTCGACAAATTATTAAAGTTACAATTCATATAGATTTTGAAAAAAAAAATGATTTATTTATATACGAAAGTTATTGTTATTTTTAAGCACAATTCCTGATGAAAAATCATTTATAAATAAATATTGAATAATAAAACGTCTTTCTTCAATTCTGAGTATTACTCGTGTAGAGCTGTTCGTGGAAAAAATGCATCAGAGACAATCATGGATCAGAAAAATAATTCGATCGCTTCATTTATACAGAAATTGTATCTTTCATTTTTGACGAGTAACCACTTTTACTATTTTCTTTCGGTTTTATAAAATACGATATTCGAAAAAATGTGATTTTTGGATGGGAAACCCACATTTATTATTTATAGCAACATTACATACAAAAAATGATGATATTAAAAGTAATAATACAATTCATAGAACAAAAACGAAAAATTCTCTATCAAAGTCCTATGGGAGAAAAGTTTCTAAAAAGAGCATTCTCCTCACCTGCGAGTCAGTAAAAAAAGTCTCGTGTAGAGGAAAACTATTGGGATTTACAACAGCGGTTCAAAAAACAAGAAAAGAAAAGAAAACAAGGATACAGCGTTTTCAGAGAGTGTGTTTCTGCTTACAAAACAAAGAGCGATCTGCTGCACAAACGGAAGAGATCGGGATCCGCTTGTTTGAAAGATGGAGATGTCTCTTTCCTTTACTGAACATTGTTCTGAGTGGCATGGATATCCAAGTTAGAGAGTTTGGTAATAAATTTTCATAAATTACTTATCGCTTAACTTAGGAACAAAAATATTATTTGTAAGTTACATTTTTCAACATTTTAAATACAAGATACCTGCTTCACAAGCTCTGCAACACAAACCTTCATTAAAAATTTATGAAAATCAGTCTATTGGAATGAAAAAAGGGAGGGATTGATTCTGCTTGAAACTTCTTTTTAATTCAGATAAGGAAGCTGTCAATACATTATTACCATCATTAGGAAAGTGTTAAGATGTCACTTGTATTAGGTAGAGTCGAAGAGCGCATTTTTCGCCCGGTTATTTTCTTCCGTCTTCAAAATCTTGGATTTTTCTGCTTTTCATAATGTGACCAAATCTTTGAGTTCCCTGATTAATGTGATGAGAAGTATAAATTAATCGCAACATTAATATGTGTTTTTCACCACATATAATGAGACTCACATTATACAGGGTGTCTCAAAAACCTTGACCGCGGCTTTTATTCCTTAAATATTGATCGTAGACGTATACTGTAAATTACAAAGTTGCGTAAAAAAAGGTGCAAAATATTATGAAATCGGTTCAAGATTTCAGAGGATTAAACCTCAAAAAATACAAAATTTCATTTTTTATACAAACCCCGTATAAAAAATTCCCAATGAGTAAAATATACTACATCCTTTAATAAGGTCATGTGCGAAATTGCAGCATTTTATCACAAAAAGTCTCAAAGATATGAAACCACATAAATGCTGACTTAAACCACTTTTCGATGCCTGCATATGAGTTCGCAAAGAGAAAAAATCAAGTCGGAGGTTCGTGTTTTAGGGATCGTACACGAATTCACAAAGAAAGTCATGATTGAATAAATAAATTATAATTCTACTATTTATTTGTTCAAAGTTATTAAAAATATGTAGAAATAATAATTTAAAGGATAGATTACTTAACTTAAAGGAAATATTACATAAAGAAAGACTACTTTAATGAAAGATTACATAAGATTTTTTACAAGTTCACTGATTGTGTTATTTTTAAGTTATATTCTGTCATTCATGATATAAAATTTTAAAGTATTTTTCAGGAGGCACAGATTTTAAAATTTGTATTTAAAACTAAAGATATGAAGCATATTTAATTTTCTTATGATGCATTCCTGCGTAGCTTCATCTGCACTGAAGCTGGAAACATTTGCTTTTTAATTTGTGATTCGAACTTTATTTTAACATATCTTTGAGAATTTTCATGTTCAAATTCTGAAATTTTATACATGACCTTATTAGAGGATGGGCGATATTTACTTATTGGGAATTTTTTGTACGGAGTCTATATATAATTTAAATTTTGTATTTTTGTTTTGAAGTTTAATTTCCTGAAAATTTTAATCGATTTCGTAACATTTTGCACCTTTTTTTACGCAACTTTGTAATTTATAGTATACGTCTACGATCAATATTGAAGGAATAAAAGCTGCTGTCAAGGTTTTTAAGACACCCGGTGTAATGAGACATTCATTACATATTCAATGTCTTTTTATTATATTAAGCAATTTTGAGAATGCAAATGACTAACATAAAAATTTAAACAGTGTTCAGACAAATGGATATATTGTGAAGTACGCTTTTGTTATTATTTATTTTGGCATGTGAACTGTTTCTAGTTTGAAATTAACCTTCCCTTATAATTTTACATTTTACTTATCTTTTTTAATTGTTCGCCGGTGCTCCTTTGTGATTTCTTCAAATTTCGAACATTTCCATTTTTGTTTATAATTTTAAACAAAATCATGAATGAGAAGAAATCTAAATTATTTACTTTATGTGGTATGTGATAGTTTTATCTTATCATTTGTTACACACTAATTATGTTGTGTATTTTGGCAATGACTCTTTCAGTGATGCTGATGTTTATGTATAACTTTTAACTGAAATGAAAGATCTTCCAAGGTCTAGATGAACTGACATTCCCAAATAAAGATATTCTGATTTTTTTTGGACGGTTATTCTGCTTTGATTGCACTTAAAAACATCAATTTCCATTGGACTAAAATTGCTCATCGTCTAGCTACAGAAATTTAAGCAAGGAAAAATCTGAATTAAAAAATCTCTCTTTTGTGGGTATCTATTCACTCTGGTGTCGTATGGAACGAAAAATCAGACGTTCTTACAAAAGAAGTCAAGAAATCCACACCATTCATAAAGTGGATCTCCCCGTAGGATATGATCACCAATCTTAGAAAGAGCTCTACCCAAACAGCCTCAAATAATTACCGCAGTAACAAGCATCTCGTTTTGATCGGGGATTACCGAGACATCAGCACAATCACTAATTGGACTTAAAGTAGGGTTCGATATAAACTTATTGCAATGGTGATTTGTAAAATGATCATTACTCCGAGTCCTCTTCACAGGTTCAATCTCTCAGACAACCCCTTCTACATCAAATGTTACGAAGACAACGACATTTCCCAGATCTTGTTAAAATGATCAAAATATACAGCCTACAGAGATGCGCTGTGGAAAAAACACAACGTCTAACAGTCGAACATTTCTTTTGTCTCAAGCTCTCGCAAACAAACATAATATAAGCATCTTTATTAAAGCTTTCAAGTATTTTCATATCCATTCATTGTAAATTTCTCACTCCTATGGGATAGCAGCCTTTTTCGCTATCCCTTTATCTTCTTTATATTCAAGATGTGAAATTTCCCTAAATTTATTTGAATTTATAAGAAAAATGAGGTATTGTGTCATGGAGAATTCGGTTATAAAGGAATGACAAACATTTCAAAATATTAAAGCCCTGACAGTTTTTAAAAATATTTTCCTAAAATTTAGGGTTTCAAAAAATATTGCGCCAAGCTAGAGTGCCAGAAAAATTTTTCGTTTCTCAATAGCCCTCAATAACGATATTTTTTCATCCATAGAGTAAAATTGACGAGATACACAAGGCAGTGAGCACGGGCAATCTCCGGGAAGTGCAGCACCTCATCGACCGGAAGAAGCTGGCTTTCTGCCGCGATCATCTGGGGGCCAGTCCCATGCACAAGGCAGTCCTCTTCTCACAGAGGCCAATCATAGACTATCTCCTGGACAGATATCCCTCCGTCGTGCACGCCAGAGACCACGTAAGTCTTTATTTATGAGGATATTTCTAAAGAATTTCTTTTAAGAATGTCAATTCTCCTTCTCATTAAGAATGTCAAAAAAGGGATCTAGCTGCAGGCACGCCATGAACAGTGTGATTTTCTTTACTTCCAATAACGCGATGTGCTCTTCTCAATCACAAAATGGTTCCTCCCATCCAAACATTGCTTCATGTTCACGTGAAATTATTTACCCAATTGAACTGATACCTCCCATTGGCCATTCCTGTAACCAATCCTGTACCTGTAGCTGTGACTGTAAAAATATCTAATGAGGTTAAGCTTTAAAATATTTTAGGATCCTCTGATAAGGTATTCATTTAAGATTATTGCATGGAACTTAAAACGAACTACTTGGCCATCGACACTTAAAAATACATTTAATTCTCATCTATGTTTTTGCTGCCAGCGATACGCCGGTCTCGTAAATATCTTATTAGACTGTTTGTAAAGATGGATCTACCACAATTAAAACACATACGGGTGGTTATCAAAATAAAGGAAACACCTTAGAATTATAAAGAGTTCTTTATTATTAGGGTGTAGGACCGCCTTTTGCATGAAATACAGCTTGGATTCGCCTAGGAATCGATTCATACAAATGTTGAATAATGTTTGGGGGAATATTGTACCATTCCTCCTGGAGATATTGCCAAAGGTCTGGGAGACATGTCGTTGGCGGATATCGTTTCCGTATCGAAAGCTCTAAAATAGACCATAAAGGGTGATTTATATTGAGGTCGAGTGACTATGTGGGCAAAGCAGATGTTTAACTTCACCCTCGTGTTCATCAAATCATGATTGGACAAGTCTTGTTGCATGGATAGGTGCATTATCATCCTGAAAAATTCCATCTCTTTCAGGAAACAAAGTTTCTGTCATAGGATGGTCCTGGTCAGCTAAAATTTCTCTATACTTCTCCCTAGTGATCCTTCCTTTCAGAATTACGATTGGCCCCAGCAGAAAACCACGACATGGCTGCCCATATCATGATAGATGCGCCTCCATGCTTGACAGCTGAAAGGAGACAATCACGAACATATGCTTGTGCAAGGTGTCCTCCAAACGTGCAGCCGTCCTGTTGTAGGGAAACACGATTCCTCAGGCCATATTACTTTCTTCCATTTATCAATCGATCGACCAGGTTTTGCGAGTGTGACACCACTGTAGACGACGTTTACCATTAACACCTGTGACAAGTGGCTTGGGAATTGCTGCTCTACCATAAATGTTCTATTTATGAAGCTGCCTTCTAACTGTAATCACAAACTCTGCAGAATCCAGATGTGGATTTAGCCCAGCGGTCACTTTTGCTGCAATTGTTCGCTTTTTAGACATTACAATCCGCTTCAATACACGTCGGTCTCTTGCACTGAGCGTCTCTTTCCACCCGCTATTTTTCTTTGCCGAGCTTATCTTACCGCGCTGTGTGTGTGTTGGCATGACTTTAGACACTCGTATCTCTAGAAACGCGTAAAAGTTGAGATGTTTCGGTCACACTTGCTCCAGCCAGACGGACTCCTACAATTTGGCCTCTTTGAAAATCTGAGAGGTTCGACATTTTATGCTTTTCAAAAAAATTCACGAATTACAGAACATAAATAAAGTTAAAACATACGACCAGAATATATATATATATATATTTATACAAAGTATTAAAATCAAGTTAATAGGAAAATCAAAAAAACCAAATAAAAAAAGAATCCGGCCTGAAGACTTTTTCAAGGGTCACCCTCAGGCAGGAATTCAAAAAAAGGGATTTTTTTCTGTGAGGGAATACAGACAAAAATGTCTAATAATGATTCCTCTTGACCCTAAAATCAACTGAAATTAGGCCTAAGAGATATACCATTTAAACAGAAAGGACAAGGACTTTTAGTTGCGATTCCAAAACTATTTCGTTTCGTTTTCAAAATATTTCTTACTTTAGATTGGTTACTTATATATATAGTGTTTCCATTATTTTGATAACCACCTTTACTTAGTGTATTTATTATATCCTGAAAGGCGGCTTTTTAATAAATGGCGTCAGTTTCCAGATGTATTCGCTGCAGGGTGTCACAAAATCCTTGACCGCGGCTTTTATTTCTGAAATATTGAGCGTAGACATATACTGTAAATTACAAAGTTGCGTAAAAAAAGGTGAAAATTGCTATGAAATCAATTAAAGTTTTCAGGGGATTAAACTTTAAAAATACAAAATTTAAATTTTTATACAGACCGCGTACAAAAAAATTCCCAGTGAGAAAAATATGCCACATCCTTTAATAAGGTCATGTACGAAATTGCAGCATTTTATCACAAAAATTCTCAAAGATATGAAACTACATAAATGCTGACTTAAACCACTTTTCGATGCCTGGATATGACTTCGCAAAGAGAAAAAATAATATCTGAGGTTCGTGTTTTAGAGATCGTACACAAATTAATAGAGAAAGTCATGATTGAATTAATAAATTGTAATTTTACTATTTATTTGTTCAAATTTATTAAAAATGTGTAGAAATAATAATTTAAAGGTAAGATTACATAAAGGAAAGATTACTTTAATGAAAGATTACATAATATTTTTACAAGTTCACTGATTGTGCTATTTTTAAGCTATATTCTGTCATTCATGATATAAAATTTTAAAGTATTTTTCAGGAGGCACAGATTTTAAAATTTGTATTTAAAACTAAAGATATGAAGCATGTTTAATTTTCTTATGATGCATTCCTGCGTCGCGTCATCTGCACTGAAGCTGGAAACATTTACTTTTTAATTTGTGATTGATCCTTCTCGAACTTTATTTTAACATATCTTTGAGAATTTTCATGATAAAATTCTGAAATTTTGTACATGACCTTATTAGAGGATGGGGCACAATTTACTCACTGGGAACTTTTTGTATAGGGTCTGTATAAAAATTTAAATTTTGCATTTTTTTAAAGCTTAATCCCTTGAAAATTTTAATCGATTTCATAACATTTTGCACTTTTTATAGGCAGCTTTGTAATTTACAGTATACGTCTACGATCAATATTGAAGGAATGCAACGGTCAAGGTTTTTGTGACACACTGTATATTGTAGATGTATTCTACTCGGACTGCAGACAATTATAGATTTGATATATGCGCTAGTTCACTATTCTTCCCACTGACTGGTAAAACTTTAATTCTTACTTCGCTTTATGCATTGGGAACTCTTCTCGACGCTGAGTCCATATATGTTAAATCAACTGATAATAAAAACATTCACTTTGTCACATTGATAATGTTAATGAATCGTTTCTAATAACCTCCCTTTCTCTCTCTGTATATATACATTTCTGTATTGAAATTAACTTCATTGTTGTCCCACGTTAGGGTATATATGGTTTGAATATAGGGACGAAAGGCGAAACATATCTGTTTGAACCAGAACACAAGAGCGTTGTTTTTGCCATGGTGCTTTTACTAATAGATTCTTATACTGATTTCTTTGACACATTTCGATTGAAAAAAGAGAACCTTAAGTATCAGCGGAAAAAAATCATTTTAGAATATAAAGTAATATTTGCTTATAGAAAACTTTAAAAAATAGGAAGTTAATTAGGATTTAAAACAGATAAAGATATATATAAGGATTTTATCATGCAATAGTTTTTAAATAAAATAATTTTTCATGGAAATTAGTTGTTAATGATAAATGTTTCTTCGTGTTATTTATCCGATTACAGTCGATTGTTCATTGAACGGTTATTGTTCATTTGTAATTATTTTGCTGTTTTATTTACACGCGGAAAGAATGACAAATTAAATTTTAAAGTTATTTAAAGATTGTTCCACCTTTCACGAATTGTACGATAGCTAGAGCCTTGAGTAGGAGGAAAATTGTAGTAATTTCAAATCAGCTAAGCTACGAAAATAGTACCCTAATCTTTCGAATTCTGTCTTCACTGCAATTTCAACTTCGGAGTTACGCGGGCCTTATTTTCTAACGAATAAAAGTGCTGAGATTTATAAATTCCTTCTAAGATAAAAAGTTTTCTTAAGCCCTTAATTTTCTTATTAATACAAAATATTTCGCAATTTTAAACACAAAGTGTAAATATTTTGCTGAATTTATCACAGTAATTCTAGAAAAAGTTAATTTCCGCAAATGCGTGGTTGTTTTTTAAATAAAACAAAGATTAAAAACTAATTAAATAAAACTGAAGAACAAACTGTCTAAAAAGTAATTATATATTAAAAATATTATCTAGTAATATTTATTCATGTAAAGTTTTCGAAAGTCACAAAGCTTAACAACACAATAATGCCTAACTTCAACGTACTATGATCCCTTATCACCCCTGAGGCAGCGGATTCAGCTGCAAATGTCATCTAAAATGAAGATTTTCAATATTTCGTAAGTT
>JAPMOR010026535.1:232509-357608 GCA_026543865.1 Argiope aurantia | reverse complement strand
ATATAGATTCAAAGTAATAAAAATCTAGTAGGAAAATAAAATTAAACCAAATAAAAAAATAACGAGGCCTGAAGACTTTTTCAAGGGTCACACTCAGGCAGGGATTTAAATAAAGGGATTTTTTCTGTGATGGAATGCAGACTAGACAGTCTAATAATGATTTCTCGTGACCCGTAAACCCCTGAAATTAGGCCGAAGAGATATACCATTTTAACATAAAGGAAAATACAAAACCATAAATTAGAAGAATATATCCACTAATGAGCAAAAAAAAATAACAAAAATAAAAGTAATAACAAAAATACCATATCATAACACTCAAAGCAGTAATGAAACAAAAAGGAAAGGACATGTCAGCAGCAAGCAAAGAAATTTTAAGCTATCGATTGCTATTCCCGCTTTTTTAACACCCCAAGCAAACGCATTTAAGGTAAAAAACAATTGTAGGTTCCCAGCGCCATCTATTGAGTGATCTAATATGCAAGGAAAGTTCTATTTTTATTTTAGTTAACGGATTAATCCCAAATCACACTTTGTTTATTCAAAAAGTTAATATTACAGTAGTTTCTTGGATATTCATTATTAATTAAATTTTTAATGAGGTTATTTGATGCTTCAATATAGGATTTTTTTATTATTGCAAACCGTTTTGGTCCTGTTAAATTGTGGGAAAATTAGATTTTTGAAAATTTTAGAGCTTATATTTGAATGATAACTACAAAGTTTTGTTATTTTAAAGTTGAATTCATCCCTTTTATCATAGATACCAACTATTGTTTTATCATAATTTGCAATTTCGATTTTTAAATCCAGAAAGGAAGCCTCAAATGGATTTTTATTTGTTTCTATTAAAATTAAATCTTTTGGATAGCAATTAGTAACAATGTTAGTATTTTCTGAGTTTATCAAATTAGATCATCAGTAACCTTCACCCGTTTATTAAATTATATTTAATTGTTTTTTTCTCACAGTAATCCAGGAAAATATTGGCTAAAGCACTTGAGAAAACAGCTCCCATTGGAATGCCCTTTACTTGTTTATAAAAATTAATTGCATTAAAAACGTAATTTTCGGTAATATTAAATTTACATAATTCTAGCCAGTTACTTCTTGTAATAATATCTTCATTCAGATATTCATCATATATAAAAGTACAGACATTTATTTATTTTTCATGAGGAAGATTAGTGTATAAATTTTCAAAATCAAAAGTATTAAGTTTATTAATGTAGTTATCTTTTAGAAAATCCAAAACTTCTTTGTTACTATTAATTATAAAGTTATCTTCATCTTTTATTTTGTCCAGGATAATTTTCAAGTATTTAAAGAAAAAATGTTCCGTATAGTAATTATAACTGCCAGTGCTGCAAGTCACGAATCTGAATTTTAATGATTTTTATGAAATTTAACTGTTGGGAATAAATAAGGATAGTTTAGAGAACAAGCCTTAATTTTTTTTTTTTTTTTTTTTTTTTTTTTTGCGAAAGCTAGCATTTTTTTGAATCTAATTCCTTTTCCCCGGTATTCTTTAAAATATAAGGTGCGTTAGAGCTATATTCATTAATTAAAAGTTCTTTATAATAATATTTACAAATTAAACAGAAATTATTTGCTGATTTATCTATTACTGTAATAACAAATTTTTCTTTTAATTTTTTTTTATTTCGTTTTTTAATGTTTTGCTAAAATAAATCCCGCGTTCTTTAGATCTGTCAGTATCAGTATACATTCTTATTTTAATTTCCTCTAAAATTCTCACTTTCCTTTCTCCGAAATCTTTCGCAGGCCAATGGTATTTCCTAGATAATTTAGCAATAAAAATATCCACATCTTTACCAATAAAAATTAAAATTTTATGATGGTTTATTTTTTCTCTTAATCTAAATTCAGTTCCTCTTTCCATTAATTCTCTTAATTATTATTCCAATCTAAATTCTAAAATTTTCAAAAATCTAATTTTCTCATAATTTAACAGGATTAAAAGGGTTTGCAATAATCAAAATTCCTATATTGAAGCATCAAATAACCTCACTAAAAATTTAATTAATAATGAATATCCAAGAAACTACTGTAATATCAACTTTTTGTTTAAACAAAGTGTGATTTGGGATTAATCCTTTACCTAAAATAAAAATAGAAGATTCCCTGCATATTAGATCACGCAATAGATGGCGCTGGGAACCTACAATTGTTTTTTACCTTAAATGCGTTAGCTTGGGGGTGTTAAAAAAGCGGGAATCGCAATCGATAGCATAAAATTTCTTTGCCTGCTGCTGACATATCCTTTCCTTTTTGTTTCATTACTGCTTTGAGTGTCATGATATGGTATTTTTGTTATTGTATTTTTGCTTATTAGTGGGTGTATTCTTCTAATTTATTGTTTTGTATTTTCCTTTCTGTTAAAAGGGTATATCTCTTGGGCCTAATTTCAGGGGATTTTCGGGTCACGAGGAATCATTATTTGACTGTTTAGTCTGCATTCCTTCACAGAAAAATTCCCTTTTTTTTAATCCCTGCCTGATGGTGAACCTTGAAAAAGTCTTCAGGCCGCATTCTTTTTTTTTTTATTTGGTTTAATTTGTTTTTCCTACTAGATTTTTATTACTTTGCCTGAATTCCTCTGTCTTTTAGATGTAGCTGCCTTTGCGCTCTCCAAATACTTTGACGTTTTTCCTGTTCCTTTTTTGGTTTTAGTTCGAATAAGAAATAATTTTTAGTTGCGATTTCGAAATATATATATATATATTATGATATACATTAACCTAATTTAAGTCTTAGTTAATTTCCAAATTTTTATCTTAATTTAGCTTATATTAACCCCATTCTAAAATTATCTCTTATTTCCTTGAACAAGAACAGTGGAAGAACCCTTGCCCAGTTCCTATAGCTCTTTTTCTTGCTGCTGTTCTCAGAGATATTTCCTGATTCGATACTTGTTCTTTAGTCACGAAAATTTGTTGAGATACATCGAATTCAGATCTAAAAATCGGGGAATATGTTAAACTTTTGTATCAAACTGGCACCCTGAATAGATATAATCTACTGTATTAATACTTATAAAATAATTTAAAGTTAATATAAATTGAATAAATACTAAGCTAATTAAGTTCAAATATCATTTCTTACCTCGAGTGATCTCAAGAATGTCAAACCTTTTTAATCTGCAGTAATGAGCAAATGTTTTGCTAACGGCAGATTTTGCTTCTTCAGCATCAGATAAAAGAGTTTTCTATTCCTCACGTCTAATTTTGCTTTTTCTGTAACAATTGTAATTGTTCAAGAAATCTATTTTTCCACTTTTTGCGCCAAAAAGTATTAACAATTTCTTCACCCGTCGAAAATAAATCCACCAGCACAAACACGTTCCAACAAGAATAAAATTGGCAACTTCACTTTGTTTTGAAAATTTCACGAACAAGAAATCAGGATCCGTAATATTTTAACTCGACAAAACCGAAAATAATTAGAGAAATTCCGTTCTCCTTAGCGCTGTAATTCGGGTTTTCACTGGCGCTGCCAGTTAGAACGCGTTTTCCCTAGTTAATTTATATTTTGACTGATTTTGGGTTTTTACCGTAACACACACACACACATATATATATAATATAGTATGTGTATACGTACACTTTTGCATATCTATAATAACAAAAATACTTATTTCAATCTTACTATAATTGCTTTAATCTTTTAAAATTTATTTGTTTAGTCATATAAATTTTTAACTAAAAGAAATTTTTGTTTCTACTGATTATTTTTTTATATAAGAATTATTATGAAATATGCATAACTTAGCACAACAGTAATTTGTTCAACTTCACTGTGGTTTAAAAAAAAATTTCATTACATTTGCTTCTTATAAACTATGATAATCATCCGTATGCTGAATTAAAAAAGAATATTTAGTTTTTCCCTGCACCCTTACAATTTAAACAGTCACTAGGATTAATTCTTGCTTTGATTTTTCAGCGGGGTCGGACGCCCCTGCACTACGCCGCTGTGCTCTCGGATGGCGGAGAGATTTACAAGATGCTTCTGGATCACGGAGCTGACGTCAAAGCCACGGATGTTGTAAGATATAATTTCAGATTATCGGAAAGGAGCTTAAAAAGACACTGGACGGAAATTCTTAAGAAATATATTAGAAATGACGAACCGCGAATACAATGGTGCGAAATTAACAAATAATGGATTATTGGGAAAAAGAATTCAATCTTTCGCTCTCATGGTGAACAAAAAAAAAAGGGCATTTTAACTACTTTAATCGTAAGAGGCCAACGTTTTTCAGTAATTGCAGTTCATAATAAACTTCCCATTCTGAGCAAATTGATATCAAGGAAGAAGATTAGGGACCTCTGAGGGAAAGAACTTCATTGCATAAAAATATCAAACAAAGTATCAAAACCGCTATTGCTCTCCCCCCCTAAACTTATTTCCATTTCCGTAAAAGAAATTCATAGTATGGTTTCCTCAAATTGAATTTATAATTTGTTTGTCTCTCCCATGAAACTGAAAGTTATCCATAAGCCGCCACCCTTCTCAATGTGCTTCATTCTAGGAAATTAACATCTAAATAGCGCCATGTCAAATGACCAGATGGAATTTGTCCAATATTGTTTAATTCAAATCATGTATTCAATAGTTTTTATGCTAAATGAAAAAAAAATGTGAATATTTATTTTTTAAAAACATTTTTCAATAGTATTTTGATTCAATCAATCTTTTCAATAGTGATCAGGTTTTGCTATTTAATATTAAAATGTTTGCTTCGGAATAGAAGTTCTTCGTATACGCTGTTCTTGTGCTTCTAGGGCCATTAACTTCCACTCATATTTTTAGTGCTGTTGAAAAGTGGCAATCAGCATATATATATATGTATAATATTATACTTGTTTATTAATGACTAACAAAATAAAATAAAATAGAATGAGAAGTTTCTCAATGTTATCCTATTTGCAATGTCTCAAATATTTTTGTCCGAAAAAATGTCAATGTAAGTTATTCACAAAATACCCTTCCTACATGCGCTATTCAGAGGCATAAAGGAGGCTGCGCTGAGTTCTCACGAATGCATAGGAACAGAGTCTTAGAAAAATAAATCAATTCTATCAATAACTATAAAAGTAATTCATTTTTTGTGGGATTAAGAGTGTCCATTGATTTTAAAGGCTTTTATAACTCGTATTTTATTTACATTTTATTTGGTAATGACCTTAATGCGGCCCCGCATTCAGCGCAAACATGTCAGTTTAGGATTTTAAATCATATTTTTTGATACGTTTATTTATTTTCAACCCAAATGTTAAAATAGCATTGAACTGCAAGATCTGGGACCACAGTCCACTGAGATCTCTAGAATTTACGTTGCACGGTAAACTGATTTAAAACTTTATATTTTGACGAACGCACAAAATTATCTCAGAACTCCTACAGAATAATGCATCGCAAGCTAGAGAAAATTCTTGCAGGACCAAACACAAATGCAGATATTGAAATAATTTTTAACTGTTCAATACAAACCTACTGACAACCACAGAAATATTCTTTCGTGATTGTGAATCGACCTGGCATTTTATCATGGAATTTGTTTTAGATGTACAATAGTATTTTAAATTATGATAATCTGCACATTTTGTTTGGTTATATTCAAAACTTAATTAACAGTTAATAACTTAATTAAATTTTGACACCATATTAGGGTGCTAATTGGTAGTAAGGGAAATTATAATCGAGAATTTCAAGGTAATACAAAAGGTAGAATAATTAATATAAAATGTACACATTTTAATGTAGCTACAGTGGTACGTATTTAAAAAAAAATTTCGACTATATTTACGAAGAAAAAAATGTAAGGAAAATCCAGATGTGGCATAATACCACTAACAAAAAAAAAAACCAAAATTGTTTCAGCCTCATCAGCACCACTATGCAAGCAAAGCAAGCTCGAGAGCCAAACGACTGCTTTGTAGGTGATTAAATCCATTACATTTCCAGAAGCAATCAATTAATAGATCCGAGACGAAATATCCCATTAGTCAAAATTAGGAGCGCTGCATTTTTAGCCCTCGGATTTAATTGACGGGTGCGGCCGCTGATTTATATCCCGGTATTCTTTGGAGAATAGGGCAGCAAAAAAGAAGCCTGGCCTTTGGACTGGAGCGGAAATTCTATTCTCTCTGTCATGAGTCTCCAGAAGGAGACATTAATTATTGTTCACAAAAGAACTGCTGGAAAGAAATTGGTAAATGATTGGTCACATACGTTTCTGATGCATAAACATGGCGGATATTTATTGGTTTTTATCAGATTTCATTTCACTTCACCCATTACGTGTTTTTAAATGTGGAATTTTGTAATCGATTCTTCACTCACTCTCTCATCTGCTTGAAATCCGTCATTTCTTACAGTTGAGTGTTCTTTGTGACAATAAACTGTTTTAATGTTCTTAGAACTATTGAGATATGAATCGATCAGCTGATAATTCATTCCTTACGGACGGCAGTAAATCTGGAAGTAGACTGATTCCGAGATTCCCTTATGTTTGTAAAGATGAATTATAAATTACAAATTCAGAAGTAGAAAATAATTTCTACCTTTCATTACACTAGCATAAATGAAGTTTTAAAAACTGCTTTTTCTAAAATTATTTAATTTGTTTTATAAATAGGAAATTTTGTAATCGATTTTTTCGCCGATGGATTGATATGCTAGAATTCCGAAATGTTCGAAAATTGTACGTTCTCAATAGAATTACAATAATTTAATATTTTTAAAACTTAATTATGATATAGTTAATTCATTTCTTTTAAATTTTGTTTATATACATATGGCACCATATGTTTTGGATATTAGAAGATTGACAAATATTATTTAAAATAATATATAATAATTTAAGGATTCAAAAATTCATATTGATGAAAATTAATTTTTTCAGTTTACTTTAAAAATGTTTGTTTTAAAAATTGCTTTTACTTAATGATATGAAGAGAGCTTCAGTGACATTTCTTGCTTCGAAGTCCATTTTGTGTTAGTACTATATGATCACCAACTGACATTAGAAGTAAAAACGAATTATAAATAGGAACGGCAGATTAGCAACAGATGTCCGTGCCTACGGCGTGCACAACTTCATGATAAATTCTGATGAAGATGAAGGTGTGAGCTTTTGCCTAAAGTGTTTGTAGCAGTCCAGACTTTCACCAAAAATCCGATGCATTTGAAAACACCTGACAAATGAATCTGGAGTTTGTAGCTCTCATTCTTTCACTTTATTTAATGCACGTCAGTTCGCTTCTCGCCCTGCATCATTTGACTTCGGTTCGAAATTTCAGGGTCCATTTCAAAATAACCGTGGGGTTATTTTTTTAAAAAAAAAGGAAGATAACTAAACTACAGTGCAGTGTGAGAGCTTCGAGGATGGGCACAAATTCTGTCATCTAACTGCGATCGTACTGTCTTCTGTTTGCAATTCCCATTGATGGGATTGTAATCCGGCAAATCAGATATTTATACCAAACTTTATAATACTATTTCATGCGATCGTTTCTTAACTGTATAATAATAACAACAGTGTTATCCGAAACTTATCACTGAAGATGAGAGTATTCAGTTTTATGTATTGTTGGTTGATCTAGCAATTTAGAAGATACAAAGGAAAATTCAGGATTTGCTTATTTTTTGTTGGATAAAACTTTTATTTTTAGTAAATAAACACTATTTTTTTCGTAAAAAAAAACAATTTGATAAATTACGAGGTATAAAAAATGTTTCATCATTTTTTTACTTGGTACACATTTTTTTTTTTTTTTGTAAGTTAATATTCTGAATGTAAGAGTACTTGTTAGACTTCGGTCATTTGACTTTATGTTATTCGTCAAATCTGTTGTTTTGCTTACACATTTCTTCATTCCTAAACGGTAATACAGCCCATGCTGTTTCACTGTCTGGCATCAAAATTTCTTAAGATCGAGGACCCGCGATACATTAGCAATCTTATTGGAAGCTGAACTTAAAAAAAAGTTTTTGGCTAGTGGAAGTCTCTTTCCTTTCGTTCCGAACAGATCACAGATTTTAAAACGAAATGGTTCGCATATTTTGAAATGTACGAGCACAGTTTTGTAAACTGAAGATATTCTAAAACAAGTTTTTGTTCTACTCATGAAAGTGTACATTTAATTTTGCATATTTTATTTTTCTCACGACAGTTCGGCAATCGCCCAGAGTACTACATGCACGCTCAAGACGAGATGGATATCCAGGCACTCAAGGCAGGCACGGACACTGGGAAACCGAAAAACATAAAAATCAAACATTTTCAACCCACTGGTGGTAACCAAAAAGAAATAATTGCCAGATCTGCAAGTGAGTATCCATTACTACTTCAATAAGGAGCGCGCCGACCCAATGTGAGAGGCGCGTGACCCTAAAATGATTGGTTTTACAGAAAAAAATTTTTTTTCCCCTATTGATTGCAGTGGAATGTAGATAATTTGAAAGACTCAAAAGAAAAATCCAAATGATTGAAAATCTCGAATTTAGAAAAATGAAGTCTGAAAGTGAGTAAAACAGGAGGAAACTCATTTTAATGACAAAATTGGAATCGAGGAATTTTTTTATATATTCAGCTATTTTAATAGCTAATTCATGAGAAAATACTAAGCAATCAGCTGAAAACAATTGTCATTTTTGGAGGAAAAAATCACTTTGAAAATAATAGTGTCATAAAGAAATGGTAGTTCACTTTCAGTTTGACAGTCCCGAAGGAGCCGCCCGGTTTTATTTGCAATCTGCCGTCGCACATGAAAAACTAAAAATGCCATCTTAAAGGTAGTTATAGACACTAAAAGATGCCGTACCTAAAATTTTCTTTTGGGGCGGGGGTGTCTATATATTTACAATGGTACCGGCTCTAAAATTTCCAATTGCAACACCTTTTTTTTTTTTTTGATGTCATGAATAGCTTTCGGTGTTGCATCGGTTGACATTCTCTGTTAAGGCGTTTCCATATTTAGATGTGTAAGATTAGATATTCTTTGGACGTTGGTAATATTCATTTTTGTCATACTTTTCAAGCATCTTTAGAGCTTCAATCCATATAGTAAAATCGTTTGCTATTTCATTCGTGACAAAATATTTAAAGTGAACATTTGAGGATTCTTTTCAAAAAACAAATATTCAAGAGCATTGAAAGATTTCCGCCTGAACCTGATTCTCCATGGCACCAAAATGGAAAGTGGTGTTGTATAAGTAAAAGAGACAAAATTAAATATATTTTTTATTAGTTAAAAGAAATGTTAATGAATGTTAAAACAAATCCTGCAAAAAGTGAACTGGTTTGAATTATTTTGCGCTTTGGTCCTGCATTTCTTTATTAGTGTATACTATTATCACTTCTTACTACTCATCAATAGACATGGAATGATACACCGCTTTATTTTAAAAACACGAAAAAAAGTAGTGCTTTTTATTCGCTGATAAATGTTTTCATCCATGTTTTACCTGCATCTTGGTGTTCTATGAAAATGCTTCTTACTTGCCAAAAGATTTCATTGTATGAAGTCATGCATATTGGATATATGCATGCTACAGACGTGAAAACCAAAATACAGAACATTGCTCTAAATGTTCATTCACATTTTTAATTTCCATTATTGTAGCCCTTTTATAAGCTTAAATTCATTACATATCTTGCTGCTTCTCATATGAATAGAAATTTGAAATGAGGTATAGTTATAAGAATTATTATATATAATTATAAAAATATGGATAGCTTTTTATTTGGCTTTGAAATGCTGCCGATCAAGTATTCCTCGAAACCAATATCGTTTTCTGCATTGTTGTAATATACAAATATATTTACAAAATTCGTTAAATATATTTCAAAAATTCAAAATATGGAATCAAGCGAAAAAATTCTATTACCATCCCATTTTATGAATAGTCGCCACTCTTAAGTGCGGGGGACAGCCTCATTGCGATAGGCTGAACTTTTCACTCATAAAATGTCACTTACAGAATTTAACAAATTCTAGGAAAATGGAAATGAATACTTCATAGGATGTAACTATTTAATTACAAACATTCTGATAAATTATTTCTTTTAACAATTTATGGATAATATACTACATCATTTCTAACAAGAAAAGCGCCATGTGTGTTTGCTTAAATGTATCGATATTTAGTTAAGTGTACAATATTTCTTACATGCATCTCAAACTTCATAAGATTCATCTGCCGTAATTATAATTACTATATTATTGTATATAATATCACAAATGGAATAAAAAATGATGTTCCAATATAAATTTTCGATTATTAAGCTGGTACTTCCTAAAGACATCTAAAAGAATAATTATCTATATATTATAATTATTATTAGAGTTATATAAAGACCTCTTACGAATTTTTTTAATCCAAAAATCTTTAAAGTTACTTTGAAACCCTTTCAAACGAACGCCTTTTTTCATGATTGCACGATGAACGATGTCGGAATAAAATCTGGCGGCTCAGGTTTTTTTTTTTCACTACTGTACAATACACAATAATGTGAATCTCAATGAATGAAAACAACTCGTTTTCTCATGATTTTTAGCTTTGACTTGGAATTAAATTTGAATTAATAGACATGATTCTTATTTCTTATTAATAGAAAATTCAGGAGAAAATATTGGAACTGGCTGAGCTCTTCAGATTTCATTTAAAACCCCATCTGCGCTTGGACTTATTTTCAAACACCTCTTTGGGAAAAGAATTTTGAATCGCACCAACAAATGCGGATCTTCCTTCATTTGAGAATGTCGGGAATCAGGAATGAAAGGAGTGATCTTTGCGAATGGTTTCATTGGAGTCATGCTCACTGAATAATCCTTACTTAAAATAAACTTTTTTTATTTTCATTAATTTAAAATGAAGCTAAATTTTGATTTTCCACGATAACGTTTGAAAATATTGCAGTAATTCTTACATCATCTTAAAATTCAAAAATGTTATTTTTCAATTATACTAATTTTTAGTATCTAAATTAAGTCTATTCTTAATCAATTGTACGACATTTACATTATATTTTCCAAAAATTTATCTCATGTAAAATAAAAATACAATTTAACCTACACGAGCACGTTAAGCGTGCGTGGGAAAACTTGTAGCCGTCACATGGTGATAAGCTCAAATTCAAAGACTGAGTTAATTCTTATTGCAAAGTAAATCGAGAAAAAAATAATAAATGGCCTAATGAAATGAAATAAATTTGAAATGGGATATGTTCTAAAAAATAAATGCAAGAAGAATTTTATATTCAAATTTTACGGGGTAGATAGAAAATAGGGAGATACAGTGAACAGAGCGGTGTAAGGTTTCTGTAATAAAAGTTATCAAAATTTGAAACTACAAGATATTTTGCTGACCAAGTTACATAAAGTATTTAAATGTAAATTTTAATGAACATCAATTCTATACAAATAGGTAGTCGCCAAAGATGGCGTAAACAATAAGAGAAATGGCATGTAGGTCATCTGATATTCGAAAATTCTTTTCTACAAATCAATATTACATAAATATTTTACAGAAATTGAACATGCTAAATAGTTGCTGTTTCAGTTGTGCTTGAAAAATGTCTAGTGAGTAAGTGCAAAAAATTAAAAAAAAAATGGCTTTATTTTCAGCTTTTTGATTGTTATATCAATCCTAATTAAGAATCTTTGAACCCTATAATTTCATTGAAAATTCCCTCTGCGGCCGCTTTTCAGAGAGAAGAGAACCAAATTATGTCTCATATCAAAATGAATGTTTACTTTTCTGCGCAGTGTCTGTATCAAATTGAAATCTCGAAAATCTGAATTTGCAAAGAATCCGAAATGGATTTTCTCATAAAAGTTTAAGACTTTTTACATAATTTGCATCAAAGGAGTTTATTAAATTTGTAGTTTTGGCCTTTTCACTTTTTGGTACATGAAAGAAAACAAGGAGAAAACATTATAAACGTCGAAAAGTTGGACTTAAAATTTTCAAGGAATCTTCGCGTTCAGGTCTTCCTGAGTTCGAAAAACATGTTTGAAACATAATCTACAATTTTGCGCTCGAGACAGCAGGGAAAAATAAATAAGCAGAAATTTCAAATGTAGCTTGAATATAAAATTTGTAAATTTGATAAACCTAAAAGAGATTTCATAAACATGAAAAAAGAGAAATCCCAAAGGGCCCAAGGCAGAAAAGTCCAAAATTTACGTCCGATTTTCTACCGTACACTGCAAAACTCAAAAGCGGAACTGCATGCGGATTTCAAAAAGGTGCACGCACGCTTCCGGATTTTTAAGGGTTTCTCACCTCCTCTCGAGCTGCATTGAAGGGGACGCTTAAAAGAACAGAATAGAACGTTCCATATTTTCCAACTATACGAAATGGCGAAGAGTGTCCTAATAATTGCGTTCGATTTGAGAGTTACCTATGAGATTTTTGTCTTAATGGCAAATTAAAATGGAAAATGACAGCTTTTTAAATTCTGAAACAAATATTTTGATTTTTGATTTTTCAGAACCAGCGGGCACGCGGATGCAAATTCGTGAAATGCTGGCTAATGGCAGCTTGGAAGCCCTCGAAGAGCTCGTCCTCCAAGGTCATGGGGATCGTCTTCTCGGAGAAACTGCTACCAACCCCCTCGTCAGAGATTTTATTCAAATGGTGCCCATTTATATGGTGAGCTTTACCTTACGTTCCTCCAAATTTCGGGCCTATATATTTTTATTCATGTGGACGAGTGACATATTCATAAAAACTTTTTATTCTCCTATGCTGAGTAATGCCTCGTGGACCATCCCTTGTATTGATTCAATCGACAACTTTCGAATCCCATTGGCGTCATCAGATTGTATTTTCTTTCGGATTTTTATTTCTCCGTTCAATGGAAAGCATGAATGATTACATAGTCTTCTTTTAGATCCAACTACAGGAAACACAAATTTGGAATGCGAGAAATGAATTTATCATTTCTCAGTGCCAGAGATTCATTTGAATGCTTTGTTTTCTTTCCAGGAAAGGATTTACGAGATCCACCGGGCTGTGGCGCGGGGCCGGCTGCGGGATGTTCAGACTTTGCTGGACCGCAAGAAGCTTGCCCTTGCCCGCGACCCCCTCGGGGCGACTCCCCTGCACAAGGCCGTCATGTACGGACACAAGGACATCGCCGAATACATTGCCATGAATTTCCCACTCAGCAAAGATACCAAGGACTTGGTATGGAAGATTAACTTTGCACACTTCAGTTCAATTTCACTCATTTTTATGCTTGTAAACATGATCTAATGATCAATGGTCTTTCCCGATGCGTCAGAGTTTCGTGCATGCAGAAGTTCTCCGTAGCAGTAGGCAATTTTCATTCTTTACGAACACTAAATAAATTGAATACTACATGAAAGAATATAATTAAAACTTAATTTATAATTTTTACTCTAACAAAAGTCTTTTACAAAACTCGCTTTACTGAATTTGTCTCTAAATATGATTACAAAATGTATCGTAATATTTTTATTCACAATTCAAACGAAAAAATTAAAGAGAGAAAACAAAAATAATAGTAAGGCTATTTTTAACAAAAGTGTAATGAAGGATGACATTTTTTCTGCAGAATATAAAATAGTCAAATTGTCACAGCATTGAAAACTAATAATTGAACTAAATAAATTATTAAATAAAAAAAGCGTAGATTTTTCAAAACTGAGCAGAAAAGTCTCATATCTATGTTTTTTTTAAATTGATAAAAGAAGAATATGATATAAAAATAATCAGTAAAAGAATGATTTTAAATTATAAAAGCCTTTATTATTTATTGTTTAAAGCTTTCACTTACTTACCCAAAGTCGTCGTATATGGTGCATGAAAATTAACAAAACATGTGTGTTAAACATTTAAAAGACAATGTGTCACAAAACAGAACATTCAGAAAAAATTTAGATGCAAAATAATTGAGTTGTTGTGAAGGAACATCGCGCCTAGAAAGGGGAGATCGAATTGTATGATGAAATAATTTTGAAATATTGAATGCGCCGATTTTTTTACTTGAAAGTGAAATTTCATTTAAAGCAAATAGCTTGAGGTTAAAATAAACACTTGAAATCAAAGTTCATAAAGCTCTGTCATTTCACTATGAATGCAGTCAGTTTATGAACTGTCGGTAATGTCTATCTATTGCATCTTCCTCTTTCTTAGGACGGCCGAACGCCTCTCCATTACGCAGCGGGACTCAAGGATAATCATGAAATGTACAACACGCTCATCGCCTTCAGTGCCAATCCCCTAGTTCTAGATTACGTGAGTTTTATTTCTACTATGTTTTAAGTTTCAGATCATCTAAAAATATTTTTATAAAACAAGAAGTTACTATCACTATTAGCTTAAATAATGATTCATTTTTCCTTCCATGTCTTTGGTTAAAAACATCATTAGAAATGCAGACATGTTTCTGGGATACTAAATGATTCTGTAAATATTTAAATAGAACTTTATTTATAGAAAGGCAAGACAGCCGAGTATTACCTTCAGTTCCCTGAGCACCTCCACATGGAGCAGCTCTTGAAGCAAAGTCAAAGGGCCAACGCCAACTACATGGCCAACCACGCCAATAGGATAAAAGCGGTCGCTTCACCCAAAAGAAGTAAGAGCTTTTTCAATGCAATATTAGTAGCGCTCTTAAATGTGTAAAAACTTTTCCTATCACACATAAAGCAAAATATAAAAGAACGAAAAAGTCTTATTAATTTGGATGTAAAGACATAAATCTGTTTGTTCCCCTTTAGAATCCCCTTACCCTACAAGAGCAGCATTGTCTTTAGACTTGAATGGAAATATTCGTCCACAAAATGGAGAAGTGGTAAGCTACATCTGTTCACATGATTAATTAAACGACTCAAAACAAATGGAACTTATTGCTTGACTCATGTTGAGAGTGATTCTTAATTGATCATTCATATTTGATGGGAGAAGAGAGGATAGGGAATAGCAAATGAATGTATTTTCAGATAGGAATTATGAACCAGGTAACAAGAATGTTTGTTTCCGCCTCTCAATGCATAGAAAATACCAAATTTTTCCTTGAACATACTCCAGGCAGTACATTCATGTTGTCAATCTTAGCAGGTAGTAACGACTTTGCGATACTTCTTTTGACCATAAAATAAAGAAAGCACAATTATTTGATTTATGATTCCGTAATTAGATTTCCGTAATTTTCTGAAGTATTTTGACCCACGTAATATTTTTCGCATATGGAATCATTTTTTCATTGTTATTCTTTCCTTCCTTACTAAACAGAAATAAAAACGATAAACCTCCTCATCTATTTTCAGATTTAATTTGCTCAGCTTGTCGTTTTTAATTATACCTCCAGTTTTAACTCTGACGCTCTAACATTTGCTTCAAGCTCTTTCTCCAACATTTAATGCTTCGGAAACAGTTTCGTTAATCTGAGTTAATCTGAATTATGAATTTCTGGTATCATTGTTCTGTTGATTGATGAAACACACATGTGAATTTTAGTTTGGCACGCTTAAAACTGACATGCTTTTCTATTTTACTCGGAAACAAATCATCGAGGAGGCTCGGTATGAAACTTTTGAATGCAGCTCGTTATAAATCAGTGCCTTATTTCGTCCTGATTGTGCGAATGAGAAGGCGCGATTTTCTGTTTTGTGAGACACGGATAATGAATCTTTTGCACATTTCAAATGACAGAATGTAGATTAAAAGAAAATCAAATTTATTGCATTTGAGCAAAGATTTTATTTGTGTACTTATTTATTTATTTATTATTATTGATTCGCCGGGAAATGAGAAGTCCTACGTTACATGAAAACATCCAGCAACTTTGTTGACAATTCCTAAAGTGAGTAAGAGACTACAAACAGCATCTTTGAGTGTAGCTTATTTTTTTTTTTTTCCTGACTTGTTTATTTCATTTTTGGAGCAACATTGATCTGCCCTTCATATTTGTCACACACTTATTTTTGTAAAAGAAAGGTAAGAATTTTTTTTTATTAAATTGATTGTTCGCTTTTACACACTTATTTTAAAGTATGTAAAAGCTGAAATATTTGCAAATATGAAATTTTCTCATCGATTTTAAATTTATTTCCTGTTGGATTAAAATGCCAAAATTTTAATTGTGAAACACAATCATCAATGAATCTTTGAATTTAATTACTTTTAATTCCATACTAAAGGAGCCACCTGAGAATAAATTTAAGAATAACAAAAAGTAATTGAAGATTCCGTAATATTTATAATGATGAATAATAGGTTGCACCCTAGAAAGTAGAAAACAATTGAAACGAAAAGATAATTTTATTTTTAAATATGCTTTAGAAATGTGTTTTTGAAAACTACTTTTATTTAATCTATTTGTTATTGCATCTGTGTGCATATGATATGCGACGCACCAATCAACCTTCTTTTCAGAGCGATTCGGCTGAAGACTCAGAGGTTCAGAAGAATAATCACGTGAGCTTCAAGATGCCCAAGAAAACACTTTTCAGAAGCCAACCTCTGCTGCCACCGCCGAAACTAAAAAGTACTTTTATCTTCATCTTTATCGTGCAGGAGAAGGTGCATTATTTTATGAATTTAGCTTCATATTTATTCTTATAATAAGTGTCAGCTTTATTTTTTCTAAACATTTACAAAATGTATGCCTTAAAAATATTTGCAAAGATAAAAGGGTAAAAAGAGAAGAATAGTCTTTATTCTTTTATTGATTTTTAATGGATTTTAATCATAAAAACGAAATCTTTTTATAGGAAGTCTTTCTCAAATTATTTTTTAATTCAAACTATATTTAATTATATATAATTATATTTAATTTTATTATATTATTATGTTATAAAATTATACAAAACTAAAACATTGTAATCGTCAAAAATTCGGGCTCTCTATTTTAGTTAATATTTACGCTTCAATCCAGAACATATATTTATGTCTGTCTCTATGTTAATATAACTTAGAAACGAGTTACCTGGATATGGTATGTGATTTTAAGACAACCTTATATTGCTGTCAAATTTTAAGTGATATATAGCAAAGGGAAGTCTGTCCGTCCGTTGTATACAATGATTGAAGAATGTCGGTTCCATTGTAAAGATTGTCGGTTCCATTGTAAAGATTATTGTCTGTGTCTAATTCATTTTAGAGTTCATTCTCAGTGGATCTATGTTTTCGCAAATATTTGGAAGAGATTACCTATAAAGGTTATAAGATGAAGGAATAGATTTTTTGTTATTTTTACCCTACAGTTGTTGATTTTTGTTAAATTCCTTTTAAATTCGATAGATGGGAAAAGATGTTATTCTTAAATGCGAATACTTGGATCGGTTCATTTGAAGAGCCGCTCTTTCCAAACAATCCCCTTATCATCGTATAGCATCTCAAAAGATTCAATCCAAATATATTCAAATTTCAAGGATTGAGTTTATTTCATTGGACGAAATTCATAAAATATTTCCCTCCATTTTCTCTCATGTTTTAAAATTTATGATGATCCATTTAATCATCCGTACTCAAAATTTTGTATTCTGAATATGTGGGCATACGTTTCAGGCATTCAACGACATGCAAAGGTGTCCTGAAGTAGGAAAAAGGCGTTCATTTCTTGATATATTTCAATTAGAAATGTATTTCTAGATGCAAAGTTTCATTTAATAAGGCAGGTAATTGTACGAAAAACTTTGATTTCTGTAAGGATTAAAAATAAATTCTATCTATTTTGAAAAGTTTCAAATTTCTATCAGTGTTGAATATAATAAGAGATAATTATATAATCCTGAATATATTCCATTTTTTATTAACAGTTAAATATAACTATTTATCTGTCATTTTAAAAACTAATTTCATTTTTTAAGAAGACAAATTGCTTTAAAAAAATTTTCTTTCCAGATTTATATGAGGGATAAAATAGGGTCAGTCTATTTTAATAATGAGATGAAAGTAAAATAATCGTTTCGAAAGCCTCATAGGTCGAAAAGGGTGCGAATTCAATCTTTGGATAAGTGTCCATGTACAGAATTGCAGAGGGGATCAGTCATCATCAGACAATACAACTAAAAGCAGGATTCTTTTGTGGAATCTGCTGCGCTCCCCTTGCATACGGTAAAGATGGATAAGCATCAACGTCAAACTTTTGATGAGACTTGAGAATCTATTGAAAATTGAGTTTACGAAATATTGAAAATTGCGTTTATGGAAAATAACACTTTACAGGAATTATTTCAAGTGGATAACCATTGAAGTAAGAATCCTATCAAGATGCTGCAGTGCGCTAGAACGACAGTCGAGCTTCCATGTTGAAAAAGGCATCGAATGTATATAGTCTGTGGTGCCGTTCAATCATTGATTAATGGCCTGTATGATTATGGATGTCTTAAATGTGGGGATACCATCTGTGCATACAAATCTGAGAGAATCGTCCCCAAATCCTGCATATCAGGCGAGAAGTTTCTGACAGTTGATTACTCATCTAGATCACCCTCTCCACTTGTCAGAATGAGCTCTACTTTATATTTCTCTCTTCATGAAATGTTATTGGACCTTAGTGTGTAGGGGGGGGGGGTGAATGGGAAAATGTGGAATAACATAAGATTTAAGAAGACGAAACAAATGTCTTGATGCCTTCAGGGTTGTTATGAATAAATGCAGAGTAAATGTAAATATGACTTTGAATTGGGAGTATTTTGAAAGGGAAAAAATGAATAAATCTTAAAAAATTAGCTGGAAAAATTTTCCTCCTCGAAACATCTCATTGAATGCATAGAACATTCAAGGGAACTTTTTCTATACATTTTTGGTAAATTAAAATATTAAAAAACGTTTTTCCTCACCATTTGATATGATACAGCTGAAATAAAAATATTTGAATCCTTAAAGAGCAAGTCATCCCTTGAAGTATCAAATGAAAAGGAAAAAAGACTATAAATATTGGGTTTCCACTTTAAAAAATCATTTGATGAATTCAAAAATGATATGACATGATTATTTTTGTCATGGAAAAGATTTTTACGAACATCACTGTATAATTTGTATAGACTTAAAATCATACACTATTTTTTATGTGTAAGACCACACGAATTTGCATTGTACCTATGGGATAGCAGAACCAAACAATACGACTGGGAAAAGAAAGAGCAGTTTACTAGACGGAACGTGATTCCTGGAAGAGAGCGGTCCGCGAATCCTCAGTAGGACTCGACAGAATGATCTTAAAAAGTTAGGATAGGTGAAAAATTTAGTCAAATTCCTTTAACGAGGCATCTCTTGTTTTGCTTACACAGAGTAAAAAAGTCTGAAAAAAACGGAACAAGAATTCGTGATCGCCAATTCAGAAGACCCGTGAATAATAGCCATTCTGTGGCTTTCATGAATGAGACGTCAAGAAAAGCGGAGTTTCATTTGTTCTTGCTGTCAAGAATTTTTTGGATAACGACGTCTGAAAGTTATTTTTATTTAGTTAGCAGCAAATTTGAAAGTTTCAGAACTCTTAACTGTAATGTGTCATGTCACAGCCATTAGCCATTAACCGATGTCAGTGGTAGAGAACGATGCTGAGCAAACATAAGTAAAAGATTTCGACAGGACATAAAAACGATGTAAGAGTATCAAATAAAATACTGATATAATGACAAATTATTATCAGGATCTATAAAACAATGTTCACTTAAGAATGTCAAAGGTGAGAAGCGTTAGGAGTGAAATAAAATAACGATTCCTTTTCTTTTTATTTTGTTCTTGTCATTTATTTATTAGCCTCTATTAAGTTTACATATACATTTAAATATTGTTATATTTTTAATTAATTAGATAATTTCATACAATTTGTCAAGAAAAATCTAATGTTTTTCTATAATTTAACGCTCATAGCTTAAGAGAGGCATTTGAAGATTTTTCTAAAAATCTTTGCAATACTAATGGAGACGATTTCGCAAAAACGTTAAAAAAACGAAGAGCCACTGCTCGAGTAAATGGGACACTCGTCTCATTAAAGATTATTGTTGGAATATGCAAAGCAGCATTGGAAACAAAGTCAATTCAAGAATTCTAAAGAAATGGAACATTCGAAATGAAACAGAGAAATATTTTCTTTTAGAGGTTTTAATTTAATGCCTATACCCTAAAATTAATTTAATGCGTTATTTTAAATAACATTATCACCATGTCTTATAAACAGAACCTGATGGCCAAAAAACAAAACTCTTATTCCTTTTCAACACATAAAATAATTTAAAATGAGTTTTAAAGAATTATCTTTTAAAATGTGTGTTGATCTACGCAATTGTCATAATATATGAAAATTGCATAGATCCAAGGGTTACTGTTAAGGGTTTAAAACCTCAATCGTTACTGCTAAACCTTACTGCAAGAAATACACCTCGTCATTGCAGAGGAGAGAACTCGACATAATGACATTACTACCGAAGGAGTGAGAACCTGCTTACTGCGATTACTTTCCTACAAAGTACTCGGGGTGATCTCCCTATTTCCGGGTATTTGTAGTACATACAATCTTAAAATTCAATATATATATATATATATATATACACAGTACATTTAAGTAATCACTTGGGGCCATTTTCAATAATAACTCATCCGAGCCAAAAACTTTTCCTGCAGGACTGGAGATCAACTCCGCAAACATCAAGCGATGGGTGAGAGAGGAGGACCTCGAGAAACTGGAGGGCGCCGTCCTCGAAGGCTACGGGGAGAAGGTGGCCTCGCAAAGAACTGACAACGCCAAACTGCAGAAGTACATAGAGGACCAGGTGAATTGGCACATCTCGACAACTTAAATTCTTGTATAAGTGCACCCAAATGAGAAATAGATGGCTGATGTACTTCATTTAGATTTAACTCGAAAACTCTACATACTGCTCATTCACACAGACGCACTGATTAAGCTTCAGCGCTCTTTTGTATATTAAGAAAGAAAGTAGAGAATTTCGGTTAGAAGCTATGACGCTGCTGATTGATTCAGTTCTCAAAAGTGTCTTGCATGTCCTAGACACTGTTGAATCATTATCTTTTCAAGGTATTTTTAAAAGCCAAACAGATAAAAGTTACAATGAGAGATATCATAGATATGCAGAGGAACTTTGAGGGTTCTTATTGAAATTTTAATTGAAATGAGAGGTCTTCTTACCAACATATACACTAACACTGTTCGAGAGCTATATTAACTCCCTCAAAAGCTTCCTTCAGATAATTTTTTGGACGGGCTATTTGGACTTCAGAAATTTCTAGCATTATCATCGAGCATGAATCTTCTCACTACATTCCCTCGTGCAGGTGAATCATTTCCTTTTTCAGAATAAGAGAGAGATGGAGATCACAGCAGGAGCGGTCTTTTTCAAACATCACCATTTCATGATGTGCTTTTGAACACATAAAGCAGGTACGATTAGATACAACACCTTTCCGAAAGCATCCATTTTTCCTTTGGGCATGCCTTAAACAAAAGTTATTTAGAAAAACATTTCTATTCTTCTTCATTAGACAGAATTCAAGTAGTTTTTGGAGAAATTTCCAATGCTTTAAAAAAGTTTCGTTGCCATTTAAAAGAAATTCCTCAGCAGGTGTCGATCTCTTTGTTTCAAAACAATCTTTATAATTGAGTGGCGAGTTCATGTGATAATTTTTAAAGCAAACAGCATTCAGCTTTATTTTCTTATCTCGGATCTTTCTTCGTTCTATAAAGCTGCATTTCATACTGATTACGGGGAATTTTTTTCTTCTAAATGACTGGAGAGCATCCATATTAAAAATGCTCTTGAATAAAATTCTTAGTTAAATTCTATTTTCAAAAACTTAGTAAAGCAATGTTGAGGTAACTAAGTTCAGAAATAATTGTTTTTTTTTAAAAATGGCAATGGATTCCTCCAAGGCCTGTTATGATGGCAATTAAAGACTCAAGTTTACTGTAGAAATTAGAAGAATTGTAATTGCCAAACAAAAGAATGCCCATTCGCATCCTTTTTATTAGCTTTCCCATTCAACTCTGAGGATTTAAAAAACGAGGAATATAAAAAGAGTTGAGGAAGATACACATTTCTCTACTTCTTTGTATATTAGAAGGTTGTTTAATTTTGGCCAGAATTAAAACTTCTCCTTCTTTCTTTTAGGTTCCAAAACTTGTGCGAAAAATCGAGGCCATACATATTGCCGTTTCAAACGACGACCTGACCGAGTTGCAGAACCAGCTGCATGAGACGGATCATATGGTGCTGGCCAAAGATCATTTCGGAATGGCTCCTATTCACAGAGCTGTGCTTATGAACAAGCCAGAGACACTCGCCTTTCTCATAGAAAGGTTCCCGGAGACCGTCAACGCCAGGGATAAGGTATGTCAGGGAATAATGAACCCATCATTAATTCTCTTCATTCACAACTGGTGCCTTTTGTTAACTTTTTTGACAGCTGTTTAACCTTGTGCCACAATGAATTGGAGTTTTCTCTATATACTTGAATTCAGCTGCATATTAAATACCAATTAATTGTGTCAATCAAATTCAAGAAACAAAGAAAGTAAATTTAGGAAATCACTAATGAATTTAGGTGTTAAACTTCTTATTTGGGCCAAATAAAAAATCAGAAGGAAATAGAAGCACTATGAAGATCTTACAATATTTTATGCCCACCACCGTTGTTCTATCAGACGTCACTTTGTGTCAAAAACTTCTGATTAGGCTACCACGAAGGTAAATTATCTGTGAAACATTAAATCTGTTAGGCAGATACTTGAAATTTGTAACATCTTTGATCGCATAGTAACTTTGGAAAATTTTTTTAAATATTCTGATATTACAAGATATTTTCAAGGAATGCTAGTGTTCTTTTTGCTATTTTTAAACAGCTTATTCATTATATCATGTCTCGGAGACATGAGTCACTAATAATCCAAATATTTCTCCGCTTGAAATAAATTCTCAAACTGAAATTGAACTCGGGCCAGTGACACATACCACTTTGTGTCTTCTGACCAACCTGTTTCATTGTGGTGAGAAATTATGATTTCGAATCTGCCCAGTCAAAGTTAAAAATTCCTCCCATTCCTTTCAAGGTCATGCCCGGCCTACCACATTTGTTTACAATCTGTTAACCTAATTACGGAAAGAGCCATCCGTCATCGGTATTAAATACTATAAATAATAAATTAATCTGATATCTTGCTAATTACTCAAAATTCCGAAATAATGCACATTGTTTTGTTTTTTGCCAATTAATGAGGTTGCAAAGGTTGCTCAGCATATCATTTGGTGTTTGGTTGTATTTCCTTACAATGATTTGTCTTAACTAATTGATTGTATCTGATATTGAGTAAGAGATGGCAGCATAAATAGAGTTAATTTGAGCAGCCTGTAGAGAAAAGCAACAGCCTCAACATGCAAACTTTGTATCCACAAGAATTTCATCAATTAATCTATCCATTCAGAGGATTTCGCCGTAAGTTAAAAAGGGTTATTGTAAGAGTTATTTAAAGAGATATTACATATTTTACGAGGCTCAGTTTAAAAATTATGACACTTTTTCTTAGAATGTTTCTGTTCATTTTAGGAAGGTCGCACTGCCCTGCATTACGCAGCAGCCATGTCCAGAGAGCCTGGGGCTTCGAATTACTTCAAGATACTCCTAGAAGCTGGGGCGGACCCGAGGATCAGAGACAATGTAAGGAATTTTGGGCATCTCAATAAAATTATTCTCATGTGTTTTATCTCAAGAAGATAAAAGAATTTAAAAAAAAAAGGAAATAGGCTGCTGAAAATTTCAAATTGTCAAGTGAGAACAATTTTATTTGACAATAAGAATAGTGATGAGCCAAAATTGAATGCGTAAATCATTGCTTCTTCCTTGATATGTTGAAACCTCAAAATCATCTTGACAAAAGGGAGTGAACTTCGTCCCATGATCATTCGGCAAAGCAGGAAACCTTTGAGGTCTAATTGATAATGGCAGAAATAAGGTTTTTGTGAAAAAAGCCTTGGCTTAAAAATTTTCTGAAAAAGCACTTATTTATGACTAACGTTGACTAATTTTTATGAAATATAAAATATCCACTCAAATGTAAAAAAATATTTCTAATAAAATAAATTCAACTTTGCTCGACGCTTATTAAAATTTGTCCTAAAAAGTTTTCTTTCCGACTCATTTGTAGCCATATTATATATATTTTTTTAGTTTTAATTAATGAAAACTATTTATTGATACGATAAGAATGCATTCGGAATTCAAGTGCTTTCTTTTGTCTACCCCTTTACAGCAAGGTCGATCTCCGGAGTATTATCGCACTCATCACGTGCCGATCCCCCACAAGCTCAACCAAGCTCAAAAGTTCGGCAAGAAGCTAAGGAGCAGGTCGGAACCCCCACCCCAGCACAGGATGAAGAAGTTGCCGGGTAATTAACTGGCCTTACTTCTAAGCATCTTTATCATGCCGTTAATTATAGAAAATCATCCTCACCTAAAAAATACGATTTGTTCAAAATTGCGTACAAAATTCTCTGAAATAATGAAAATGGTGTCCGTTCTAGTACCTTTAACAAATGCGGTATAAAGTATGAAAGATTGAGAAAATTCAGTTCATCTGCTGTGAAAAATTCCGAATCGATGCTGAATTTTCAAGTTGTACCGATTCAGTTGGAAGCTGCTATGAATGCTAAACAATGGGATCAATTCACGATCGCGTGACAGGTACCAAACAAACCGCTTCTGTTTAATTTTCAACCGTTCTGCGCATGTCGTGATGTCTGCCGATAGCGTTGACGAAACCATTGTTTAGTAAATATTACGCTAACTGATGAATTATTAAAAACTTCTGATTTTTTTAAAGATATTATTTTTAATTATTTTCTCCAAATTTTCTTAGTTATACAATTTTATTTCTTATATTAAAATTTTAATTAGTATTTTCAATGGAATTATTGTTTTTGCATAATTAATTAACATCGCTTTTTGATTCGTTTGGTGCCGCTTTATTCTTTAATCCCCCCCCCCTTTTTTTTATCCGAAGGATGCATTTTGACAAATGACAATCGCAGTGTTTTTGAAAAATTATATATGTTCTTTTTTACATATTATTTAAATAGTATTGAATGTTGAATCTAATGAATATAGTTCTCCCAGTTAGTTCTTTTTAAAAATGATTATTACTCTTAGATAAGTTAATATTTTAAAGCTTACTAATAAAATTATAATATTTTTTTTCTTATGTAATTACTTTTATAAATATTGAGACTTTAATGTTTTCGGTTTGCTCAGAGGAAAGAACATGAAACTCAAATTAGTATATATTGAATAAATTATGTTTACAATTTCAAATTATGAAATATAAAAGGTATGGATACCCTTTTTTAAAATGTATGCAAATTATGAATAAATAATTTCATTTTAATTTGTAGAAATCATTAAAGGAAAACAAACAAAATCATGCTTTCATAATTTTTATTTACGCATTACAAATATATATAGAGAGAGATTGAGAGATAAAATATATGTGATAATTATTTGAAAAAATATGATCAAATGTATGTTTCAATGTACTCACTAATTCAAAAAACTAAAAAAAAACTATTTACTATTTATCAGCATTTATTTTTCTAGACTCTTAGAAATAATATAAACACAGTATGACAAGAATGTCAATGTCAATGATGAAATCAATTTTATTCAACAGAAACATCCTATATACTAAAGAACAGTTTTTTTTATCACTAATTAAAACATAATGTCGAACAATACACTTCTGAAGCAGAACATTTATGAATTTTTTTTAAATGCTAAAGTTACATTCATAAAAATTACATTGAATGAATATCATAAAATAAAACAAAAACATACAATACAGTCAATTTAATAAACAAGAATAAGGTCATGATATATAATACAGAGAGAGAGAGAGAAGTTAAATAGGATATAAAGAGGAGTTGAAAGAAACAATTTTATGCTTTCATAGAATTTTATAATTCAAAATTGATATGTAAAAGAAATAGAAAAATAAAAGTGAAACATGCATGTAGCAATGAAGTTGGGAATAAAAATATAATAAATATGGATAAATAAATATATATGGATAAATAAATATATATGGATAAATAAATATGGATTTTCAATGAAAAGACCTTTATTTATTAAAACCGAAATCACTGAGGTGCGCAGTGTTATAACAGGATATTATGATAACACTCAATTTCAGTTTAAATACAATAAACTATTGACATTTCATTTTTAACAATAGAAAAGTTGTTTGATATAAATTCACTTTGAACCCATCATAAATCTGCAAATCTAATTAGAAAACTAGTAATATTCACTTCCACCCAAATTTAGCATTATAGAATTTGTTATTTTTGAAACGGGAATTTGTTTACTTACATTAATTAAATTTAGATAAGATTCTGTAAAGAAATGCAATGTAATATTCATGTAAACATTTTAAAACCTTCTAAGCATATTCAAAATTATCTGAAATTTTATCAAAAATTAGTAAATTAGAAATGCACTCACGATTTTGTTTGATTGTTTTTGACGGTAAATCGAGTAGCGATTTCTTTTTCTTCGTAGAGTTTTCCTAACAAATTACTGGAACAGATATATTTAATAAATGCACACACGCTGAATGAATTCTTCAAAATGATCGGAGCATATCACCGGCTTGAAAAAATTCTATACCGAAGCTATCAACCCAAGTCAGGATTTTTGAAAGGAAAATAAGAAAACATTTTATCATGACAGTCACTCTTGTGTTTCGCATTAAAGCATGCATCAATCAGCACACCAGTATTTCCTCTGTCAACACATAAGAGGAGGAAAGAAAACGACTCAAAAATTCTAACTTCAAATGTAAACGAAAAATCCGCTTCATACTCGGCGGAGAACGTTAATGGCAGACGGATCGACGAAAGCGGTGCGGATGAAACTTAAATGCCATGCGCAAGAAGTACATGACATGTGACTTTTACGTCACATGAATGGTGTGGGAAGAGAATTTAGATGTATTGATTCAACAAGATCTGATAATTTGATTGCCCGAATAAGGATACATTCCATTCAACTAGTATATATTCCCATTAGAAATATATAAATAAATTATGAGCAAAATGATATTCCAGCATTCAAAGTAATATAACTGCTAATCACATAAACATTCACGTATTCTGACAATTACAGCTATGAATCTCTTGTCAACAGCGCAATATATAGTGCAAAATAGAGTGCAATCAAAGTTGGAAAAAATTTTCGCAACTAGCATTTGAGATGATAACTTGCAGATAAAAAGCTATTTTAAATTTTAAATCATTCGTTTGCTCATTTGTGGGTTCTTAAATTATAAATCTTAGAGATGATAATTAAAATTAAACAAATCTTTATTTTTTCTCTTCATTTTTATATCTCGTAGCACCTCTATGAAAAAATGATGCTCTTTAAGCAATCCATTACGCCCGGCAAACGTTGTAAAAGTAGTTGGACAATTCGACATATTTTCATTGTATGTTTATTTTTGGCTTAATGCAACACAAACATTTTAATGTAATAGTTTGTGGTCATTTTTAATGGATCGAAACCATATTTTAGCTTCCTTATTTAAAAAAGGCGGTTTCATCAAGAGAATTTAGCAGATTTGCAACATATTCTTTAACCGTTTGTCTGACTCTGTGATTACACGTGGAACTTGGTTTACAATCTAATTTTCCTTCTTTGAGTACATAATTTTGAGATGAATTATCACAATTCGGTGCAATTTATTCAGATACTTGATTTTGAGTGAAAATAATATCCGAATACTTGCTTACTTGAGAAATGGTTTAATCTCTGTGATGTTGAAACCAGTTTTCGGTAAACAATTTCTCCAAACTGATCACTATTGCGGCAGCATAAAGCTGTAACTGTGTGCTATCTTAGAAATGACGATCACGATACATCTCTACTAATAATAATGAAGAATGTATGTGTGCATGTGTTGGAGACTTAGTAGGCCTGACTGTTTCACCTAAAACTACCAAATTAGGTATATGTGAACCTTCGAAGGTAAAAATGCGCGCCTCGTTAATTAAAAATCAAGCTGTATTTTAGTATTTTTCCGCAATTTCAAAAATATTAGCGCATAAAAATAAATTTAACACCATTTCCAAAGTTAAAAAATTATCTTTTTAATGGCACCAGTTTAATAGGCATGCAAACTTTTCTTGAATTTTGGTAAGTTTTTAAAAATATTTTTTTCTCGCCTCATTTCCAACACTAGATACATTATTGTTCTGAAGCTCGAACAATTTTCATTGTTTTCATCAAAAATTTAATTGCGTGCCTTTTTTATTTGTTGAAAGCTAAATAAGAAGGATTCTGTTTAATATATTTGTACTTTACAAGGCGGGTAAGAAAGTGGTTACAATACCACTGAGTCCCACCGGGGTACCTCAGATTTGCGGATGAGAAGCTTCCGGCATGGTGGTTGGGTCCCACTAGAAATGGTGTGGGGCCGACTACCCCCTATCAAAGATGGTATGTGTTTCCCACGGAAAGAGTTGTACCGTGGCCAGTGATGGTCCTTCGGACTCAACCATAGTTCCCGCCAGTGCGATCGAGGTGGTCCAGTCATTCTGAGTTCACCGTATACCTCATGGCAGATCATATCAGTAAATATAGGATTACAATACCGCGAAATTAAGAAGATAGATAGACTGGACATTTTTCTTTTTTATAGCATTATGATTTGTGGTCTCCTTTTGAACAGTTAAAGCACACAATAAACACGTAAAACAATTAAAATAACACGGCTTTTATATCGATCAGTTTAATGGAATCGTGGAGATGAAGCTATATCTAAGAATTTATCTAAAATCAAATATAACCAATATTAACAGCTGATTTTCTTGAAATCAAATAATTTCAAGAAAATAATTTTCGGAAATCGTCATAAACAACATTTATTTACCCTTCTGTTAGTCGCAATCTGTAAAAGAACTCCGTGCCGAATGATATTTTTTCCCAACTAATAACTGAGTTTTTTTCGACCTCTCCACATGTAGGAAACTGTAAGATATTGCTTGCAACTGGAGGGGGGGGGGTTGAATTTGTTTCGGTAGAAACTTCAGTTTCTTGTCGCTATAAAAGATGTCGGCCATTTGCTGAACATTTAACAGATGCTGAACTTTCTTTAGTCTTAAAGGGCTCGAACAATGTGTAGATATTTATAAAACAATGTTTTAATTCGCAGGCATCATTGGCGCAGGAAACTCTCTGCCTCAGATGACCCTGGACAAAATAAACAGTTGGTTACAAAATGGTGACCTTGAGAGCATAAAGGACTTCGTGCACGAAGGATACGGACAGCACATCGTAGGAAAGACTTCCTGGAGTGAAGATCTGAGGCAGTATCTCAAGTCTCTGCCGCACTATCTGGTAAGTCCTCTTAACTTTACACCGGTGCTGGGTTTTAGATAGATGTGTCGATTATTTAATTGACTAAGATATCCTTTTGAGTCAATACTATGATATTTTTCTCACTTTCAGTGATGCAAAAGGAACCTTGTATAAAGCTGGAAAGCCTAACCTAGAGAGAAATTTAAGCTCGCTCACGAAAACAACTCAGAATCTAATTTAGAAAGCTTTTTTAAGGAAGTTAGTAATTTTGAGGTTCCTATAAATGGCATTAAACTGAAGGTTTCGGTTCAAATTAGAATGGATTGACAAGAAGTGATATGGCTCTTGATTTGATTTCTTTAGAGATGATCTAGAAAGTTTTTAAAGAAGTCAATTTTATCAATTTTTAGGTGACATCTCATGCACTATGGAAAATCGTCATGGTGCGATTAATTTTATTCTGAATTCCTTTCATTACATTTTTGGCCTTAATCCGTTGGCCCTGGCTAAGTATATTGAAATTAGACGATGGATTTGCTATAATAGTAGGTCCTTATTTTTCTTAATGAGATTCTAGGGAGGGTGAAATTAAATGAATTGTTCCAGCTGCTTAAATTTGTTGAAGCATTGTAAAGAGCACTTGTTTATTATGTAGATAGTTTTACACTGACTTTTTTGATTAAGATAGTTATATCTAACATTTCTGGGTATAACTCAGTTGGACAAATCGGATCTGCTTCAAAATCAAGATTTTTCGCAGCAATGCGATAAACCCAGCTTTCTTGCCATTGCTAAAACGTGTAGTGGAGTGTATGCCTTCAGTGATTCAAGTTGCACCATAACAATGATATCGATATAATTATCTATTGGCTACACATTCATCTTCAAAAGAGGGTCAGAATAAACTGTGATAAATTGGGTTCTTGAAGATGTTGTAAGATATTCATAATGCTGTTCATTCATATTGGGCTTAACCAGTAAAGAATAGAATTCTTTGCGAATCATAGATCTGAGGGTTTCAGAACAACTTCTTACAGAAATGTCGTAAAATAATGCTGTAAGGTATCTTTTGACAATGTGGGCCAAGGAAATGACATCACTGCCAAAATATTTCATTATTCTAAGATGGCCACAGCTAACATTATGGCATTTTTTTTTGTTGCGGAAAAGTTTTTAAGTAATATGTAGATGTAATAAAAGAAATCTATAATATTAATTGAACAAAAGTTAATTCTCCTATCAGTAAATTAATTTACTGAATTTAATGCAAAATTTCACTTTTAAGTAAGTTGAACAACAACAGTCAGAGCCATATCGATAATAGGTCAAAAAGGGTTTAAATACTCCTGATGCCAGTCTTAAAGCACTATAAAATCGAAACCTTAATGTGTTTACACACACGCTATCACAAAAACACCGAAACACCCTAAGTCAATAAAGTGCTTTCATTCAGTATATTGTCTTATCAAAGCGCAATTCCTTTCTGCTATTTGAAGGTAATTTGACTTGTAGCATTTGGAATCACTGTGCAGGTGATGTCAGAAAATTTGATTTTTCTGTAATTATAGGATTCTTTAAGTCATTTTTTCTCTACCAAATAGTACAGTTGTATTTCCTCGACGAAAGGCCTTAAATATGTTCAAAATCTTTGAAACTTAACTATCAGTTAATAAATGTATTTAATTAAATTGTGATTCTATACAATGGCACCACGCTCATAAGGAATTTAAGAAGGCACATATACACGATTTCTTATATTTATGTTAATAGAAAGTACAAACTGTTCAATCATGCATACAATAATCCTTTTCGCATATCACAATACATAAAAAGAAGAAGAAATTTTCTTATTGAACATCTGTTGCTTAAACGAAAGGCAAACGGATGAAGCACTGAAATAAATGAGCTGTAGAAATTATGCAAAAGATAACCAATTCCTACATTAACCAATCGCTTTTCAGGACCAGCTTATTTATTTAGAATGCTGAGTTTTTAAATTGTTAAACAATGAAAATGGGAAGTTTTTATATTATTATTTTAGCTTATTATTTGATACGACATCAAAAACACGAATTTAAGTGAATCAATCTGATGCAACCTTCTGAGGACTGAAATTAAATATATTACAAAAGCGGAAGTGAAATTTTGTTTCTGAGTAAATCCCCAAAGAGAGCAATTTTTTTAATCATAATTTTTACATTAGAAAAGCCCTTGATTGAATAATTGGAGGATTCATCAGAAATCAAAATCCTAACGCAATGTATTAAATTAAATTTCAAAAATTAAAAATAAAGAAAAAAAATTTACAAAGATTGAATTGATACCATTAAAAAGGGTTTTTTTTAACTTTAAAATAATGCATAAACCATTTTTGTGAAATTGTTTTGGAAGATATGGCTAATAATTTTCATAGTTATGTTATAAAGTCCATCGCGAAAATTCAATTTACTTTCGTTCTCGAGTAAGCTTTTTGTTTGACATCTATTTCTTGATTTCTTTTGACGAGAGCCCTCTCCAAAGCATTTCTAATAATATTTTGCAGCTTTGTCAATGAGCGAAACAATTGATTGCAATTCTAAAAATGTTTAATGGAACATTTTCGTTTAGTGATTTGTTTAGACTTGATTGTTGCCATGTGATATTAAGTAATAAGAGCGATTTCTGAGCAACATGCATTAGCGTGTTATTCACAGTTTTAATGGTTTTTGTCTTTTGCGATTAATTATAAACATTTACGAAAGAAATCACTGCGATCCTTCGTGCGTATCTCAAATTTCGGAGAATCCTCCTGATAACTATATCATTCATTCCGATTCACTCTCTTGGAATCATTGATTCCACTCCATCATTTCAGTTCACCACTGTTCTTTTAATATTCGTGATATTTGTAATTCAACACTAATAATGAGAAATTCATAACTAATACAAATAAGGAGATTATTCAGTACTCTCTTCTGCTAAGTTCCGTTGGCCTATTGAAAAGGATTTGGTGGACCATCTAGCGAAATATGCTACTAAAATTTTAATCTCTCCTGTTCCATTCAACGATATAAAACCCTGCTACATCCAGCCTTCAATTAAAATAGCAAAAACAGTGTAACCGTAAAACGGCAACTACGCTTCAAGCAAAAAAGACCTAATTGATTGTTGGCCTAATTTGCCCAATGGAAAACTCGACACAATTCCTAACAAATGAAGAACTGGCCACACGCAGCTCACATACAAGCATTTGTTGTTGTAGGAACTCGCACCTCAATGTATGTCCATATTCTAAATCAGTTAACAGATTTAATAGAATGTCTACACTTTAATAATCAACGCATCTACTGCTTTCAATCTCCTACATCGCATTAAAAGATATCCGTCATGAAGTTCTCCATTTCCATTTTTTTACTTTTTAAAAAATGATTGGCTATTACTATTTGTTTTGGATATTGTACTTTACCTAGCGACTCATTTTGAGCAGACTTTGCAAGCTGATGCGTCCTGAAAAGAGACACAATTTATAAACAGACTTTTAAGATTTTTACTCTCATCGTATTTTTGACGATTGAACCGAATAATAAATGGTTCTTGAGCCAATAAGATCCATCAAGCTAAACTTTCGCGACTAAGGTTGAAACGGCCTATAAAACGATAGGCCGTTTCTATAAAAAAACGTTTATATAAACATCTATTTTCAGATGAGTCTGGGCTCACTGTTCCACGCAGTGGAAAGGGGCGACCTGCAAGCGCTGGACAAGCAGATCGGAAGTGACGAGAATCTCCTGAAGGCGAAGAACGCCGACGGCTCGACGGTCATGCATCATGCCGTTCTCCACGACCAGCTGAACGTCGTTAACTACTTCCTGGACAAATACCCGACACTTCTGAACATCAAAGATAGGGTGAGACATTATTTAAATCCACGAGCATTTTTACGATGGACAAGGTCATATCTTCTAAGACTATAGGGTCTACAACATGTCCTCTACCAGATAAAATATCCAGCTTTCAGACATAGGGCGGTGTCTGTCAGTGGTCCGCTGCGCATCTTCATCCACCGAAGGAATTGCAACATGGGATTTCTCTTCATTCTTTTAAAAAGAGTTTCATTTCCATAGTCAGCATGATGCAACAGCAGTCTGTGCTTTGCATACATGCTCATTTGCATATGTCTTAAAGATGTTCTTCTTATGTAAATCACGTTTAATAAGTGTTAAGACGTTACCTATCGATGAATTCATATTTTTTATTGTTATTATTTCTTAAACTCAGAGCTCATAATTTTTTTTGCAGTTTTAAGCGTTTGCATGCAATTAGTGGTAGATGCTAATGTTTTTCTCTGGCGTTGGGGGCATGAATTTTTTGGCTTCAACCCTGTACCTTAATCTCTCGGTTACGCCAGAATCGAACACATGATCTGTAGTGTCTGCTTTTCAAATTCTATGTCATTATGACTCATAAAATGAATTGCATCGCTACTTATCGACGCTATTTTGTACTATTTTTCATTTAGTAAATTTCCAGCACGTGACTTCAGGTTTCTGTGACTCAAATTTCATGCCATTCTGGCCCTACACAACTCTTTAAGTACAAAAAGTTGAATAGTAACAGCTGTGCACATTCAGCTTTACTATATTAGAGAAAAGTATTAAGCTGATGGGCGAGCACTTGTTCGAAAATAGATTTTTCGAAATTGGCAAAGTCAATGGAATTTAAATACAGAAAATACGCTGTACAATGTGAAACCTATAATGGCATCATAGATTTCTTCTCTAAGTTGGAGATACGATGTCCGGTCAAGGATTGATCATTCGAGGCTAATCTACAAATATCTACTTTTCACAGATCCCACTTGCTGTCTTTGTGGAGACATGTTTTAATAGAGAGTTCAGCTCTGTCTTCATTACATTGTAAGCATTTCAGCTCGGATATTTGCGATCTGCCGTTCCTAATCGGTCAAAAAGCAACATGTTTGCATTCTTAAAGGATGCGGGTATTTTACGTGATATTTCATTTTATTCACTTACACTTTTTTAACTTCTTTCATCTCAGCTTTTATCCCATCTATGTGGTTTCTGAATAAAATTACAATTATGTTCCGAACCTTCGAATAAGCTTCGGCACGGTTTATCCTATAAAAGCATCTTGTGCCTGAATAAAACCCACATCTTCATCCTCAGTCATTTGGACACAATTATAATGACCAACAATAAATAATTAACGAAAATGTATAAAACATTTATTTACCACCAAATTGTCGCTTTTAACGTATCAACATAATTGCAGAAACCACATCAGTCATTTTTCTTTCGAAATTTCATCTATGCTATTTTTATATTCTGAACGGGTATTTTCTCCCAGTTTGATCAAACGATGAGAATAAACTTCATATTTCATTTCCGATTTTGAGGTTGAAAAACTTCTCTCGCAAAAATTACCACTTTACAGAAGTTTTCACAGCTGGGAAAGGGTATAAAAGTTCTGAAACCACGAATCTTAGAATAACCTGGAGAGAAAGTCATTAGCGTGTCAATATAAGCGTTATAATTAATGTTATGTGAATTCTTGGTTATGAAGAATGTTGCCTCCATAACAGCATTTTTTGTTAATCCATTGATTTTTAAATATGCATAGAGGAATTATGAAGCAGTTTATTTTAGCTTCGCTCGATAATAATATTAATAAGTGTTTAAAAACAGATGTATAAATTTCATTAAGTAAAATTCTTATAAAGACAAACGTTTTTATTTTTATTCAGTATTTTAATGAACTTGTAAATAAAGAATTAAAAGAAATCATATTTTAAAAATATGATCACATGTTAAAAATTTGATATTTTTAACAGTTCATTAGATAAAATAAAAGTAGGAATTTAATTTCAATTCAATTTTTCTGAAAGGAATTGAAATGAATATATGAAGTATAAGTTCTAATTTACAGCACCAAACTGGTACATTAATTTTAGTATCGTATTTTGAAACAGTTTAATGAATTGATAATTTGCCAAACGATTACAGTAATGAATATATGCTGACCATGTTAAAATGCGATAAGTGCTTTATTTTATGCTGTAGATTGTTAATCTGCAATTTTGGATAGAATGTTTTTAGTTGACTATCAACTGATACACATTCTGAGAGCGTTCTGAATTTGGTCTTTCAAATACCAGAACAATTTACTTGCTGCATGCAAAAACTTAAAATTTTAATAGTTCAAATATTTTAGTTATCAAAAAAGATTAAGCATATTTCAAAAACTCGCTCTAATTAACTCTAAATAATACATTCAAATATCCTGCCTTGTCTTATAAGTACCTCAACACTATTTTTGTAATTTCATTGGAATGCATATATATTTATTGGCATGGCTTTATTGAGTGTTTCATTTTACTCGCAGAATGGGCGAACTCCTCTTCACATAGCCGGACAGCAAAAGAACCAATACCTCTACACGCTCCTCGCAACGTCCGGGGCGGACCCCATGATCCTCGACCAGGTGAGGATTGTTGAATGATACTTTTTGTGATTCCAAAATATTTAAACGGTTCGAGGGCACTTTGAAGATTGTGTAAGAGACTGAATTCAGCATTTCACAAAGTTGTCCAGCCCTCACGCGCTGTTAATTATTATGGACATGGATTCTCTAAAATTTCATAAAATATCAGCTTCAAGGGGGAGAGTATTTGAAAAAGGAACGAAAGTTTTACGGATGTATGACTTTTCTGTACCGATCATAAAAATGTCAATCAATAGTCATGTTTACAAGCCGGCTGTGTTACTGATAAGAATCCGTTCTGCAAGAGGTTTACAACACTTTAAACGTTATCTAAAAGTGTTCACATTTGGATAAATTTAATATGATGTTTAACGTAATTACGAATACTTAAGGATATGTTCTTTAATACAGTTTCGTGCATTTTAATACAATCTGAATGCTTTGCCCTTTGTGAGGATTGCTTTTCAATGAATTTATTCAATAATGTATGATTAAAAATCAAGGTCGAATGATATTTCTTCTCATTAAAATACTGTATCCACTTCAAAACACTAATTATTTCTTCTATATTTTAGATAGTGAATGCATTACTTTATATAAATATAACGATTTGCATTTAAAAAAAAGCGTTTTGGTTTCTTCAATTTTTGCTTTATTGCTTCTTGATTCTTTTGTTTAATTCAATAAGTCTGGACAGTGAAATATATGTTAATTAAATATAGGCATTTAAAAAATTATTTATTAAGTTTGAAACGTAATTGAATTAGGCTAGTGATATTGGAGTGATTTGTAAAGAGGGAATAGTTGCAAAAGCAATTCTTGAAATGCCGTAAGTAGTAAGAAAAGAACTTCCAAATACGGATGATATATTTCCATGAGATGACGTTTATATCAGTTTCGTCTGACGTATTATATTAAAAATTTTCAGATTTCACTTTTAATTTCGATTCCAGATTTCTTCATTCTGGTGCTTCCTGTTTATTGCGCCCTTTGTGGTAGCATCTAGTAATCATAAAACTGTCATGTGATTGCGAAAAGCGTATTATGTTCTTAAAAAAGAACACATCAGATGACAATTCAGATTTTTTTAAAAATATTTATCGACATACACAAAAATCGTATAAAATAAAAATTGCACTTGGGTTAGTTTTTAAAATTAAGGTCGGTTTTGAAATAAAAATAAAGAAAATATAAAAAAAAACTGTAGAATTTCTCCTTCACCTACTGTATTGTCTTATCAGTTTAACATTTATCATCTTCTACGCCAGTGTCTAAATAATAAGTGCAACCCAAGAATATCTTCAGAAGAAGGAAAGAATGGCAATTTCTAGGGACAAGCTCTGACCAAATGGGGAATGGTAGAAAAAGTCATATTTAGAAAACTTATCATATTTCAGTCAGACAATGCGGTCTTTCATCAATATGAGTTTAGTTTAGTTATATTAACGTCCCGCTTTAAGGCAACACTAGGTCTATTTTGGGACGAACCTCGTAATTTTGAACCAAGTTTCAGATGACACCTGAGATGACATCCTCCTTTCCAAATTTCCACAATACACCAACGGGAAGACGTTTGGTCTCGACGGATTTAACGTGCAGCAGACTTACTTACACGAAGGTTCTTCGGTGAAATCGGGTCTCCAGCCTGAAACCCTCCAGCTGAGAATCCGAGATCTTACCACCAGGCCACTGAGGCCTTTCCATCAATATGAAGCAATACGATACTGCTTGAGAGCTTTCCGAACCACTTCGGATTAATCGGCGAAGTTTTCTTTCTTACTGTAGGAAATCGAATTGATTGGTTATTCTATGCGGCGTAAAGTTCCATAGCAAACATCTTGTCTATCACAAAACACTATTACTATGATTTTGAGTTTTGAAAGTGTCTGTTTCGCTTTCACTTTGACCGACGGCGATGCGTGTTGTCATTCCATTGACGAGAGACATCCGTGTTTCATTCCTTGTGATAATAGGAATTAAGCTTTCTACGTCCTTATTAAAACTGTCGCTGTTAGAGCATATTTTTTTGTAAGCACCAGTCGATAGCACTTTTTTTTTGTAAGCCCTTACAGTTTTATTCAATCCTGCTTTTGAAATTGTGGGAATTCTAATGAGAGCTTGAGAATTGTGAATTGTTTAAGGAATTCAAGTGCCAATTGCCTGCATCAAAGTGCTGATAATTACAGGTAGCCGATCAAAGCGCGGGGGTTGACCTGATATTCCTTTCAGGATGACCCACTTGACCTAACCGAAACCTATTTCCGAAACTTCAACCGTAGGGGAATGAATATCCGCAACTTTCCTTGCATTTTGAAGCCGGCGAGACCGTCCATTTTCTTCCCCGATGATACTAAGCAAAATCTTATTATCAGATTGAAAGGAAATAGCGTCTTAATTTGCACAAAGAGTAGCAGTTATTTTCACACACGTTCGTTATTTGAAACAGGTATTAACAAAGGGACAATTATTTGAAGTAAGATTCATTTATTTTAAGTAACTTACACTTGCATAATTAGCAGTAAGGATAAAAGTATAGTTTTTTTCATCATTAAGACAAATGCTTCATTTTAAAAATGTATTCATATTTTGAATAATATGCAGTAATTTATATTTATAATTAAAATCTCTGGAATGAATTGGGATTAGTAAAGAGACATTTGTAATAATTAGAGTTCTTTATTAAAATTTTTATTATTTCAGGCCTTTGAACGACCCGTAAATGATATTTTTCTGAATGTTATAAACGAAATTAAAATTCATGTTTACTTTCGGTACTTCATATCCCTACTAGCTGTTTCCTTTTTTATTTCATTTCTAAGTTTTCGGTAAAAAAATCTTGTTATTTAGTTTACTCATAAAAGCAGGCTTTTAAATTATTTTGTTATATTAATTACTTCTTTTCTAAATGCTAAGAGAATCTGACTTTCTTTTCATTTGTTTATCTATGAGCGAGAAGAAAGAAAATCCTTTTCAAATTACAATTGCAAACATATCTTACTGATTCAAAGGAAAACATCCTTTGGACTAAAAGCCATCTTTTTCTAATGAAATTTCAGAAGACGGGGGGAGGGACAAAGAACTGGAACCCTTGATTTAATTAATTAGTTTTAGAACTTCGAATTGATTCAAAGATAAAAACTGCTCAATGCTTTTAAAGTGGTTTTTTTTTTTTTTTTTCTTCTTTTTTGTAAAAGGACAGTAATGTGTAAAAAGAAGTAGACACTATTTGTGAAGAAAGGTTTCACCGTCTTATTATCACAAGTGGGTGTTCGTTAATTCTTCCAAAAAGGAAATTGAGACAAACTTATTTGATTGAACTGTTTTGTAAAAACAAGCTTTTATTTGAGTATTTAAAAGCAAATTTTCTTTGTTTTGGTAACTTTCTACTTTTGCTTCATTTTTTTTCGCCAAATTCTCAAAATGAAAAATTAAAATTGAAAAATATAAATATATATCGGGATTTGGGCCACGGATCTGCATTCCTAATCGATGAATTATTACTGTTATTTAGGCTCAAATAGAAAATAGACATAAAAAGGAAACGTATATTATTTCTTATTGGTATCAGTGATTACTTTCTTTTTTCTCAGAAATACTTGCAATTATTAGGTTGCTGTAAAAATAATATCGTTCTTTTTTGTTGCGAATGAAAGCACTAATATTAAAACAATGAAAGAAATTTTTATGAGTGATATATTTTTCATTTTATCAATAATAGTTTCATATCTTTCTTGTGTTTTCATCATCCCGCATTCATAGAACTTCTGATCCTTATTAATAAACCAAGAGCCATCCCATTGCGTCATTATCACTTTCACCATTCAAAGATCATTGTGGGCACAGAAATAAATGATAATTTGATGATGCGATGTGAGAGCTTTTTAATGGTTGGAGCAGCATTTCTTAATTTAATAGCTTTTACGAATCCTTAAAGATCTTCGGCTAACATGGTGAAACACGATTCCTACATGATTTCTTTTATCGATTTATCTATTCTTTTTCTGATTTTCATCTAAATACTGTGGAAGGAATTAAAAATATACTTTTGATTTCACCAAACTTGTTGCACAACTTTTATTTTCCTCTTTCTATATTGTTTGTGATACTTCTGATTTCTCGAAAATCTTTTCAATTGGCGTTTGGACAAACAAACTATTATCATTTGCCATTCGTTTTAAAAATGGGTCGTTTCCAATGACTTCGGGGTTCAAAATTCAAATTCGATACTCTGTACGATTGAATTTTCTTCAATGAATATGGAGTTCAAATATCGAACTTTTTACACATGGTTATTTATTGATGAATATTAGAAAAAAATCTAATTATTGAAATTAGATTTAAAAATGATGATCTCAACTCTGTTTGGTGACCAAAATGATATGTGAAAAACCAACTCAAAGAATTGGAATACTCGGGTGATCGTTTTAAAAATGGATCGTTTTGTCAAGACAGTAAATTAATCAGCATAAAATCTCGCATCTCGATGTGATCATCAATTTTTCCCCCTTTTATGAAAATAAAAAATAAGATATGATGAACATTCTCTTTTACTCACTGTTAAAATTAATGTTAAAACTAACCTTATCAGAATTAAATTTTTGCTTAATTTTCATCAAAAGTAAGTTTAAAATATCAGATAAATAACATAAGAAGAAATAAGTCGTAACAACTGAAAATATTTGAAAAAGTAGCTAAATTTTCAGTTTGTGAAAAAATAATTACTTTTGCATTAATCCAATAGCACTGAATACTTTCTCTTTTGATAATGTTACAAATCTGAAATGCTGCTTCTCAGCATAGTTGGTTCAATCACTGGAAAGATCCGCTCTCTTGAAAGCTGCTCGGATACCAAATTAGTGATCTCAGGTCTTGGCGACAAACTTGGCAACCATTTTACGACTTGGCGAAGAATTTCGCGACTTTTACTACAAAATAGATAATACTGGAAACTTCCAGAATTTTAGCGATTGAGCTAATAGGAACCGAGATACGCCTGATTGATCCAGAATCTTCTCTGCCCTTATCTGGGAACTATAAAGACTGGCAGTCTCAAGCCGAAGTCAGTCGTGAAATGAGTCATAATCGTGGAAAGAGTTTATGGCAAATAGTTGGATCAGTCCAGCAAAGAGCAAGCGTTGTTTGAGCTCAAGCGATTGCTGAATTGAGCTGTATATCGAGCTCTGGTGTTTATTATGGGTACAGCAACGAGACGTGTGTGGTGTAGCCTGTCGTGAGTCGGCAGTTGGATACAGCTTAAGCGATGAGGCTGTGGGGAATAGCAGGCGTTAGAAGTAACCGTAGAGTGAAGCTACGAAGATTCTCTCCTCCTGCTGAATTCTATCCGGCCGCTTTGTGGGCTACTGTTTGTTGTAGTGTGCTGCTGTGAATTACGTGTGTTCACCTCGGTTGTATATTTGTCGTCTTTATATTAGTGTCTCCGTGTTTAATAAAAATCGTTGTTCGTTACTAAAGGATTATTTCTTCATCAACCAACAAATCGGAAAAGAACCCCGAAATTTCATTAACAATAATAATACATGCTTTGATGGAATATAAGGTGGACATTTTAAGACTGACTTGTAACTCTTATATTCGTTCATTACTCATTTGCCGGGAAACCTGGCACCTTTCAAACTGTATCGCAAATCACAATGCCAAGCACTTGCAGAGGCAGTTTGATCTGTAGTTATAAAAATGGTTGTGAAAAAAAAATACTTTTCAGCTCTCTTTTTGTTAAAAGTACTCATTTTCTAGTCCATTTCTTGTAACTGGATCTCGAATAATCACCTGCTCCCATGTATTCATGTACCAAAAATGTTTATTGTAATGTATTCTACCATACCTTAAAATATTATTCAAACTTCTGATTCACCTTGTTTAGGTAAGTCATTAAAATTGTGAAATTTATAGTTTTATGGAGTCTCGTTTTATGATTTTGTGTCTCTGCTTGCAGAAAGGACGTACAGCTGAATTCTACATGAGCTCTTCGACAAAGCCAAGTATTCGCCCGCAGGCTTCCCCCCAGGCATCAACCCCGGAGGATGAGTCATCTGGAGAGAAATCCTCCGAGGGGATGGAAGAGACACCCAAAGAAGAAGAGAACAAAGAGGCTCATACAGAAGAAGTTACACCCATTTCCAAAGAAGATACCGCCGAGACGCAGGAGGAGAGCCAAGAAAAGGACGAGGTAGAGTTTGAAATATCGTGGATACATGATTCTCTAGTGTGATTCAAAATTATTTCCTGATAATACCTTCTTTCTATTTTCTTCTTTTTTATTTCATAGTGCGTTGTTCTACTTGAGTCTTAAATTAGCATTATTCATTAGATAAATTCAATCGAATTATTTGAAACTTTTACTCCGAATTTCAATCGACAACAGCCGTAACGATGGACTGCATCAAATATTACGCTATCGAGCAAAGAATTAGAAAGGAGACCGAAGAAAGTGGATTTCCGTGAAGAAGGGAAGAAACATTCAACAACTATAAAAAATATTTCTATGAATCTGCAATGCCCTTTGATCTAGGTTTGAAGGTGGGGCACAGTTTTTTCTTACTTGTGTACGAAGAGAAAGAATTATAGTAAATGTCGAAACATTCTACTGATATAATTTCCATCAACGCCCATGTTTGACACCTACCTGGGTTAGGAAATAACAGTTCTCGGACCAGACCGGTCAGGGATAGTACAGAGTCGCAAGAAATGAGACGTTTTTAATCTGGCTCGGTATCTGTGTAAGTGGGCGTGATAATGCACTAAAACAGAGAATGAAATTCAATGTATGATTTATCAATTAGAGTGTGTATTTTAAATAAATAAAAAATGTTTGCCTTCAAAATGTTTGCCTTTTACTAAATCATCCTCATATATATTAAGTAAAATTATGAAAGATATTCTATAGTGCACTCAAAACTACTTCATGTTTGAATGTTTCTCCTTTCTGTCCGTATATATATCACATTTTAGGTTAAACGATAGAAAATTAAAGGTGCGTGTAGTACAATTAGTTTAACTATATAAGACTTTCAAAATAATGCGAAATGTATGAAACTTAAAGATTAAAAGATGAAACTGAAAAGTGCTTTACTAAAAGAGTTCATTAATGCTAAATTACTTGCAAAAGATGCAAATAAACAATAATTTTTACCGACCAGCTGACTGCCAAATGCTTTTAGTATCAAATATATTGCGGGGAAATATGCTTGATACATTCTTTGTTTAAAAATAGTAAAAAATTGCATCACGGCAAAGATAATTTTTTAAATTTTAAAATGATGCAAAAAATTCAGCTGCAATATTTTCGAATGATATTCCGGAAAAAGACAAAAATTCATTTAATTTTTAATTAATTAAAATGTTTAAAAATATCGTTGAAAAGTGCACAAAATTGTTCCTATTGCATACGTAAATAAATTTTCATTTGTTCATAAGTAATATGCACCACTTTGGAGAATGGAAGTGAGTGTAGATATGTGCTGGATCAAACGACTTGGCCTGCAGAGTGTCTCTAAATAAAGGTAATAAAAGTGACAGAAGGAAACTTAATTTTAATATTTGTAAAAGCACATGAATTAATCAGAGAAATCAGATTAATATTTTGACAAAAGAAAGGGGAATAAATGCACATTTTGATCAAATTAACTTTGAAAAATTAATTGAAAATTGGAAAAAAATGAGTGGATTGGCTTTATTAAAATGTTTTTTTATGATAATTTTTTTAAATAATGTATGATGTATTCTGGAATTACAGTGAAAAAACGGAAAAAAAGTCTTTTACACGCCTTTCTTAGAGCGGCGTCAATTTTTTTTTTATAGATCTGTTAATGCTTCCAGGCGCTAAGGAACATATGTGCTAGACTTCATTTGGGTGTAGAAAGGTATATAGATAAAAAAAAAATCAAGCAAACATACAAATTTTTATATGTAGATTATAAAACATATTTCAAAATATGAATGTCTGATGATATCTATTATTAATACCGCACTAAAGACAATGAAATTGGCATATAAACACTTGTTTTCTCTTAAACGCGCTCCGCTTGACCTTCTGAAGAGACCATTGTACACGAAATATCAAATACTCACTTTTATCGATGAAGCGCACGTTTGGGTATAAAGAGAGCTATCCCCCCCCCCCTTTGATTGCCAAATGAATTTTGAAAAGCGTATTACTTCATCTTTGCAGAAAGCGGCGACTCCTGAAGCTGGCATCGATCCCGATTTAGAAGAGACGGAAGCGCCGAATGAAGAACCATCGGAGGAGGAAGGGAAAATGGAGGAGAGAAGTGAGGAGGAAAAAGCAGAAGAGGCGAAAGCAGAAGAAGAACCGAAAGCAGAGAAAACCTCTCCTGAAAAAGAAGAGGAGCAGATACAAAAGCCCGTGAAAGGGGAGGAGCAGAAGTCTGCTCGATCCAGACACTCTGACGCCCCAGCCAGTAGCTCAGGTACTTATCTCGAAGAGACAAAATTATCCTTAATTAAAAAGAGAGGAAGGAAATATTAATCACGCCTTTTTTTGGTTGGTTTGGGGATTTTTTAAAAAATATTTCTTAACTCTTACTTGATGAGGTCATAAAATTCAAAGCATCAGTTGAAACAGAAGATGTTGAAGACTTAAACGATAAAACTGGCCGTTTGTCTGACCGTGATAATTCTGAAATGTTATTTATTTTGAAGCGGACTCATGGGGAAGAACTGCGAACTGTCCTTAAAGGAAAACATTTCATTGTTGCAGTTTAGATTGATATAAAAATATTACAATGCTTATAAGAACATAAAATAATGGTTGATATAAAATACATGAGGAAAAACACACCACAAATGAAGTAGGTGCCTTTTCCGCATAATCGTTAAATTGAATCAAGATCAGCTTTCAGTAATCAAGCAATGCCTCTAGCCTTTACTTGACAGCTATTTTGATTTCGCATTTAAAGAGGATCAGGTCCTTTCTACTTATTGCTATGATACCTTTGAACTATTAGGATTGTTTCCCTATTTTTCCTCACCTTTTGATTTAATTTGCCTCCTTATAGAAAATTGTACTGTGATGTTATATCATATGAAACACAGTATCACTTCTCTGGCCTTCAAGCCAAATATGACCATAATGTTTTATATGGGGTATATATTCTTCACAGTTAATGCATTACTACGCTTTGCAGTTACTGCTGCAAATTAATTTACTGCTGCAGAAAAGATTAACTGCTCAAGAAAGATCTCATTTTCTTTTGGAACTCCAAGATTATTCATTAAACGTAACTGATAAGTCTTAGAAAATCCTGCTTTTGATAGTGGAAGAACAATATAAAACGTATGCAATGAAATTTTAAACTGTGGAAGAATACTAAAAATCAATCGGGAATGTAAAGGAAAATCTTCCCCGGGTTGTACTATGTTCTTCGGCAATTAAACCTCTTAACCGACAAAGGATCTCTTTTAATCAAGCTAAAAGTTACTATAAAAATAAAGATATTGAGTATATAAAGTTACTATTATCAATAGTTTTAATCGGAAAAACTTTGAAGAAATTATACGACGAATAAATAACTCTGTAGAGATAGAGATAAAATGCTACTATATGACACGGTGGTAGTTGCTGTTAAAAATATTATCAAATTAAAAATTTACTAAACCTTTTTCGACTACTTTATTTTGAAAATTATTAAATGTATATGAATCTGAATTAAATGTCTATATTTTGAAAAAACCGTTAGCTTCCGAAAATTCCAGAAGTGTTTTCTCATCGTGTTTTCTTTCCTTTGATTGTACAGGATGATTATAATTAAAGTTACGATTTCAAAAATCTATAATTTTAAAACTATTGGTCAGAATCACTTGATATTTTAGCAGAACAATCGTCAGGCACATTAAGTAAATTAACAGAAAACATTATTTTAAAAAGACTTAATAGCAACCTACAAGATAGAAATATCCTGTGCAGTTTGGCTTCAGAACAAACCTGTCAACCACACGTCAACTTGTAAGCCCAATAGAATCTATTTCAGAAGGTTTCCTTAACAAATAATGAATGTTCTTCTGGAGAATAAATATCTAGGTGTAATACTTGATAGGAATCTAACTTTTAAACCACACTTGTTAAATCTTAAAAATAAATTCTGAGGAGCAGAGCGTAAATTCTTCCCCTTTATTTCTCGGAATTAAAAAATGAACAAGGATACAAAAATGCTTATTTTTACTGCCTACTTGCGTCCAGTACTGACTTATGCATGCCCTGCATGGGGTTTACAGCTAAGTCAATCTCAAGTTAATCTAAAAATAATAGAAACCCAATACAACTTAGAAAAATATTAAATGCAAAATGGTATATGAGAAACACCGACATCAGGAAGGCACTGGCATACCCCTCCTTTAAAGAAGTAATTAAAAATTTATCCACTAATTTCTATAAAAACCTGGATTCAAATGAAAACGAAGCCCTAATAAAACCAATCCCGACCCTAAACTGAAAAAACCACGTAATGTGCTCCTCATCAAATAAACAGTATTGACTGCTGATGTCTGTTATTCTAGCACACCTTTCAATTAATCAAATAAAACCAATATAGAAATAGCTCATCTCTAATAAAAGTTGAAATCACTCAGCAGCCAATGGGAAGCAACCACACTCACCCTACCTCATATACCACCAAGAGGAGTGTGATGTCTGGTCGCCACTGGCGATGTCTGCGGAAACGATTGGCGAGATTCGCCGCCGCCATTGAGGGTTACTGTTTTTTTTATATGATATGATGAAAAGATTTTTTGAATAGATAATTTTAAGAAAAGCCCGAGTGCTGCGTTTTATTTGAGATATGTGTTTTCTTTAAGAATGCGCTCGTGTCATTGCAATGCGCTCTCTTTCGAGAACCACAGCTTAGTAACGTGTAGTTGCTAGTTTGAATTTTGACAATACCTGTACCACAAAAGACAGAATCTTGAAATATATTTTTCGATTCGATTAAACTAGCCTTTAGACATAAGAAAGTTCCAGAAGAATGTCAAGCGGAAATCGTGTTAGGATTACTTGGTGATAAAGCTTCGAATGTGCTGATCTATATCCATGACGAATTGATGAAGGATTACTCTAAAGTGAAAGCTCTAATTTTATAAGTATTAGAACCAACCCCTCAGGGTTGTCTGGAAAACTTCTGAAGAGCAAAGAGAAACTTGGGAAAAACTCATGTCCAGTTTGCATCTAGATTGACATCTATAAAGGAATATTATTGTAAAATGAGAGAAGTAAAAGATTTTCAGGTCCTGAAAGAACTTATAATTGTTTGACTCCTTGGGCAAGGGAACTGCATCTCATATTTCCATACGACAGGGAGAAAAATGGTTCGAGCCAGAGGATCTCGCCAAGGAATGCGGCGGAGCCAAGCAAAGACCATTCGATGAGGTCTGAAAGGATTTTAGAAGACCGAACTAATAAATAGATTCATCCTCACCATAGAAAGGAAATTACAAGAGTAGATGATAGTATGCCAAAACGAAAGCATTGCTATTCCTGTGGAAGTCATCTGCATCTGTCAAGGGATTGTGTAGATAATCGAAGAAGGAATGAAATTACAAGACAGCACGATAGAAATTCTAATGGGAATCCGAATTCTAATAGGAATAATAAGCCCTCGAACCAAGCAGTAGTAGCTAAAGGGCAGTCTTCACACTTGTAAGCGGATCCGAAATCTGGTTACACCTCTAAAGAAGACCAATGTTTATATTAATTCAAAACAATTGAAGCAATTATTGGTTCTGTAACACAAATTACTATTTTTCATTCATCGTTGGTACCTAATTTATACGATATAGAAGGAGGTAAGATTATTTTAACTCCTGCATTTGGTAAACAAATAAAAGCGAGTCTGTAGAAACCCCATTTACTACAGGAATCAAGCAAATTTATTTAATAATGTGGATACTCTAATTGCAGTGACCGACAGATTGAATGATCTCTACTCAATAACACAGGATGTTTGTGAATTGTTAATCAGTTCATCGGAAGAGTATTCTTTTAACGAAGAGAATAGTAATACAGAAGCGCCAAATGTGAATAATGGACTGCCAAGCGAATTTACGGTTTCTTTTTCTTTATAGCAATCCTTGAATTGGTCTACTAATGAAACTGTAATACAACTACGAAAAGCTCAGAGCACTTGTGATTCACTGAAGGATGCTTGCCTTCAAAAAAAAAGAAAAAAAATTGATTTTTTTTTTGATGATGATGATCTCCTCCACCATAGGGATAAAATTTTAGGACAGCCGGTAACCCAACTTGTATTTCCTAAAAGACGAGAACAAGTTTTGTAACTAGCTCATAAATCGATTTTTGGTGCTCACACGGAAATGCAGAAAACTAAAGAAAGGATTCGTTATTCATTTTTCTGGCCTAGTCTTTCCCAAGATGTGGAAAATTTCTGTAAAACGTGTAAAGATTGTCAGTTGAGAAGACCTGAGAAGAAAGCTGATAGAATCCAGATTGCACCTATACTAAGACCAGAATTATCATTTCAAGTGGTAAATATTGACATAATTGGACCTATTAAACCTACTTCAGCAAAAAAATTTAAATATGTTTTATGTTTAATGGACAGACATTCCCGCTGGCCTGAAGAGTGTCACTGAGAAATTTGACAGCAAAATCTGCGTGCGGTGCCTTATTAGAAATTTTTATGAGAACCGGCATTCCGAATATTATTGCTAGTGACCAGGGAACCCATTTTATATCAAAACTCACCCAAGAATTCCAGAAAAGATTAGGATGTCATCCGAAATTTTCGTGTCCTCCATATCCAGCTAGTAATAATTTGGTTGAAAGATGTAACAAGGTTTTGAAACAGATGTTACATCATGTGATATGAACTGGTCCATCAAATTGGGATAAGCACATTCCATTTCTTTTGTGCGCTTACCGTGAGGTTCCAAATTGTACAACTGGTGTTTCCCCGTTCCAGCTAATGTATGGGAGACAGGCAAGAGATCCTTTGGCAGTGCTAAAATCAGCTTGGTCTGGAGAAATTTCTTTACCTACGAATATGAGCAAATCTGCAGTGGAATACCTGCAGAAACTGAAGATGAAAATGGAGGTAGCCGATGAACTCGTGAAAGTATTTGCCGAGAAGAGACAACAATCCTACGCTGATTATTTTAATTGGGGAACTGCATCGAAAACCTTTAAGATTGGAGATCTTGTGAATTTACTCATTTCGGACTCGAGCAACAAATTGTATGCTAGGTTGACTGGATCTGGTGAAATAGAGTCATTCCGCCACATTCCTATGCAGTGAAATTACCTGCTGGAAAAAAGTAAAGTCTATGTGAACATAATCCGAAAATTCCAGACAAGAGTCAATGCTGTGGGAGTTATTTTTGAGGATGAGGAAGAATTCGGAGAAATTATAACAGTTTCTGAGAAAGATTGTTCTGTGCCTTTGAAGAAAAATGAAATGAGTGAGATAGAATTGGATCATTTAAAAGAACAACAGAGAAAACAGCTAAAAGCGCTGATTAAAAGAACATCAAGAATTATTTGGCGGAAAACTCAAAACAGCAAAAGTTGAAGGACATAAAATTTGCTTGATACCAAATACGGAACGGAAGAAACCGTACATTTATAGAATACCGGAAGCTTTAAAGAAAAAAGTTGATGAACAAGTGGACGAATTATTGGAAGCAGGATTAATAGAAAAGAGTGATGCCGACATAGCTCACCCAGTGGCCTGCGTTAGTAAGAAAGATGGGAGCTTGAGACTTTGTGTAGATTACCGAATCCTGAAGACTGTCAGATGATTTTCCTATGGAAAATGCTGTTGATTTAAGGTATAGTATAGGTAAAGCTAACATCATCACAGTTTTGGATCTATTAAAGGAATACCGGACTATTCCAATGGAAAAGCAGAGTAAAGACTATACATCTTTTAAAACTCATAGAACTCAATATCGATTTGAGCCTTATCGTTCGGACTTAAAAATTCTGCGTCCACATTTCAAAGAGTCATAAATAATATTTTAAAAGATTGTAGTGAATTCACAAGAGCTTACATCGATGATATTGCAATATTTTCCTCTGACTTTGAAACTCATCTGCATCACCTGGATTGCATATTTACAAAATTAGATGAGCTTGGTTTCACTGTAAACTCGAAAAGACGTTCATTTGCGAGAGTTCAAATCAAATATCTCGGACACATAATAGACTCTGGGAAGCATCAACAGGATCCAGAAAAAACAAGAGCAATACAAGAGTTGGAAGTACCAAGAACGAAACCCCAGCTTAAAAGTGCACTGGGATTGTTGAACTATTACAGATATTATATCCCAAATTACGCAGGGACTGCTCATCCCCTCACAAGATCACCGGAAGTCCTTGATTGGAAAGAAGTGCATCGAGAACCCTTTCGAGAACTGAAAGATAAATTGTCAAAATCTGCAGAACTTCATACGCCATCATTGGAGCAGCCTTTCCTCATCCATACAGATGCATCTGAAACAGGCATTTGGAGCGTATTTATCACAGAGCTGCAACGGAAAGCAATATCCTGTCTGCTTGGCGAGTCAGAAATTGACTGAAGTACAAGCTCAACGGCCAACGATAGAGAGGGAGGCTTGCGCGATGGTATGGTCCTTGAAGATATTCGAACCATGGATTTTTTGGAGCATCTATTAGGATCATCAGTGACCATAATCCCCTAACATACATCGCTAAGAATGTCATGCAGTCATTAGAGTTATAACGATGGATTCTTGCCCTGCAGAGGTATCACCTAGATATAGAACACTGTACGGAAAGCCACCTTGTGAATGCAGATGCGTTGTCTAGACTGCCTGTCTCTCCTGAAGAATGTAAATAGTATTTTCACTTATAATTTTAGCATATGTTTGTAAATTTTATTGTATATATTACAATAATTTAATTATTTTTAATTCTTAAATTTTATCTCTTGAATTTTAATGTAGTATTTTTGTATTATAACGTTTCGACAACTCGTCACAATAGTGGACAAAATGTTCTAATTTCAGGTAACAATTAAATTGAGATTAATCATTTATCTTGGGGGAAAGGTGTGATGTTTGTCCGCCCCTGGCGACGTCTGAGGAAACGATTGGCGAGATTCGCCGCCGCCGTTGAGGGTTACTTTTTTAATATGATATGATGAGACGAGCTTGTGTGGTGGAAGCAGAATGTTGGTTGTGATTTTGATTTGAATAGCCGATTTTAAGAAAAGTCTGCGTTTTTATTTGAGATATGTGTTTTCTTTAAGAATACGCTCGTGTCATTACAAGGAGGAAATAGCTCAAATCAGAATAGCTCCAGCAGAATCTCCATCAATATCTATCAGGATCGGAGGTAGCCCATCACGGGCGGGAACTCCGTAAACTTTGCTTCATCAATACTCTGAATAAGAAGGATCGCGCTATGCTCTTGGAGCTTTTTTATAAGAACGATGATTGTACGCTTACAGCTATCAGGAAGTTTCGGACATTATAATCCATACAATCGGAGCCAACAACCACAAATGGTCTGCAAAAAATGATTGCTAAATTTGAAGAGACCGATTCATTTGACGTGAAACGAGGAAGGAAAACAGTTTCCTCTGCGGCAGTGGTAGATGTGACTACAACATTACAAGAACAGTGATGAGGGAATTAGCAGTGCACGGGGAGTTGGCCGAATATTGTATATTCTGATCAAAACGGTGCGTAAAGTCCTACGGAACATCCTTATCTGTTATCCGTACAAGATAACTCATGTGCAGCAGCTGCTACCTGCTGACATGGAAGCACGCGAATCTTTAGCACTACGATGCCCATAGGGAAGTGGATTACGGATAGCCATGGAACATTCTGTGTTCTGACGAAGGCCGCTTCCATTCGCACGGTTCTGTAAATACGCAAATTTGCAGGATATTGGTGATCAAGAATATCTGTTCCAGTTACAGCCATTACCTCTTCAGTCACTGTGTGACGCGAAATAACGGCAGATTACATCGCCGGTCTGTTTTTCATCAAGGAGATCACACTTGAGCATTTTTGAGAAACCATGTCTTTCCAGCACTTCAGAAGCGTCGCGCAATATTGATGAACGGTGGCGCCCCACCGCATATTACTACTCCTGTGAAGTAGCTGCTGAGTGCTCATTTCGGAGATGATAGGATCATAACCCGCCATTTTCCAACAACATGGCCACCACGTTCCCCTATTTAAACCCGTGTGATTTCTGGATTTCGGGGTATCTGAAGAATGTTGTTTACAGCGAGTTGATTGAAAATCTAGCAAACTTGAAAGCAAGCATCACTCACCACATCCATTGTATCAGTACAAATACCCTCCTATCTGTTGTAGAGCATGCCGTTTAGTGCTTCCGATTAGTAGCTGAACAAGAACAAACAACTTATGCCTTAACCACCCATCAGTGAGGTGTTTGTTCCATTAACCTCTTTTTTTTTGTTTGTCATTATCATTGTTTTCACTATATACATATATTCTTGTCTTATCACAAATAAATTTTTAGTAAACCCTTGAACTCTATTGTTTCCTTTTGGCCAACAATATTCCTGTATTTAACGAATCTATTTTCGGTTTTTTCCCCCTGACAGCACTATCTATCGGTACATTTTGGAACTATTTTTTTTTCCTTCGCCAAACAAAATGTCATCGCCTCACGAATTTCTGCTAAAATATCAAGTCATTCAGACCAGTAGTTTTAAATCGTCACTTTACTTATAATCACCTTGTATTTTTAATCTTTGATGTAAGATTTTGAGCGTTTCTTTTTGTGTTATCTTTATTTTACCTTTCAAAATGAACTAAATTGTTTTTAAATTTATTTTCTTTGTGACATTATTTATCTGGAGAAATAAGACAAAGATAATGTTTTCAAACTACATATTCGAACGCATAGGGTTCCGTAAATAATATCATAATATAATTTGTATAAAGTAAATTTTGTCTCGGATTCAGACAAACATTCAAGATATATACCATAAAACTAGAGCTAAGTGTGGTAGGCGAGAAAAAATGAGCCATTAAAAGAATTAATAATGGATTATAAAATTTATGTTGGACACGCATGGTTCAATTTTAATGCGCAGTGACCAAGTTTTATGCTTCCAATCAATACTCGTCAGAGCGCTACAAGTTTGAAGCGCTCTGAAGTGCCTGTGTTTCCGCGCTCTCTAAGTTGGGGTGGGGTGAGGGGCGGGACGTCTGCTCCTCCTGACCTGAGGAGAAGCATCAGAATGTTGGTTAAATGACCGCCCCACGACTTCACGCCCTTTCTCCGATTATCATGGACATTTATTTGTCAATATATTTTTTAACGTTTAGGTTGACGTTGTTCCTTTTGTCGGATAGGTGATCGTCTCAATGAGCTGATAGATGTGTGGATTCGGGACAAGGATCTTCTCCGTCTGGAACACGTGGTCATCGCTGGACAAGGCGAGAGGCTCATGGGGAGGACCTCGGACGATAGACAAGTACAGGAATTCCTCGACCTCGTGCCCACCTACATGGTATGACTGTGTCAAAGAAAGATATTTCTTAGGTTTTTCAGGGATACCTTATAGATCTGGATTTTCTTTTCCTTCGTACATGTAGTAAACATAAATAAAATGTTATATTTACCAAAAAATTCGACCTCAAGACTTTCATGAATGTTCCCCAAATCTGAAAATTCCTTTACGGAATGAGACTGTGTTTTTTCCTGAGAACCTCGAAAACATATCGAGTGTGAGATGAACAAAATCTGTGATGAGATCCCCAAAATGAGGGTTTTTCTTCTCATTTTATGTAAAATGTGTCAAATGAAAATCTCTGTCCGATTCCATGCACACACGATAGTTCAAAAGGGCTCAATGTTAAAGGGATGAAATGATGCACATTGTTCATCACCAGACTAGCAGTTTCATATTAAAATGTTGAAGTCATTATGAAACTCTTGGATCATCTGTCTTATTCGAGTGAAGGTGAACTCAGTCACTGGAAAACGCAACAAAATAAAAAATAGAATGTGTGATTTCATCGCTAGAAAAAATGTATCTAGTGATGAAATTTATAAAATGATAATCTAAAATCGAAACAGCAAATTCTATGAATGTTTGGATCCAGTTCATTTATGATAAAAGATCAAAACACGGAGTCGATTTTCTTCTCTTCAAATGGAGCTGTTCATGGAACACATCTTAGGAAAATATCAAGTGAGTACACTTCCACACTCAGAATTTTCAACAACAAAAAAACCCTAACATACGTGAGTATTTAATCATGCATTCCATCAAACCTTTTCAAAATATAAATAATAAGACTAATATTTTATGACTAAGAATTGACTGAGTAGCAACGAAAAGTTTGAAAACATCTCTGATTATGAAGCACGGATCAAGCCTTCAGAAAATACTATGCCTACGCAGCTGGAAAAAAAAGCTCAGAATTTGGAATTTCTATGTTTAACGGAACGGCAAAACAAAAGCATAGTTTTTTAACGTTATTTTGAGCTTTCTTTTCAAGGTTTTATTTTTTGTTTATGCAATATGCCCACTTAGTCAGAAAAAATAGGCTCCCCCCAACACACACACACCTCCATACAAGGCTAAAAAAATCTGAAACTAATAAGTTTAAAAATCCATCTTGCATTCTCCCCCACCTTCATTTATGGAAGATTTTAGATTAAAATGTCAAATAGATTTATAAACATATTCTTTTCTAGCAGAACTCCTTCTTTTCCGATTGATTTGAATTCAAAATATTTTAGACGTCTTTATTCTAGAATTCTTGAAAATGGTGCGCATTAGTATTCTTGAATATTTTACATATTCCATCGATTCAAGCCGTCGGTGTGGAAATCCAATCATTTCATGCTGAACCTTTCTATTCTTTCTATTATTCAGAACCTTTCTATTCTTTCGTTTTCTTTCTGGATAAAAGAAAGATATTCGATCAAATATTTTATGAAACATTGAAAATGGTTTGAATTTCATCGCGACAATGGAGAGTACTGTTGAAAATGATTCAAACGCGATTGAATGTGTAAAACACCGATAAATAGGCTTGTAAGCGCGTGAATATATTTCCGTTATCAATGGTAACTTTGGTCTTCGGCATTTTTTTGACTTAAATAATATTTCGCGCCTACCTCATCTAGTTTCCTTTTAATGAAACACTTGTAAAATATTTTATATGCAGTGTGTTCTTTCGTTCTGACAGGCCCGCATCAAAGGGGTTCATGACGCCGTGGTGCGTGGCAGCCTGGGAGAAGTGGAATCTGTCCTGACGAGAAAGCGCTTTGCTCTCAGCCGGGACCACCTGGGGGCCAGCCCTCTTCATCTCGCTGTTCTGCACGGACACACGGATATCGTCAAGTACATCATAGACAATTTTCCCGAAGCGCTGGATGGGCCGGACAACGTAAGTCTTCCACTCCTTTTTCTCTCTCTCTCTCTCTTTTTCAAAAATAAACGGGTTCATGTCCAACTGTTTTGAAATAAAAGAGGGAAAAACAATTCCCATTCATTTCCTTTGAATCATCCATTTTCCTTTGAATTCTGAGTCAAGTTTGGTTCGCTGAGGCGAAGAATGAATAATTCACGCTTGAGATAGATTTCAACAAACACAAAATGAATTGCAAACAAATCGCAGATTATTTTTTGTAATAAAATGAACGAACTACTAAATTTTTCAATTTCAGTGCGCATTAAAACATGAGTCATTCGGCATTTAATTATCTTTCAAGTAAAAAAGATCAAACAACTTCCATAATTTGCAATAACTTATACATATGCTTATAGTTTCTTTTTAATATATTGCAATTTAAATTTTTCTTATAGAATAATCATTTTGCATTATCATGAAGCAATTAAAATTTTGATATTTAGAAAGGAACAAAGCTTGATCAGAATATCATAGAACAGGTTTTATATTTGCAGTTTCAGAAAATATGGTTGCATTATACATGAAATAAAAGAATATTTGACCAAAGGCATACATGACAACTGAATTTTTCAATTTTTGAATATTCAACATTCTAGATTATAGCAAAGAAAATAAAAAGTAGGTTATATGTAATATATGTCAGCTATTGATTTTTACATATAATGCTGAATGGAGAAAAGCTTTTGCAAATAAATCAGAATTAAATCAATTCAACGAACTGTTTTATTTTATTTTTTCAAGTAGCCAAAATCTTATGAGTTTATAAAAAAAAATTGAATGAATTTTCAATTTATTATGGAATGATTTTTAAAAGATGCTGTTGACTTTTAGGTGGCAATGATGTAAAAGTATTAAGAATTCCATATAGTAAAATATTTAGTTGAAACAAAGCGTTTAAAATCTCTCTAAAGCCCAGAACTTGTGTAAAGACCTTTCTTGTGCATTTGTAAGAAAAATATCGACGCAGCTCCAGACGCGAAATTATATTTTTGTTCTCATTTGATCCTAATTCTATACAACCCAGCTCTATGGGAAAGCTTCATAAATCGCAATTTTTTTTTACTTGGGTAGTTGATGAAAATGGTGAGTAACTGCTATTTTCATCAGAAATTAATGTTAAATTATTTCAGTGATGTTTTTATTTTCTAAAATTTGCAACTGATCTTATTGTAAACTAAAAATTTCACAAATGCGTCTAAGTTAATTTGAGACTATTGAATACCTAGGTGACGTGAGGCCTAGAACTTATTCTAAAAATTCCTTTCCATGGAGGCAGAGTTTGGGGTTGGAGATACTCAAAATTAAAGAATAATCAAAAAGTATTTGACGGAAAAAATTTAGGAGTCGCTGCTATAAACTATCAAATCAAAAAATTGCTCTAAAATTTTTATTAAAGTATTTATCAGACCCAATAATTAAACTGTTCTTCAAATATCTATATTAAAAAATGTTCGAAAAATATTTGAATATTTATAAAATTTGTTTTCATTGCTCATTAATGCTCAGACAATAATGAAATCTCATTGACTTCATCGTTTAATCGTTTTGCCAAACCAAAATCATTGATTCGCGCCAGAAAAATTGATACAACAATTTGAGTGCTTAATAGCAATTATACTTCTACGAGAATTAACACACTTGGAAATAAATATTTATGCATCATTCCCTCTCCATCATTACATTGAGATTTTTTTTTAATAAACTCGAAAACTGAAAACAATGTCTTAATTTTTGAAACAATTTAAGATAATTTTTATTGCATGCCTTTATTTAATATATCTTGTTTCATGCTCATAAATGTAAAATTCTATATTCAATATTTTACTCATTTCTCAGCATTTTGAAATTTCATACATTTGTATGTTGCCAATAGAAATAAACTATTTTAATATCTTAGAGCTCAATTATTTAATTAATCGATGTAAATAAATTTTCTTTGCATATAACTAGTACTATCTGGTAATAAAATTGTAAGAAAAAGTAAATTTCTAGATTCTATAATGTTTAAAATTAAAGCCTAAAAAGGAGAAAATAGTTACAAATGAAAAAAAAAATCGCATTTTGGAGTATAAAAAAGTGTGTTTTCATAATTATTCCATTGGTTTGAGTTGTCCTCTTAATGACTTCCGTTTCGTGGACAGGAGGGTCGCACCCCGTTGCACTACGCAGCGGTCATGAGGGATGGCGGCACCTACTACAGAATCTTGCTGATGGCCGGGGCAGACGAAGTGGTCAAGGACAAAGTAAGCTTTCATTTCGATACTCACATAGTGGCGTAACAAAAGAGACCGGACTTCCCAAGTGAATAAAAATTCACAAAATTAAATGCTCGATAAATATATCACGTTGTCTGTCAAAGGAGCATGGGCCCTGTACCCGATGGATAAAATGGCCGAAAACTAGCCACGTTTTCACGTACGTTAAGATCTCTTTCAGACTGTATTCTCACATCGCTACAACCATTTTCACAAGTAGTGTTTAAACCTAGATGACTCCTAGAAACAAATAATGTCTCAGCATTCCCTGCATCCAATTATGTCTTTCCATGAAATGGACCTCTAACAAGTGTCGATTTCACTTTATTTGTCTGATTAGAAAAATTCTACTAATATCCAAGGTCGAGGTCGTTACCTGTTATTATCACAAGAGTGGTACAACTTTTAGACATTTAAGACGGATATGCCAGAATTCCACTCACTCAGTTTCCACTGCTTAGGAAATATCACCGATTGCACACCTCTGTAATTCCGTGTCCTCAATTTGAATCTATTCAATTTTTGCTTTTTCACAATGGCGTTTAGCCAGAAATATTGACTATACTAAATGGAATTACCAAATGAATGCAACAACACATATAAAACTAATTTCCTATCTTTCTAAATTGTTTCCATCTAAATAAAGTCCGATTTAGAACTATTGCACATGTCCCCAAAACTTAGAAAATTTTTCGAATTAAAAAATGACAGTTTTGCGGTCAAGGACCATCATGTTGTAACAATTATCTTGTAATTTGCTCTTACTAATGTTCAATTTATATTTAAATTATCCTGTTAACAATTTCAAATTTTTACTAAGACAAAGTTAATTTTAAAAAAATTATTAATATTTGAAATTAAAAGTTACAACTCATCTTAATATTAGGATTAATCAAGCACAAGCAATCGAGTTATCGTTTCCGTTCCTGTCAGTCAATCCATTTCAATCTTCTCAATTATCATTCGGCTACTCGTCAAACTGTGGAGCGAAAAATGAGTAACTCAATGGAGCGATTCAGTTCAAAATTTAATGATTACAAGTGAGGAATCCGCCTGGTCCCCTCCTTTAATTTATTAAAACCAAGCAAAGAAAGTGATTTGTTCTGTACATTAATGGTGTACTTGGGCTAAACTAATGGTGCACTAAAATACTCCAAATTTTTCTTAGCCGTTTTAATGCTATAAAACAAAATTAAGATTCTCCAATAAGTTCCTTTAAAAATTCCCTGAAGAAAAACGCTAACCGAAAAAAGTAACAAATTACTTTGGAAGAGAAAGCCGAGGACTTGAAAGCTCTGCAACTTTGTTAAAGAAGGAGTGCTTTTGTTCTTTAATGGTCGGGGAGAGTAGACTCAGCATGCCTTCGCACTTTACCGACTCTCTGCTTACTTGATTCTTCTCGTTCGAGATGCAAAAGAATTCTGACCTAATTGCAGTGGCGAATGGGACTTTGAGAGGAGCTGCTTTATATGTAAGTCAGAGGTTATTATATGATTGTGAAATCTATTGGATTTTATTTCCTATGTTTAGGAGCTCGTGAAAATCCTCAGGCAAAAGCAAAATATTTGAAATGTAGTTTTTTTATATATTCTCCGATATTTTCACATTATACAAAAATGGACTTGATTAGATAATCAATAAATAAATATTAATCATTTCCATTAAAATAAATAGACATACATAGTGCTTATTTTTATTTCAATAGTAATATTTAATGTATGTCACATCAATATCAATAGGAAAGAAAAGAAAATTAATATTACTTAATTATAACTTCATCTTCCTTCGTTTCTTCCAGTTCATGTTTTTATTACCTCACTTGAATTCAAATCTTAATTAAATTCTAATCATAATTTTTTTACAATGAGAAAAGGGGTTGAATATGTTAAAATTTTAGTAGTCTTTTTTGATATAGAGCATTGCAATTGAACAGGTTGTAGTTAAGTCACTTTTACAGCAAAAGATTTTAAATTGCAACCAGAGAGTAAACTGATATCCTGTATTAAATACAGATTAAAAAGACCCTTAAGATGACAGCATTACAATATCTTTGTTCCCAAATAATACAGTACTATTTGTAATTTATAAATGCCTAGAACTTACGTCACTGTAACTTTTACCCATTCAATTAACTATGAGAAGATGCTTTGAATATAATGGGAAATTGAAAACACAGATATTTGTTATTCATATGACACGTTTCAAACTGCCAATTAGCATGGCTAGTTGAGAGACGTTCATTATTTTGATTATGCGGACATACGTTAGAATGCCAGAAAATATCTGTACAGTCCACCCCAAGAACAGAATGAGCCCGTAATATAAATTTTTATTTTACCTTTGTCCAATTTTATTTTAAAAGGCAGCTTAAGAATCAAATTTTATTTTCATTGCTTCTGCTCTTGTTGCTTACAAAGCGTTGCTTCGCCGAGGCTCGCTGTTTCCCTCCTTTCAAACCCTTTTCCATTCCAGGCTGGCCACACACCGGACTACTACCTCACCCATCCGGGAGTGTTAAGTATCCGGGAATTGTTGGAGGGCTACCGGATCAGAGAAGCGCAGAACAGACGGCCTTCGCAAGTTAACATCTGGCAACGTCCACCCACCGATGAGGCTGAAAAACGTGAGTGACTCCTTTGACAGAGCAGAAATAGTTGGTTTCCTAAGATGGTAGATAAGACAGCTTTACTAAAAACTCTTTTATACACTGCAGTCAGTGTATTCAAACGTCTTTTCTGCAGTTTCAGATTGTTTATTAAGATGGCATCCGAAAGGATATTTAGCATTTCATTAAAAAGAGAATCATGAAAAATGTCATCGATTCCTAGAAAGCCTGAGCGTCATTATATTTTAAAAGTTTTTTGTTACTGGATTCATCTGGCGAGCTCTTCATTCTAAAAGGAACCCTCAAATGTCTCCATAGTAGCATAGCAATGGAATTCAATAAAGCTATGTAAAATAACTGTATGTGGCGGTGGGTGCAAATCCGGCTTATATTTGTCATGACTCTCTAAAATTGTGCTTAAAAAGATAGACATAGCAAAAATGCTCGGAAATTCCCTTTCTCTACGTGACTGCAGTTCCTGTTTTTACCAAATTACTAGTCACGTCATTGAAACAATCGACTAGGTTTGCATTTTGTGCAACATAGAAATAGCGTGGAGAATTTCACTCTATTTAAATTTCATCGAAGACCGAAGAAAGAAGCAGTTAGGAAATTTGTAAGTCATTCATTGATTTTTCGCAGCAATGTTATTGAGTTGCACTGAAACTTAAGTAAAATTACGTCAGGAAATATGTAGGCATGCGCGTACTATGTCTCCGAATAAAAAGGAGATTAATTTTAGCCGCTTTATTCTACGTCGTAGAGTATGTAGGGATTTCTATGGGATTTAACTGTGCATAAAAGAAGGAAACAGCAATTTTGAGATTTCCCTGATGATCACCCACCATAGAAATAAACAATTTCTACTTCGTGGGACAGAGCCGCGGCTATTTGTGCCCATTATATATAATAATTTGATTTTTTGTTGTTCTTTGATTTTGACAAAAGCAGACACTTTTGCTACTTATTTTGTAATTCAGGAGAGAAGTAATGATTTGAGATATCTAAACAATTACACATTTACTTTAAATGCGACACAGATCGTTCATCATTTCTTTAGCGTAATTCATTTTACTCTAAAATTCCTAGTACATGCTAAAAATCCTTCCAGTAAAATTTGAGTTTTTGTTTGAATATAATGTAATAAATTCATGAAAATATCGTTGTAAACTATAACGTCGAATCAGATAGCAAATTTCTTTGATTCTCTTTAAAATCTTTGTAAATTTTTTCGTTATCGTCTGACTTCGAATTTTGAAATTTACTGTAATAAGCTCATATAAAAAAATTTTCTTTGCTAATTCTAAAGATTTTCAAAATCCGATTCTGTAAGAGACTGATACATTGATTCGGATCCAATGCCCTTCGGCTAATGTGGTGCTTTCCCACAGATGTCCAAATGTATTTAAATTTATCTAGAAACAAGGAAATGACTTCTTTGTTGAATGACGGCAAATATTTTATATTATTCCTGAAATTTCTTTCAACTCAGTGCGAAACGTGCTTATCTTCTTAAGAAATAGAATATTGCAATATATCAGTAAAAGTGAATTTAAAGAACAACAATTGGCTAAAACTGAACGATAATATGAGAAGGCAATAAGAATCGATAAAAGATTCTTCAAGTGATATGATTCTAGAAAATCGCATTTAATATGTGAATTTCTGCATCGCATTTCCTATTTGCTTTTCCCCATCGATTAAGCTGCTTTGGCTCTTATTCCACACATATTTTTTATTTTTTGAATTTCAGTCTTCAAATTCTAGTTTTTATTAATATCTTACTTCTGAAAGTTACTCATTTTACTAGAATTATTTTCTTTTCTCGTATTTTTTTCCATATTTATTCATATTTAGTGGTTTAAAAATTCTGATTTATGTATATATATAATATAGTTTTTCCTATATATTGAATGGACAATTATTATGATCATTCCACTCAATACAATGTTAGGTCACTTTTTGTTCTTAATACTGCATGGATTCTTCTTGTCATGGACTCTAGGAGATGTTGATAGGTGGTTTGGAGAATTTGAAACCATGTCCAATGAAATGCACTATCCAGTTTCTTAAAAGAGTTGATGATACTGGATCTATCTGCCGGTTTCTCTGTTCAGTCACATCCCCCAGATTCTGAATTGGGTTAAGATCCGGTAGTTGGGCAGGCTAACGAAGCCCGATAAAGTCTCTGCTATGCTCTTCGAACCATCTATGCACAATACCATCTTTATGACAGGGAACGTTGTCCTGCTGGAAGTATCCATCCGCTGCCGTGTACACGACTAATCTGAAAAGGCGTACTTTGATTCGTGACAACGCTTAAATTCCCTCGGGCATTCAGTCAAAGGATCCAAAAATGCCAAAAAAAAACCATAATATTGCCTCCACCAACTGGAATTGTTGTGGCAATGCAGTTGCGGTCAATGCTTTCATGTTGTTTTTCCCGAATTTGCAGCATGTCATCTGAATGGTATAATTGAAAAGGATAATTGTGGATAAGCGACGCTCCCCTTTCTCTTCTGATGAAACTAACAAACCATGTCTAAAAGCATAAAAAATTAGAATTATCACTTTATGCGTCCTATTCTGATACTTTCCTTTCCTTTTTTTATTTTTGTTCTGCTCTAAATTGTTTTCTTTAGATCTATTTTTTTAAATCACTTCATTTTAGTATTTGATCAAACAAAGTAGTTCAATTAAATGAGTATTAAATTTTTCTTGTTTATAAAAAATTACAAATCAGTTATTCCAAGGATTCCAGCTGCATTTCAGTGGCTTAGTAATAGGAGGGCATAGTTGCCCTCAGGTGTTTAGTAGATGCTGAACAATTTTAAAGGAAAATATGAAGAGGGAACGAAAAAAATACCATACTCATGGCGCCATTTGCACTGAGTTACTGATGACAATTGGGAGTGATAAAATTCTGCACGCTCCAGGCGCCCCTTACAATTAATACGCCATTTTTGCTTTTGATATAAGAAATTAAATGTATTTAGCAGAGCAATTTTGAAGACTGCCATTTTGGTACTATGTTTTAAATAGCCTGCGCCATTGCTTGTTTATGAGCTCACAGAAAAGAAGATATGCTTCTTAATTCAAAACCAATCATTAAAATTTTAGTGGGGAGGTTGGGAACTGCTGAAGGACATAGGATCTCACATAGGAAAGTAAAGACATGTGCAAGGGGAACATGTACTCGGAAAATGAAGGAAAGGAAATGTAGCATTAAGTGATAAATCAAATGACACACATATTATAGCATTACAGTTGGTGTTAAAAATCTCCTCCACATACTAGAACATGGAACTGTTAATGTATTCTGAAATAAAACTAGCATTTCTCAAGCATTCAGGGAATTAAGATGGGTAACTATGTTCAAAAGAACTTTTTTTTGGAAAATGCTCTTAAATAGTTATATTTTGAATTTTTGTATAAGTAAGATTGAAAAAACATCTGGGAAACCAAAATATACCAATCAAATGACAAAATTCTTTAAAAATTGAAAAAGGAGCTTTTTTGAATAAAAACAGATATAAAAAAATCTTTTTGTTCATAAGTTTATCAAACGATGTGCTTAAAATTTGAAGAAGAGCTTAAGAAAAATTTTACCTAGTTCCGAAACTAAAAAATGAGCTGTATTTTCATCCAATATTTAAATTTTGGGGTTCAACTTATAAATAACATGTCATTTTTTAATAAAATTGTGAAATATTAAATTAACCATAGAATATTTCTAAATTTACAGATTACTTATTCTCTAATTCAGGAACTGAAAAAAATATTGAGAAATTATTGTACTAAATTTGAAAAAAATATGCATTGGATTTTAATTTAGGGGACTTTTCGTAAGAAAATTCTATCAAAAATTTGAATTTTTGCAGCATTTGAAGGTAAAATATAGCATTAAAACGTATATAAATACAAATATAAAAATCAAAGAAACTTTTTAAAAAATAGACTTAGAAATAAAATTCAAACGGTTTTATAAAGAAGACTGTTCAAATATTTAAAATATTAAATAAACATAATTTCTCTTTTTTGCAATAATAATAATAATAATAATAACTTTTCAACGTAGTCATCTACCAAAAAAAGTGGACATTAATGCTAAAAGGTCATTACCAGCCGAGTCCATTATTTAAGGCCTGCTCAAAAAAGAAATTGATTAGTGATCAATTATAATACCATACTGACTAAGAGATTATTTGACTTCTACACAACTCATTTAATTCTTGTCAAGTAATCATGCTAAATGTGTCCCATTTTATTGGAATCATGTTGATTTGGATTCAACATTCTTCATATCATCCTGACCTCTTCTCGCTGCCGCATCTTTTGTCAGATGCTATAGGATTATATGTAGACCCTGTCATGTTCAGTCAACGATGCTGTTTTGAAGATCATGTAAGAAGCGAAGTTGTAAACAAATCATCATTTATTGCATCATTTTGTATGTTTGACACCATATCTTCTCATGTAAAATTCTTTTTTTTTTTACACTCTTCTTTACCAAACATGAGTCATTCACTCTAAACTGCCCTATGTACTTGTGGAAGATTTTCTTTACTGCTTTCAAATCAATCCTTGAAAAATGTGTGACTTTGAACAACAGCATGTCCCAGTTCTGAATATTAATCAGAAAGCTTATGATGTGAATTCATTTCGAAAAGAATTGTGTTTAATTCTAAGAAAAATTGTCTTCCTTGAAATGTTGTACCTTCAGGAAAAAATTGTAAGTTTTTTTTAAGCCGATAAATTATATCCGTTTGGACCAAATGAGTTCATCCGAACAAATGTTGAACAAAAAGAATTTTTATCTGTAAAATCTTTCTTGTCATGTGTAAAGTGGACTCTTGTTTTAGATGGTCAAATAGTATTCCTATATAGCGAATGCTTTTATTTGAACACCGAATGCAATTTTCTAAAAGGTTATGTAAAATAACGATCTTCAAAACGGGTGAAATAAGTTAATGCATGATATTAAGTTTGATGAAAATTATACGGCGTTTTCATAAATCTTCAATTCAGAAACTTTCGGTAACATGATATAATCTTAACGATTACGTAATCATCGATTTAAAAAGTTTCTTTGTTCGAAATGTAAAGCTTTCAAAAATATTTGGATTGCATACAACTGTAGTTTTGTAAAGCAAGAGTCCACTTGTAGTGTAGTGCTACTTTTTAGTGCATTTCATTATGTAAAATAAGCTAACATACTGAACTGAAAAATAAAATATTTTTTTCTAATATGTTTGTATTTTTATTACCATATTTATGAAAGGTGATTTTGCAGTACACTCAAACGCAGCAATACACACATTTGGACTCTTGTTTACATCTGTCGGCTTTAAAATTCTTTCATTCCTTGTGCTTGATGATTCCAAGAAGATTCCGAATTAAGTTTACAAAGGGTTTTTTTTTTTTAAAAAAAACATTTCTTTTTAATGTTTTATTTATTTATTTTTGTAATTTTTGGACTAAACTAGAGTTTTTAAGTATTTAATTTTGCAAATATAATAAACAGTTTTTTCTGTTTATAAGTAATATAAAATTAATTCTATGTTTTGTAATCAGAAAAAGATCAATTTAATTTATTTAATATTTATTGCTGATTGCTTCTTGCAATCCAGATCTTTTACAAAAGACATAAATTCCAAAAAAAATCCAGTTGCTGTTTTTGTAATTGTTATAACACTGTATATAATTATAAACGGAGCAAAAAATCAGATGAATGGCATATTTAATATCTAATTTTGGGATGCAAAAATATCTTACATTTATTTCATACACATGCGAAAAGAAATAACTTTAATGATTCACGAAGTTTTGATTAATCTTTTATCACCATCACTATTTTTATCACCATAAATTTATGCATTTTTTATTTTTTATTTAAATTAAGGACAGTAGCGGATTAAATAAAATTTAAAGAGTATTATTTTTTAAATTTTTTAATTGAAATTTATTAATTTTCTTAAATGTCCAAATAATTTTCTAGGAAAATGAGGTTTTTTTTTCAAAAATATTTTATCTATACATATAGAATGCTAAAGATCTGTGCACAGAACTCGGCTCTTATTGCTGACTGTTGAATGGCAACAGTCGAATATAAACAAACTGCTATATCATTGTTAATTTTTATAGTTGCACTTGATTCAACATTTGGCTAATGAACAGAGCTGTAAAATTTTCCTGGAGAAGGTTTACTGTGCACCCAGAAATACCATTTTGTCTGACGAAATAATGTAAAAGAAATTAAGAGAAAGACTTCAAACAGAAAGTAGAATCGACCGCGAAAATAAGATTAACCATTACCAGATGGCTAATTGATTTGACCTAACTATGCAAATGAATGGCTATATTTTCCAAAATTATTATCGCACAAAAATAGTATTTATATTAGTTGAAAATTCAAAATAAAATTAACTATGTAATGATAGATATTCCTTTCTGTAAACTTTTTCTTTATTTTTAATAAATTCTTTAATAAATTCAATCTGTGACAATGCTTTTAATATGAAATTCGTCTATAAATTCATTCAATCGCGTGCTTTTACCCATATAAAATAAAGATTTAAGAAATGCTTTATTTAAATATTAATCCGGAATTTAGATTTCCACTTCCAAGGGCAGCAAGCTGTCTTCAAAGGAGGCTTACATAATATTAAACAAAATTTCAAATGAAATTCCTTTAATTACTATTTCTTAAAATATTTGATACTTGCAGGGAAGAGATTATAAATAACTTTTAAAACATTTATGATTATTCTTTATATGACCTCAATTATATTAACAATCTTTATTTGGCAAATAATTCTGTTTAAGCAAATTAAAGTCTCGTTCTTCTACATTTTTGAAAAAAAAAATCTTAAACTTTTAAAAATGAATGCGAAAATTAAACTATCTGTTCTCAACTTTCAAATATAATTATATTAGTTTTGATAAATTACATTTAGAAGTACGTAAATTATATTTCTATTTCTCTATTTAATACATTTGGTTTATAAATGCTATAACAATTTAACTGAACTGTGCTGAATTAATCAAAAGCTGTAGAATAAATTTATGATTGTCACTTAAAAAAGAATATCTTTCTTAAAGACGTTTCGACGAAAAGACATTTAACAGAATAATAAACTAGCATTAAAATCCTGATTCTCATACTTATATATAATTATTTTTATAGTTAAATGTTTTATAATTTTTATTCAATGACACTTCTTTCAAATTTCTATTATTATTAGAAGTAGCAAAGTATTTGGTGGATAACAATGGAAATTTATTATTTGTAGAATAAATAAATGACTATTTAGATGGTATGCTACCATTTGAGTTCTACATATACAATACTTAAATATTTTGTATGTAATGATAACTTTTGCAATCAAGAAAGCATTTGTTTAGAATACTAAATTGCCTGTAAAGCAAAAACTGATTTGAATTCACCAGTGAATGAAAGGCACGTTCGTAAATTAAAGTGATTGATCGTTTCATGTTTATTGATGAGTAGTAAGCAATAGTAATGCTGACAACGAAATGCGTGGCTAAAGCTGAAAAAGAATAAAAATCTATTCGTTTTTCTTTCTGTCTGTAAAATATTAAATCCAAAACTAAATGTTTATTTCTTTCAAATATTAAAAGTTATATTTAATTTTACTTCTTTCGCTCACGCAACAAAACTTTCAGATTTGGTGCTTTCAGCGTAATGGCGAAGGAAGGTTTAGGCTCAGATGCACTTCAGACGAAACTTTCAATATTCTAGAATATTTCTTTGCGAAAAAGTATAAAATCTCTAACAGAAGTTTTCAATCTAAATCTTTTGCCATCCATCTAGTATTTTAATCTATAGTAATATGTAGAGTGTAACTTCACAAATACCTCAGAAATAAAAATGAAAATATTGTCCGAGATCAATTAATATGAATAGGGGAATAACCCTTAAGAGAAAATGTCAAATATTTTCCGCTGTAATCAAAATTTGTACTAGGTCATTTTTCCATTGGGAATCTATTCTTGACATTGGAATAAGAGATTTCAAATTTTATACACTTCTAAATACGTAGATCTTATGAACATTTGAGAAGCAGATTCTTTCTATGCGCAGTCTGTCAAAAAAGTATTGGGACACAACACAGATTTTTATCATAATATTTCAGTTAAATTTACAACTGAAACCAAAACAAAGAAGTAAATATTAATTTGATACATACAAATCATAATAATTCCAACAAAACTCTCATATTAACGCAATTACGGTTATAATTGGGAAATAAAAGGAATCAATTTAAAAAAAAAATGTGCTCAAAAATGCATTGGGACATTTCCCAATAAATAAATAAAAACAATATAAACTTTAAAGTTAATATTTTGATGAGGCGCCTTTACTTGTTATGACTTCTCGTAGACTATTTGGCATGGGTTGGAGCTATTTTTTACAAAATGATCCATCGCTTCAACCAAATGTTTTCTTAAATCCTGCTTGTTCGAAAGTTGATGTTCATATAGATTTTGATGCAAATAATCCCACATATGCTCAATGGGATTAAAGTTTCGACATTGTACAGGAGTCTTAATAACGCTAGAAGAATGGTAGAGGACCCATTATTTGCAAATATCAATAATGGGTCTCTATATTTTGGGTCATTTTCTTTGATACAATTTAAAATATGTTGAAATTCCCAGCTTGTTTAAAGTTTGCTTTAAATTTCGCTTGAGAATGTAAAAATAAACATCTTTATTCATTGTTCAACCAATAAATGGAAGTTCTCGACACCAGTGCTTGCCATACCACTCCAGACTATTTGATTGCCCTCTCCATATTTGGCAGTAAATCGAACATTTTTGACATGAATGGCTGCATTTGGTTTCAGTCAAATGTTTTGTTTGCCATCGAATTCGAAAATGTTATATTTGCTTTCATGAACAAAAATAACATTTTCCCAAAATTCTTCCTGCTGCTTTACAAAAGTTTTATCTAAGGCCAGGCTAGCTTGTCGATTTGCTTTGCTGATGGAGGGCTTTCTTTGAGGTACTCTGTCATGATATTTATGATTTCTTAAAACATTTCTCCCAGTTTCAGGATTTACAGATTTTCTGAACTTAGTTTTGCATTGCAGAGTCAATTTTACTGCACTGAGTTTTAGATTAAAGTGAACTTATTTCACAATCCGCCTTTTTTCACGCTCATTAAATGCCCTTGGATGCCCTGAATTTTACTTATTTTTAACGCTATTTATTTTTTCGAACCTGTGAATAATGTTAGACTTATTTAATTTCTAGATTCGTCCTATACAGCGAACTGACTTTTCCATTATTCCAATGACTTATTCAAAATTTCGCACATCAATCGATATACAGGGTGATCAAGAAAGAACAGGAGGTGTTCGGAGTCCTGTAGCGTGTTATGTACTGGAGGAAATATAACAAAATTTGGCCACCATACACATTAAAGTACGCGGTTTCAATTAATCAAGAAAAAAATTAGTACCAAAAAACGCCAATAGGCGAAATCCTGGCTCTGCGATCGAAAAATTTATTATGTAATTTGCTTATACCGGTACTTTGTGACATGGCATCGGAGATAAAAGAAGGGTTGCGGAAATTTATGTCGTTCTGCGAGACTTCGCCCGCCGATTGCGTTGTCACTACGGTGAACGCGCCTTATTAGTCAAACTTTTTTATCAGTGGGTTGAAAATGCCAGTGCTGTTCTTCGTGAATACCGGCTGTTAAAACAGTTATGTAGAGTACCGATGACCATAACTAACTTACGAAGAATGGTTGAAAGATTTGAAACAACAGGAATTCTTGATGTCCAATCAGACCGAGGACGTAAAGTTATAAAGCAGGAACAAGTTGTAGAAGTTGCAACTGCAACTTCCGACTTTAATGGATCAGACGATTGCTAATAAGCAGGCTATCAGCAGTGCACGTTCAATATCACGACAAACAGATACCCCGTTCTCGACGATGCAGAAGATATTGCGTAAGATCCTGAAATTTTATCCGTATAAGATAACACACATTAACTGAATGACGCTGATCTAAATCTTGGTAATTTCTGGTTGTGAGGCGGTTCTGGTTCTCTTGAAAGGCGTTGTGTATCAAGGATATGTTCCTGACATTCTTACTTTAAAAGATCAAATAACGTTACATGTCAGACGAATAAATGTCGATAGGCTGCGAGCCACCGTCGAAAACCTCGTGTATCACATGCAATTATTGGAACATCTAGTTGCTTGTCACTTTGATACAAATTTGCAAGTTGCTACAGTAAATGTTTTTCATTGGTATTCGGTGCGTTACTATTTACTCTTTCCATTGGCAGTTATGTATTCTTTTTCCACATGTTATGAGCTTGAAGCGCCAGGATTTCTCCTATCGGCGTTTTTTTGGTATTATTTTTTTTTTTCTTGATAAATCAAAACCGCATACTTTAATGTGTATGGTGGGCAAATTTTGTTATATTTCGTCCACTACATAACACGCTATAGGACTCCGAACACCTCCTGTTCTTTCTTGATCACCCTGTATCTTTGTTTCTCGCTATTTTTTTTCTATGATCAATCTTACCTATTGAAAATTTTATATTTAAAATTATAGTCTAAAAATGTGGCAGTAAATTCAACTGTGTTGATGTGCTATATATATGCTACTTCATTTCAAAAATGTCCCATTTGCCTTTGAATTATATTTGAAAAGCTAGATCAAATTATGATTCTGAAATACTAATAAAATTTTCCTTACAAATTGTACATCAAATGTTAAAATATTTCTTGATTCATTTCTTTTTTATTTTAATGTGATAAATAGTTTTATAAATAGCTTTGTAGTTATTCAAGTCAAGTGTCCCAATACTTTTTTTGAGTGACTGTACATTATTACCTTTAAAATGGTATTTTCTGCTTTCATATACGATGATCGACAGCAGAATAAAAGGGAGTGAATGTACATTAAGGAATTCGCTGATGATGCATTCCACAGACCCCTTGCTCGAGTTACCTCTTATTAATTTGGGCATCTATTATAATCTGCACGTTTTGAGAGAAATGCTAGACATGAAGTTTGTAGATTAAATGGTTCCGATTCATTTGGTGCGGCCGTTATTACTGAGCCTGAATTTCGTTGCACTATCTTCACTTTCAAACATAAACAGGACGAGTCTTTCCTCGGTTACAAAAAGTTGTAGGAAAACAAGTTCTATCTTCGCTTAGAGTAATTTTTAAAAATGTTTATCGTCAGGTAAATACCGTAAATAGTCCAATAAAGTAAGCAGTGAGTTAGAAGCTAATTTTTGAGGAAACAGCATTCAGGAGAGGAAAACATAATATATTTTGGGATTTCAAGTAAACAAATTGACCAATGCTTTTAAAGGGACGCTGTAACGATTCCTCTTTTTCCTTAAATAGTAATGGCATTCCGACCAGATTTCACCCATTTTCCCACATATATTTAAGTGCCTACGGACCGCCAGATGTGGATACTTTTCACTAGAAGAGTCATTGTGTTTCGTCATTTGTTGTATCCAGGCGAAGGGCCACAGATGTGTGTCTCGTAATTTCAAATAGATCTATCATGCCTTCAAGGGAGAAGAACGTCAAAACATCCAGATAAACTTTTTTCCCTTATGGAGAGACTCCGCAAATCTTCAAGAAACGATCCATCACCAACAACCGTTGTCAATAAGTATAAAACTCAGGTGGACTTCCCCTGGTGTTAGCTGCGAATTGTTTATAATTTACATGTGTTCAGGCGGGATGAGCTGCAAAGATTAATCCTTGACAGACATTCCCACGATCGACTGGAGACGATTGAGGAAGCATTGTTAAGCAGCTATTGGGTGATAGGGAACTCAAGTTCACCAACGAAAAAGTCTGAGGCGGATATCTGACGAAGATAAAATGCGATATTTTTTTTTTGGGGGGGGGGGGGAGTCATATAGGAGAGCAATGAGGAATGTCGAATTGAAATTCGAAGAAACTTCGGTGTGCGAAGAAGTTGTTCCTGATTTTTTTTTGAGAAGCTCCGTGTGATTCAGGTTCCTGTGTTAGGATGTACCCGATGAAGATCGGTGGATTTCTGGAGCTGCCCCTGGGGTAGCCGTTAAGAATTAACAACCTGTTAGCGTTTTTTTTTTTTTTTTTTTTTTTTACTTATTCTTCGATTTGATCGAGGAACTATTTCGTGAATAAACTTTCAACGGTTATGTAATTTTTGTAAATAATATTACAAGAGTCGGTGAAGAAAAGTATATCCAAGCAAACGTATGCACACAAAAAAATTTATATTTTATGTATAAAAATTTAAAAGAAAACATTAGATAAAAATTTAAGCAGAAAATATTGCGAAACATAATACTCTAATTCTTCCAAAATCAGAACAAACATCTTAAAATATAGAAATATACATACCCCTCCCACCCACTCCAAAGTAATATTCAAATAAATACTCTTAAAAGAGTAAAAGAGGGATATACAATAATTGATATCCTAGCAAATGAAGACATTGAGAAATTAATGGAAGAATGAAAAAAATAGATAATTTATATAATAATTACGAAATTAGAAAATCGAAAATATTTTATTCTAGTATTATTATTTTAAATGTGGGATAAAACCTCTCATTTGAGAAAATAATTTAGAAATCAAAAACACAAAGTGCATCACTTAAAAACTCTACAACACAAAACAAAACTTACTTCGAAGGGAAAAAATTAGAAATTGGATTGTTTCACTAAACCTCTCCTCTTCCCTTCTTTTAAGAACTAAAACGAATACATTTATTTTGAAAGAGACTAATTTTCAAAAAAATATCTTGTTCATTTCATCATATGTCCCAGGTGTGGATACATTGTTAAAACTTACAGACATATGCAGTTGAAAATCGAAGCAGGGACCTGCCTCAAATGTGAAAAAAACAGACAAGACGAGCTATGACATTAAACATTAAGCGAAAGATCGAGAAAAAGAAGTCTTGTTTCAACAATTACGTATTAATTCGTCATCATGCATTCAATTTCTTGAAGATATTGGTAACTTCAAGTATGATATTATCTCAATAAACGATCCATGCACCCGAGATTCAATAATTTCAGAATTTCCAAAAAAATAAAGAAAATATTTTTATAAATATATACGTCAAGCAGGATTGATTATTTAAAACACAAATTTCAAAGTTTCTTCCTATCAAAATCAATGGAAATGTTATTGCATTAAAAACTAAACAGGAGAAAATCATTTTTTTCCCCATTTATTGTTCTCCGAACTCTAATATAAAAGATAATACTGCCTGTTCTAAATTTTAAAGATGATAAAGTTTTATCTGAAGTATTTTAAATGTAAATACCTATGTTTGGGGCCCATATAGTACAGATATGGGAAGAGAACTTGTTGTATAACTGATTGCTCAACTTGAAATATAGATTTTTAATAATAATGATTCACTTCTTTCGTTCAACAGAAGTATTTATAAAACCTGAATTGATATCGTGATTATGAAAATCATTAATGTTAATGAAGTCAGAAATTGAAAATTAAGAGTAGAATTACTCTCTATCTACGAATTCACTCTTCGTAATGATAAATATTCTACATGCTCAAATAGACAATGGTTCATGTTAAATATTTTGACTTTAAAATTAAGTTGCATGCATTTAGTGAAAAAATAGTAAAATTGGAAATAATTTGGAGACTTTCAAAAAATTTATTCAAGAATTCATTATTAAAATTTGTGGAAGAAATAAAAAGAAATGTCACCCTGATAAAGACAAAAATATAGACTGATGGGGAAATGAATTGAAAATCCAAAGGAGCAAAAGCAGGGAATTTAGAAGATAATTTCAAACTATTTATGAATATAGAGTTGAATTATCTTCAAGAGGAAACTTAAATTCATGCTACAAAAATATGTGAAGCCCAAACAAAATTCTTTTAGAAAATTTCGAACAAATTTAGTGCAAACTAATACTTTTAATAATATTTTTAACAAGTTTTATAAACTGATTAAAATAAATTTATAGCAATTAGAGATCTTCAATCAATTAAGAATGAATCATGATAATTCTTTAAAGAAGGCCTTGAAATGATTTTAGATTATCAGTTTCCAAGAGACAATAGCAACTTTTTAATTAAGCAATTTTCTCTTAACCTAAACTTTTTTTTGATAATACAAGAAGAACCCGTCCCCCCCCCCCCCGGAAAAAAATGGATAGCATTGATTCTAACAAGAATCCAGGGCAAAATGGATCTTTTTTTAATATTTTTTAAACGTTTTTTCCCTATAAACCTGGTTGTCTTATATCTGCCTTAGGAAAGGCATCTTTCCAAATATTTGGCAAGTTGCAAAAGAAATTCTAATTCCCAAAAGGCGAAAAAGACAAGACGAATTTTCTTCTTATCATCCAATTTGTCTCTTACCTACATGGAAGAAAATATTCAACAAAATTATCATTTAAAGACTCATTTATTAGCTTAAAAGTACTAATAAAACATCATGCAAATCAATTTGATTTCCGAAAAAATGATAGCACAACTACATAATAAATGCTGCTCGTCTGTTCAGTTAGTTAAAATAACTAAATGGTTACAATTGCTATTTCTTTGGGCATCTCAAACGCTTTTAATAGCATTAAATAGAAGTATATTTTCCAGAGTCTTGAAAATGATAGTATTTCAAATTATTTATTAGTAAGTTTTTCGGACTTCCTAAATAATCTAAAATTTTTGAATAATATAAAATATTAATATAAAAAGAAAATTTCCCAAAGTTCTTCTTTGAGATCTATATTTTAACTTGTTATCGCAGACAGACTTTTAAGGAAAAAAAAAATAGATGAAAATTGCCAGCGTATAATTACTTCTAGGTGATATTATACTTATGCTAGTGAGCAGAGCCTCTTAGAAATTTACAGAAAAAAAAACAAAGACATCTCTTAAAATCATTGAGAAATGGACAGAAAATTTGCATTTGTATATAAATCCAGGTAAATCAAAATTTATAATGTTGCCTTACAAAAAAAATCACAATTCACATTCCTAGGCAAAAATTAAGTAACAAAATTCTCATACATACAAAGACTTTGAAATATCTTGGATTTTACTTTGATAAAAAATTACAATGGCTTCATTATTTAAACCAGATTAAAGAAAAAAAATCGGCGACTTTCAAAGGAAAATTGCAAGATTATCTAAAACAACTCGGTGCGTGAAGCTTCAAATTCTCAAAGAAATTTAAACAATCTAACAAAATAAAATTATTAAGTATGCTTCCGAAATTTGGTATGAAAATAAATAAAAAATTGCTCCAAATAATTAAAAAAACTTTAATGTTAATTGATAAAGCTTATTGAGAAGTATCTTTAGATTCTCTTTAAATTCTAGCAAGTTATACTCTTTTAGGACATAACTAATCAATACCAAAAATGCAATATAATTCAAATGTTCAAATCCAAATTGAAAATATTATCATTAAACCAGAAGAAATTCAACAGAAGAAACATTTTACCCATTAAAAATTGCTCGTATTGCTAAGTAAAATCAACATTTCTTCATAACATTGTGACAAAGAAAATCTTTATGGGGCGGGGGGTCTAAGTTAGCAGATCAAGGTGGGAGTGGAGCGATTTTCTATGATGAACTAGAAAATGAAATTTCGAATATCAATCAGATTAAACAAAGAAACAAACATTTTTATGGCAGAAACCTTTGCATGGCTTAAAACAATGATGACTGGATATTCAGAAGGGAAAAAAAACTATATTTTTCTATTATAAAATCTTTCCTTGCGGCTATTGATCCCAGTAAAGAAGAAAATTCTCTCATCTGTCAAACGAAAGATCATATGAAAAGAAATCCTGTGACAATACTCTGCTTGTATGCTGCTTGTATTTCACATCTTATCAATAAAAACCATCTGTTGTTTCAGTTGATCTATTCAACGAAGATGACGAATACGATCCTTTCGAGAATGTGGAACCTGGCAATACACCGGACTTCTCGAACGATACGACCACCACCACCACCCCCAACATCGAGCAGCCCCAGGAACAACCCCCTCCGAAACCTTCCATCTACCCTATTTTATTCGATCGCCAAAATCGAGACAGTCGATACTTGGCCAGTGTATTGGGTGATGCTCTGATTCGAGGTCTGACTCAGGTGGCCAACAGGAGGCCCAGAGACCCCGTGGGTTACTTGGCCACCTACCTCTACCAATATGCCGCTAGGAAGACTGGAGACAGGTTCTCGAGAGAAAAGGAGGAGGTGAGTCTGATCTTTTGAAAGAAAATTTATGTCATTGATAGAACTTATTGGAAAGATTCAATTTATAGATTAAGTCATATGTTGCAGTAATGCTGCATTCATTAGGATTGCAAAGAAATCTAAAATCCACGCGGCAGGCATTATAATAGGTATAGTAAAGAAATCGAAAAGCTGCATACTGGTTCCATCCATTCGATATGTAAAATTATCAAGCGCAAAAAGTGGATAGAATCAGGTATCGTTTCTCGGACAGGATGGATGATAGGTCATCTCCTCGGCCTGATTGCGCGGTAGGCTATCCCAGTTCGCTTTTGTCTTGACAACTTGAAGTACGCGGTTTTTTAATCTCCTATATATACAGTATTTCTTCCCACTGACCGGAATGTAAGAATTTATTTTTTATTTTTCATTGCAATATTTACTAAACATACCATTTTGAAGGGAAAATAAAGGAATGTCTTTTGCTTTAACCATTCTTTTATTCAAAATAATTACAAATTATTAATAGTAAATTAAATATATCACAAATAAAAATAAAGCGCTGAACATGGATAAAAATTTCCAAACTATAACAATTTAAATAATATGCTTAAAAAGAAAACACATAACTATTTAAGTCTAAAATATAAATATGCAAGATAGTACTAAAAATGGAAATCTTTACTTATTAATAATATAAACTTTACAAAAGTACTTTCTTCAAATCTGCTTTTGAGAAACAAAGTACAAAATTAGAACTTCAGGCCAGCGAGCTATATGAGTAACGATAACATTCTTTAGTACTTTGATGTATTCAAAATAATGTTTTGGCGCGCACTGACAGGAAAGAGATCGGAGGAGAGAAAATGGCAGGTAAAAGTATGGAGTAAATAAAATATAGCCCTATACCTAATACAGCCAAACAGGTTGTCAATTGAATAAAGTGATTATATTTTGAAATCCAAGCATAAATATGGAATAAAAGCCCGGATAAATTAAAAGAAATCAGTCAGTAAATAAATCCTTAATTCGTAAGGGATGATGAAAAAAGCATATTCAACCTTTCATTTAACTGGCATTGCTTTACTTATAACTCAATCACATTCAAAACAATCCCGGTTATGTCAGTAAACGTTTTATTAATTTAAATGGTATCATTTGTTAAATTATGAGTAAAATTAAGTTTGATGGATCTACTATGGTTTTAAATTGTCTTTTTTTTTTTCTTCCTTATTATGCCAGAGGAGATAATTTTAATAAAAATTTTAAAATTATATTTTTTGCGTAAAAATGCCTTTTTTGTTTATTTATTAAAAATACTAAGCAGGATCTTCCCTTGCTAAAATAACTAAATAAAACGTTGTTATAGTAATTGAGTAGTTATTTTTAATACAAACGGTTTACAAATTATCATTTCCCTTTGTTGTCTTTTTTATGCCTTGGAATTACAGGAAATAAGCTAGGATAAATTTAATTACATTATAATAGCTTCTTATCTCTCCTCATTAATTTATGAACATTCGACGAGGCGGATATTCATAAATTACGATGATTTGCAACATTAGCAACTGCGAGAAAATTATAAGAGTTGAAAGTGAAAGTTAGGTTGTGAAGCGTCATTATCCAAATGACCTATGGCTGGTGATCGTTTATCAGCGACTCGCTACCGCAAAAAATGCAGTTTTATTTTTTGTATGCTATCAGATTATTTTCCAGGAGGAAACGTCTATCGAAACGGAAGGAAACTCTTCTCCTGTGAAACCTGGCCCATCGGAAGCAGAAACTAACGACTCTAAACCAAGGTATTCAAATACTCTTTTTCTCTATTCAAATGCTCTTTCTTTCTTTATACATATTGTTTTACATACTTATCAGTCGATTCCAGCACTGCAATTAATTATCCATTGAGACGGCTGTCTCTACCTTTATTAAATTGCAATTAATTCATTGTAACGGTATCTCTACTGTTATTTGAGAATTGCAATTAATTCTCCGTTGTAATGGGTTTTATAATGGAGGCATGAGGTGTCCAAGGTATTCAAATGTTCTTTTTTCTTTATATATATAGTTTTATATACTTAACAGAAGAAATTCAAAGATTCAACATAGCAATTAATTCTCCATTATAAAGCGTGATAGTAATTCAGAAGAGCTTATTTAGAAGCTTTGTAGAGTCCTTTAGAATTGGCGCATTTTCTAGAATTTTGTAATATATTTAAATGGAAAAGCTGCAGTGGAAATGATAGTTCAAATTTCGATTGCCAAGCGGAAGTGAACTGCATAATGAAAACTAAATAAAGAATGTAAAATTTTATTTATTCACAATATTCTTTGATAAACATTCCATTTGCTCCTTACATTAGCCTGTTCAAAGTTCTTTTTACACTGCGTTCAATGGTACTTTGAAACGAGTCTTATTTAAATGCTCTAATATGGTAGATTATACTCACTTTCGTATCAGATAGACTGTTTCCTTATCAGGAACGATCCTTCCACGGTTAGAAGATCCGAGAAATTCAAATCCTAGAAACAAGGGGAATGCGTCATGAGTATTAAAACATCTTTGTCCATTGTAAACACGTATAACATTAGACGTGAACTTGCAGATGCACTTTTTTTAAGGATACTACACTGGTGTGCAAAACTTAAGCAACAGGTGCCTTTTTTGCCATAAATCCTCGAAAAATCATCTGAGAGACATGAAATTCAGAAATGAGAGACAGCTTTTTGTACTTAAACGATGGCGAAAGCATAGTTACGCAAAAAAAGAACACAATGCATATAGTAGGGAATGAAACAAAAAAAAAGACTTTATTGAACTCATAGTTCCTTAGTATTACTGCAATGGTTATTTCGCACCATCTCTCCATACTCAGTGCCAGAGTGTCCAACAGTTATTGAGATAAGAGTGCCTATTCCGCAATAAGCATCTGTTTTAGTTGTAGGGTGTTCCCCGGAGGATGTAATCGTGATACAAAGCATCTCTCCAAAGTATCCCACACATATTCTATAGGATTTAAATCAGGAAAGAATGCTGGCCAATCCATTCGAATGATATATTCACTTTCCAGTAGCTGCTGAACATCAGCAGTTAGATGTGGCCGCGTATTTTCACCTATAAAAGGGAAGTCTGGTCCTATAGAAACTAGGAACAAACACACATGGGGAAGGATCACCTCCTTACAATAGTAATCTCCAGTTACAGAATCTCTGTCGAAAACGTGGAGCTCAGTCCACCCGTACAGCATAATGCCTCCCCGATGACAACCCCAGGATCACCCTAGATGCCTCTTTCCATGATGTTATTGGGATAAAACCGTGTCCCGACCAACTGGCTTTGAGAATCCCTTGTGGCACTGAAACGACTCTCATCCGTAAAGAGGACACGACTCCATTGATGAGATGTCCAGTTTTTGTGCTAATTACACCATTCTAAACGGTGTCACCGATGGCCAATTTCAAAGAGATGCAGTGTTCAGGACGGTGGACGAATAAGCCATCTTTGTGAAGGCGTCTGTTCACAATAAACGCGACGTCGCCTTGTTGCTGTACACAGTTGCTGAGCAGCAGAGCTTGCTGACTGGTATCGGTCTCTTTTCGTTTGCAGGACGATGTATCTGTCATCCATTGCAGTTGTTTTCCTAGGGGCGGCCACCACTAACCTTTCTAACGACTGCGTCCATAGTTTGAAGGTCTTTCCAAGCGCGCGAAACTACACTTTTGTCGATTCCGAACTCTTAAGTTATGGGGAAGCTCCACTGCGCCCCTCCTCCAGCTCTTTGATCATTCTTCCACCAGTGAAGTCACCTAGGGGATTTCTTCTAGCCACATTTTCCGAAAAAACTGACTTGCACTTGCAGCGAATGTCTTTCATTGCGCCTTCCTTTCCTTGTAGTCTTGAGCTGCGCTCTCCGACTGTACGCGTTTTGCGTACACTCACGTCGCTTATGATGTTTTGTTCTTGATATTTGCATATGCATCACCTTTCTACTGAATTGTGCGCTCTTGTCCTGATCGCAATAATCCTTTTCTGCTGTTTCATTGCTTCCTGCTTAAGATTTACGCTGCTGCTAGATTTTGCACAACAGTGTATATCGCTTTGTTATGAATTTCTAAAGAACAGGACATGTTTGACGATCTTTACACATTTTTAAAATGGAAGATCAATGAGCTTGTGTGAGAATTTTTTCTTAAACTTATCAAGGGCATTTACTGTAACAAGCTTACCGTGGGGATTATTTCAGCCTGTCTCTGCGCCATAAATGTCACCGATATTTCAAATCAGACGAAACTTCAACGAAAGGGATAAGAAAACTGGATGCCCTTCCACATTAATAAGCAATTCGTTGAAATGAATTCTTTGATTTATATACGAATAAGATCTAAAGCATCGATCAAAATTTAATTCACATAATTTTATTCGACAATCTAAAACGCATCTCATTGTAGCAATAATTGCACCTCGCCTTTCTCTCATCACTTTGGAAAACCTCGTGGTCTCTCAGCGCCACAGAGTAGTAATTGCTAGAGATAAGCAAAATATAGCAACATTGGAGTCTATAGGAAAAGGACGATTTATATTATTACATTAAAGCAGTAAAGCATTTTTTTCCTTAAAAAAATTGTGAAAATTGTCCAATCCAAACAATACTAATACTTACTGATGCTCGGAGAATTCACTTCCTTGCCTGAGTTAAAATGTGTTCTCGATTGGCTATAAAATTTTCCAAGAATATTCCCACCAAAAACTGATAAACAGCATCAATGATGCTGTAAATTTTGAAGTATGTTGTTTTTCTATGAATTTCATTACATTATTATATATAAATGTATTGTATCTAAACATTAGTGGCCTCATATTGCATATGACATTCCTTGACATCTTTGTTTCGTTTTTCTCATTACAATGGTTTGTACAATCTCAGGAATTTAGACTTCGTTCATGTTCACATGTTGATTCTATTATGAATTGATAAAATGTTTTAGTATTGTAAGTGTGATGCAGTTTAGTCAAAAAAGCACTAGCTCAAACTCAAGCTATGAAATTCACTTTAAAATAAATCTCAAAAACTTTCACACTATAAGTCAAGTTATAGACGAGCGCATAGGGGACAATCTGTTAATCGAAGCAAAGCTGCTTCCTGCGCAGTTTCATTCGAAATCTTTTTACTTTTGTCAAATTATTTTTTTTAAAGAAATTCTTCTGCATGGACCTTTTTGTGAGATCTGCAAATCTCGATATTTTTCCCTGGCACCAATCTATTTTTGCAGTTTTGACAAACCAATTTGATTAGTAAAGTTTGCTTCCTTTTTTTTTCCCAATTATTCATTTGGAAATTTACATGATTGAGTGCCGGTAGTTTCGTTATTTTCTAAATTGAACAAAAATCACCGTTTAAAGGCTGAAATTTGAGCTGTTTAATTTATTTTTGTTTTCTTTTCCCCATACCAAGTTCCCTAAGTATCCGTTTGTCAAAAGGGTATATTGACACACTCACAACTTCGTCCAAAACGAAAGTCACAAACATGTTTTTCAAAATAATTCTAAATTGCTACCAGTAAAATTGATAGAATTTAAATTTTATAAACGGTAAACGCAATTTTAACTTTCGATTTAGGGATCGTAAATTTCTAAATTTAGGGATCGATCATTTAGGGATCGTAAATTTCTTTAAAATGATCGTAAATTTCTTAAACTGGAAAGAAAGGGAGGGGAAATCATTATCAAAAGGGTAGATTTACACACTCACAACTTCGTCCAAAACGAAAGTCACAAACATGTTTTTCAAAATAATTCTAAATTGCTACCAGTAAAATTGATAGAATTTGTATTTTATAAACGGTAAACGCAATTTTAACCTTCGATTTAGAAAATGATCGTAAATTTCTTAAACTGAAAAGAAAGGGAGGGGAAATCAAAAATAATTATCGCTATCTCATTGTGTTATTTCTTTATTCTGTAAAAGACTTTTCTCATCAATATTTTGTAAAATCCAATACTTATAAGGGCACATTCTTAGGGTAATGAATTCCCATTAAATAAAAAATGAGTCGTTTCAGTGACACACTTAAATTAAATATGAGTTCTCATTCCAGCGATGACTCGTCTCGAACACCTCTCGAAGTAGTCAGCGAAGATCCTGAGGATTTCGAGGAGGATGAGTTTTCATTAGAATTCGAAGATCATACCAAGATGAAGGTAAGACTTCTCAAAGAAAGCTGCTCTTCCTGAATTTTTTAATTTTTTTAAAAAATAATATTTTATGTTTCTTTAAAGTAGCCTTTGCAGTCTACATTGTGCAACTTGTGCCAGATCATGTGCAATGGTTAGGGAAAGGGAACTGTTTTGACCTTGCGAGGTGCCTGGGCACAGCAGGTAGAGCAGCTTCCACGTCAGTCGGAGTAGGAAGTTTGCAAATACTTTCCCGGGGAAGATCCGGGCCAGAACTGAACACGATCAATCCTTGCTGATTATCTCGAGCAATGAAAAAAAAAAAAACCTTCAAAGTCTGTACTTTTTTGGATTCTGCAGAAAATATGATTGGTTCTAGAGTTACTGAATTTATCAGAGATGTTCTTCGGATTCTGAGGAAGAGACATTTAGCAAAATTTAACTCGACTTTCAGTTAAATAAGTTCATTAATTTGCATTAAAAAACGGGAGCATAAGTTTCTTTTATTATTTAATAATTTTGTCATCACTATTCATGGAAAAAAAAAGAGAGCTTGTTTTCATGTTTGAAAATCACATGGTTGTTTGTAGCTGTGTGTCAAAAGACATTTGAAATTGAAATGATGAGATTTTTAGTATTTAATATACATTTATATGTAAACGAGATGTTTAAATCCACATCCATTAATAGATTTGAACGAAATTATAAACGCCGTTTATAATAATTCCTTTTCTTTAAGTTATTTCCATTAAGCATTTTCACATTTCTTATATTTTATAGCATCAAAATTATTGCGATTTCTTTGGCTATTTGGCTAAATTATGTGTGATGTTAGGTCTTTAAAATTTTTAATTCTCCCAACATGCGCATCATATGACTTTTTAATGATATTACATGTATTATACATCCGCATATTTAAAATAATTAGGAATTTCAAGGAATCACCTACCCCCCATCTCGAAGCATTGGTTCAATTTCGTCCATTTTTGTTTCACATAAAAACTCATGATTGTCAATCTTAAGCATTCATGTATGCTTATGATGCATCATTGTCATTCATCAATTGTTTTCTTGCTTTGTGTTTTCGAGAGAAAAATCTCTAAAACATGACTCTACTGTGCATTCCGTTCAGAGGGAAAAATAAGACAGAAGTCCCCAACTTACACAGTGATATAGATTTCTTCAATTTCGTACCGAAGCTTATGATTTTTAGATAAGTGATCAATTATCCATATTTTCGAAATAAATCTCAAGAATACCACTTCTTTATAGGGGAAAAAACCCTGATAAAGTTACCTAGGCCCCATCATTTTTCGGATATGACCAAATTTTATTTCATCTGAATTTTTATGACTTCAGTGTGCCCTCAAAATTGCGCAGAAGAGATACGGTCGTATATGACTGACGCGTGTTCCTTCGGTGTGGACGGATCTACGATGTCACATTTGCAAAGACACTGTTGTTCCGAACGTCGCATTTCGAAGAAAGATCAATTACCTTTGCTGAAATGAAGGTTCGAAATAGACACTTTCGAATCAGTTGAAAAATACCGATATTTATTTAAAAAATAAAAGTTGAATAAAAAAAATGCATATAAATACTGTGTTGCCTCCTTCCCCCTAAATTATACGATACTTGAAACATAAACTTATCTTATTACTATAAGCCCTAAGCTTACATTAAGGTTTCAAAAAGTATAAATTGAAAATAATAGAATAAATGAATGCTGAATTATCTACTCGTTCCAAATTATAATTGATATAAAAATTCAAACCCCATTTGCTTCTATGCACTTAATAAATCTCCTGGACGAATTAGAACTGAATTTGACGCAGATATTCTTTAGCACTTAGCAGGAAGTATTTTGATATTAAAAGTTTATGAAATCATTGCACATAAAAATATTTTTCCGCCATCTTAAAACATAAAAACATAATTCATTTTTCATAAACAAATTCATTTTTAAGTGGAGTAAATTTCATTTCTAAACGACTATTTTTCTAATTTTAATAATTTTTATAATATTGATCTAAACAAACTTTATTACAATATCTTTCTTCCCGTTGGAATTTAAGCCTAATTTGCTTTTCAAACACAGCTTATTAAAAAACAATTAATTACACGGCGCTTTTTTGTCAATGATGAAGTTTTTCCTTCAGACAATTTAATCTTTGCTTTATTTAAAGCAACTTTTTTAAGGCATTTCAGTTTAATTTTTTATTCAGTATCTTTTGATACCTAATTTAAGAATTGTCTTTCTAAATTATTGGAATTTTTTTTAACTATTTGACTTAATTTTGTCAGCAATTTTAAAATTTGAAAGCACCTAGTTATTACTCATAATTGTTTTTATTTAGTTTATCCAATAGAATTACATTTAAATAAAAAATAAAATCCATTAAAATATTTTCAATGCACACCTTGCTATTTACTCTGAAGCAAAATACTTGCGAGTTATCGTAGTTTTACAATTGCTACTATTCTATTTTAAGAGCTGCCAGAAGTAAAATGTACAATAAAAAAAAAATGTTTTATTGCAAACTTTCTGTTTCCGGATTCCTTCTATTGATTCCGCCTTTACGTTCGAATCCTTCAAATCACTGATGACCTCTCAGTTCTAGGAAGAAAGAAAAAAAAATGACTGCTACTGATAAGCGGTTCCTCTGTCTTTTGCACCTTCAGATCTTTCAAATCGCGGCGAGTTATTTTCATAAATGAAACTTTATAAAATCTTAGAAGAGCAAAGATTGAATTGGTTTGAACTCCGGAATAGTCAATATTTCTCAGAATAAAACGGCATCTTTTTGGGAAAAACGGTCACACTTGCACTTTCAAAGTATTGCAGTTAAGAATATTGTCACATATTGCTAGAAAATTTGGCTTCAAAATACAAATCAAATTTATCAAAATATCAAGAAATTCCATTTTATCCCTTATTCTATGGCTTGAAAAAAAAGAGAGAGGACATAATAACATTATTACAAACTTATTAAATAGTAGCAATTAATTATCTGCGTGGCCCTACTAAATAAATATGGACTAAATGTCAACCCTTTTTGATATTCCTGAACCATAAAAAAACATTGGTCATATTTTGTTTGTTGTTGAGTTTCCAACACTCAACTCATAGAACAAATCTAGGAAACAAACATAATCTTAATCACAAATTTATATTGTTTATTAAACATTTCCTGCAAAACACAGCATTTAATAAACGCCATCTGCAAATTCTTTCATCATTAAAGATTTTTTATTTAGATTAATTTTGAGTTTTAGGTATTTCTTCATAGCCGTTTTTTCCTAAGGATCAAAATCAATATATTTTTTTAAAAAGTTATTAAATATTTAAACTAAGGAGTCTTTAAGTTTCTTTCTCATGATATTGTTAATCTTTCAAGTTAAGATTTAATCTCTTAAGACGCAACTACAAAACCTTTATGCTTTATCCATGTTGAATTATATGTAGCTAAATTCTAGAAAGGATTTCTTTTTAATATATACTCTAAACTCTGACAATAATATTATTTTTCCAGATTCTTTAGAGTAGTAATTAATGAGGGTTGAGGTTAAAACCGCTTATAAACAGAAAGGGAAAACTCTATGACTTCGAGGTATATGTATTTAACTTTTTCTTACATGTAAAGCAAATAGACGCATGGTGTACAGTGGTTAGCCTTCTTTTAAAATCAATTAACATAGTTATTATAAGTGATGATTAAACTTTAAAAAAATGCGTACATCTGTATTAAACGATGTTGATGATTTGTTTATAATCACTTTATTTCTCAAGGCTGCATGTTTAATTTTCTGAAGGTATCATCATAAATATTTTTCCAATCTTCCCCGTTACGCCATTATACAGAAATTCTGAATACTGAAATAAATTTTATATTAAAATAGGTAAAAATTGTATAAATTGTAATTGTTTAAAAGGTTTTTAAATGTATGGCATACATAATAATATTCAGAGTAATGTATCTATCATAAACATACTTCATAACTGCAGAGAGTTTCTAGTGGACTCATATAAGTAGAACTATATACTCAGAATTACTCAGCTTTAAGAGCACAATCCGGAGATGACAAGTTCACCATGCGGAATTTCAGCTTTATTTGAAACTAAATTTTACAATGTAAAGATGTTAAACTAAATAATAATACAATTATTTAAACTGATTTACTTTAATTCGGCACATTTTTTTTCAACAAAAAAGTTCCATTTTATAGCAGCTTTAACTTTTGTCGTTAACGAGGTAGCCAACCAATCCAGTTACACTGCAACTCTCAGTATACTCCAAAACCTCTTTTCTCTGTCTTTAGGACGAAGAAGGACAGACGGTCCTCCACTTCGCGGCTGCCCGTGTACACCCCGACGGCAGCTTTTATGCCCTTCTAAGCCATGCAGAAGTGCTCCTGGCCGAGAGGGACGTCCTCTACCGCACTTGCCGTGACGTGGCAGTGGATTCTGGTCAGGAGGAGAACGTGGCTACTTTGGACAGGTTCGTGTTCGATGCCTTCCTGCAGCAGCGTTCTTCATACGTACGCATGCTGTTGCATGAAGGGTATGATCCACTCATCCACGTCAGGGACAGTTCTGGTCGAGAACTGGCTGCCGTTCTACAACAGCAGAGGATCGCTTCTTCCCTCTCTCTAGTCAGAGAGATTACAGATTTCGTCGTGAGTCTATTTTCATAAATTGTATTTCTTCGTCTATTTCATTTTTAGATGTTTGAGTGGTTTGTCTTTCGAGAAGTGATAATGCTTGCAATGAACGGGACCGGACTTCTAAATGAGGTGTAAAACGTATGGTTCGGAGATAAATAAAGACATCGCTCACTCGGACGCTTCTTCAGAGAGCGAATCGAGAGCCTGACTATAGAAATCCAGCTTTCTGTTTTCTAAAATTGAAGGGTATTCGCGAACAAAATTAGAAGGTATTCGATTACAGAAATTTTTAATTTTTCATTGGTCTCTAAATAAAGAAAATCCCATTGTAAGATAATAATATTACTATAAGTAATGTATAATGTTTCTTTACAATTAGTATAAATGAAAAATTTATTCTAGATATACTAGCTATGATTAAATGAAATATTGCTTTCAGTACGTCACAGCATTTCGGATTTAGAACTTATCACAGGGTCGGGTTATTAAATAAGCTAAATAGACAGTTGCATGGTGCCCCGCAAATTAAGAAAGCGGAAGGGGATTGGGAATTTCTTGTTGTTTCTTCAAGGTAATTTAATTTTGTGCTTTCGTTTGCTTTACCAGGGTCTCGAAATTATTCAAATTAAAATCAAATATCACTTTTAGGACAGTTTTAGAACATGATTCTTGCATATTTTTTCTCATGCCATCGCATGCAATTGCAGATCAGCTATTTCCTACTTTGTAACAAACGGTTAAATAACACACAAATTAATAGCTCTGACAATTTATTTTTGACATTTTTTTAAATAGAGTATTTATCCGGAAAAAAATTATAATACTTTTAAACATTTTGCCTAAAATTATTTTTAAATATCATTTTTAAATCTTTTTTCGCATTTATTTTTTATACAGCTATTACATTAATCTATTATTATAATAATACAGGTATTTTATAATTTTAAATTCGACGCTAACTATCTTGAAAATAACCTCGCAATCACGTTTTGTAATTGAAGTCATTCCGAGACGAGCAGTTTGTCATTCAAAAACTGCTTAATAAAAATAAAAATTTAGAAAATTTGATTTTGAATGCTGGATTGAGGGAAGGGAAGGGAATTTGCGTAACCTAAAACCCTGTAATCCAGGGCTTTAATTTGTTCGGATTCCGAAACACATCTAAAATGCAGCCAATTCCGTTTAAAAACTTTCTCAAAGAGAGCTTTGAGATGTAAGTTTCCTCATTTTGCCTTTCAGAAGCGCCGCGAGGAGCTTCACGGGTACATCCGGAATAGCTATCTGGAAGGTGTGGCTCGTCTCGTCAAATCCGACAACACTCTGGTGACAGCCAAGAGCAGGCGGGCTCGCTGCGCCCTGCACGTAGCCGTACTCTTTGAGCACGTCGGCATCATCCAGACCTTGGTCAGGGCAAACGCCTCATCTGTCCACGTCTCGGACAATGTAAGTGCCCGATGAAAAGACAGCTGATAAATTTCCCATCTTAAAATTTTTTTCAAATTCCAAAAAATAGTTTTTTTTCCCCTTCTTTTTATTCCGGGGGAGGGGGAAACGTAAAAATTCAAAAATATCTCGATTTAACTTTCTTTTTTTTTTCACCGTTACAGTACTTTCCCTCCGCGTATTTCATGTATCAAAGAAACATCTAAATTTCAGAGTCGATAAAATTAATATCTTAAACTTTTTCTACTCATGACGCCTTTTTCGGGTGGAAAAGACTTTCTTGGGACATTTTTTTTTAAAGAAGGATAATCATTGACAGAAAATGAGTTTGAAATGATTTGTGAAATCGCTGAATTTAAATTAAATTTTCACAGAATCCAAATTATTTTTGGTAATTTTTACTTAAAAATGATACAGAATATGGAAAGAAGCAATTTCCACAAACTTATATAATTTTGTACGGTCTTAGTTGGGATAATTAGATAGAAATTGAGATGTTTCAGTTTAGAATTAATTTATTAGAAACAATTTTTAAAAATGCATTTTTTTATCGATATATATAAAATAAATATCATTTTTATATAAATTATTTTCCTCATTTTTAATCTCTAATTCATATCATCTAACTCTCTCGTAATTCATAGCTTGTTGTTTATAATTATTGAAAAATCTATATGGGAAAAGATGGAACAGAAATAATAACAAAGTTCTATTTTACCTATTTTTTGTGCATACAGTTGCGGTAAAATTTGCGAAAAACGGGAAAATTGAAAAAGTAACGAAAAATTAAATTATTAACTTTGCAAGCTATTTTAGAAACTTCTGCAATATCAATCAATTTATCAAGTATCTCTATTGTTTCTCAGCCATCCTGGGTCGGATTTAATTTGTTAAGGTCTCTTTAAGAAGCAGTACAAATTTACTAGTGCATGTTAGGGTTTAAACAAAAACCAACTTTTGAAAAAAGAAATATTGAATTTGAAAACCGGTTTTCTAATTCGATATTTTCAAAAAACCGGTTTTAGCTGGTTTTCGAATTTTTGTCAAAAAAAAAAATAGAATAGAAAAATATTTTATTTTACTTCATAACAAGAACAACGAAATCAATAACAAAGTCAAAATCAAAATATATATTAAAAAATTAAGAATTACATATACATATTATTTACACAAAATAACGAAAATTCAAACAAAAATTTCAAATAGTATTTATATTATTTCCACTAATTTTAATTTTTCCTAAGAAAATAGGATTTTAAAAAACATAAAATATCCACTCAACTAGGATTTATAAAAAAAACTTACTTTTTGAACAACCGGTTTTCGAATTCAATATTTCCAAAAAACCGGTTTTAGTCGGTTTTAGAATTTTTGTCAAAAAAAAAAGAATAGGGAAAAGTATTTTATTTAATTTCTATAAAATAACAAAAAACGAAATCCATATCAAAATCAAAGTCAAAATATAAAAAAAAAAATAATTAAGGATTACATATACATATTACTTACACAAAATAACGAGAACTCAAACAAAAATTTCAAATAATATTTCTATCATTTTCATTAATTTTAATTTCTCCTAAGAAAATAGTATTTTAATAAAACATAAAATATCCATTGAATGGTGGCTAAGTCTTGTTTTCATTTTGGACCTGAAATTGAAAATACTCGTTCACTAACTACTGAGCTTAGTTTTATAGTATTCATGGTATCAAATAACAAATTTAAGTTTTTGTCCTTTTTTATTCTTCTCAAATAATGAAAATTCAGCTTTCATTGTCTTTGGATTTGTAAGTTTTTCTTCAGGGTTTTCAAGAAACTTATGAATTGATTTTTCCATGGCTTCTTTTCAAAAAGCATTACTCTGATGAGTAGTTTCTACGATTTGCTCTTCATCAGAATCAGTTTCAACATAAGAATTTGGAAATATTCTAGACAATATCTTTCCAGATAATTTAATAATTTCGGTTTTTGAAGCTGAAGAAAGTACACTTGATTTCTTAAAATGCTCGTAATATACAATAACATTTCACTAAAATAGAAATGTTTTGTGGATTTTGCAAATGCAGTAAAAGAGTTGCTAATTCTACTTGTCTACCTTCTTGAATTCCTTCTTCTGAAGCACATTATAATTTCAAACTTATTTCAGTATTTAAATTTTTTAGTTCACTTAACAGAAATTCAAATAACCTTCACTTGTTAAATTGACTTTAAATTGACATCCCGTCGCCCTAAGCCTTCAGCTGTAGACAAATTGGTCCCAAGACTTTATGAAGTTCTAAAAGTTTAGGATATGTTTCCAGTTTTTCACTTTATTAAGCGAATATCAAGCGAACCTGTCGTGACTCGTGACGGTTGCATATATGTATTAACATAAAATAAATCAGTTAGACACGTCTTTTCCATGCGCGCAAGCGCAGCTGCGCAGTGCACAATGCGCAAGCATTGGCCAACGCAACTCGCAACGTTGAAGAAATGTGTTTGCTGCCCGTTTCATAGAGTGAATAGCAAATCAAATAAGTTTAAAATTAATTTTTACATAATAATATGAATTCTTGAAACCGGTTTTCTAAATTTAAAAACCGGTTTTCAAATGTGACAAATTTACTTTAAAAAACCGGTTTGAAAAACCATCAAACCCTAGTGCATGTATATGTCATTGATTCAACGTCAACGACAGAAATGATGTTTTAAACAGTTTTCATGCTATTAATTATTACAGTTTTGTTAGTCATTGAAATAACTAGCGATGTTTTGCTAAAAGATTGATTTTAAGGTGTCTAAATAAAAATATAGAGAGCCCGAGAAATTAAATGACTTGAAGAAGCTTTGCTTAGCAATGCATATTCTTTTCATTTTCATTAAAATTGCATTAATGATTGAATCTATAATGCCCCGCATACTTGTGGACTTTTTTTTTCTTTTTTTTCCCCCCCAGCTTGGAAGAACGCCCCTTCATTACGCAATGGCCTCGATAAAAGTCGATAAAATAGCCAAAATTCTGATCACAGCAGGAGCATTGAAGACTACAAAGGATGTGGTAAGCATATCCCTGTAATAATCCATTCTCATAATCAGCATGCTTATGGGAATTTCTTATATCCCTTTTCTGGTTATCTTTAAAAAATTATCCTTTCATTAAATAATTTTTTTGAAAAAACAAAGCTAAATTTAATACTTTGACTTCAACATGATATAGATCAATTTTTGCAAGAAACATCTGTGAAAATAAAATATCATGTAAAAATAAATGTATTTCGATATTAAACAATAAAAATTCGAAATTAAAAAGCGATAGGCAAAACAAAATTTTTAATAACGATTCGAACCTCTAGTTTATGGCATCATATCATGACAATGCTTTAGGTTTGATTCCGTTGCCTTTATATTTTAAATTTTTTCTCTTTAAACTATTGCAAAGGTAACGAGCACACAAAAATTTTAAATCAAACGGGGTGATTCAAGCAGAAAATGTTTAGAATTCTCTCCAGGGAAAAATGACAAGCCAGTTCTGTTCAAATTACACACACATGATCTCCTGATGACAAGGTTTTGATTTCAAAAAAAATTTATCTTATTTCGGCCGTTAGGGAGACGAAATGGCTCTTCGAATTGCGTATTTATTAACATATACAACATCTTCTATCCATACAAAGAGAATTTTTCTCATCTTAAAAAATTTCGGCCTGTATAAAGGGATTTTTCCCACTTCGTCATGACACTGACTTTAGCAGATAGCTCCTTATTTATGAATCTGTTGTAACAAAGGAACTGCAAAGATTCTGCTGCACTTAAGGCATTTCGGCTGATATAAAATTTTCATAGAGGTCCTCTGACATTTGCAAGTCTTCGCAACATGATCTTACATTCTTATGAGACAGCCAAACAATACAAACCAAATCGATTGCAGGAAGTTGAAGATGCTGTAAATGTAGTGATGGAGCAGCAAGTATACGTGGTAGCAATAGTGCCCTCGTGATGTCACAGAAATTTAATGAAATGTCCTGAACTTTATCTTTATGTAATATCACACTCGCAGCTTTTTTTTTCTGCTGATAATGAAAAATGAAAAGCATTTGCTGTAATGGGCATTGCTTGGATGACGGTGGATGGTGAATAACTTTGGCAGGCAGCTTGGAGTGGTGAGGCTCATTTGTACCTGAACGGCGCTGTAAACGTACATAACTGCTGTCTTGATCTTACTTAAATTATATATCTATCTTTTCTCGCTCCAAAAGTGAAAATGTCATTATTTTTCATTGACCCTTATTTATTTGGTACAATCACGATTTCGAGACCAATGACATGCACCTGAATTTCGTCATTGCATCGACGGTGAAAGTGTCTTCAATCGAAACTTCATGCGAGATAGTTCACCCCCTCCCCCTGCACATCACGTAGCCAATTTAAACGTTCCTTCGGCATAACATATCGGATGGCAAAAAGATACTTTTAATCATCTCGGGCATTGATCTAATCCTTATGACTTTTGGCTGTGATAATATATAAAATTCCAGTATGCAGTCAAGATAAGATTTAGTGAATGAAGATAGATTCCTTGCGCGTAGAAAACAGACAAGATCCTTTTGGAGGTGTGTGTATATTATATACCAAACACAGACCTTCAGCAATTGAACTAAGATCTGATTACGGACTCAGAATTTTTCCTTTATAATATATTGTTAATGAAATTTGCAAAGTCAATAATCCGAAAGTCTGAAAAATCAAACGACAATCAAGGAGTTCTCAAAGGAGGAGTAGGAGGAGCGGGTGTACAGTGAAACATTCAACAGACTCAGTAATAAAGAACGATGTTTATTCAACACAAGAACGCGAACTCACAGGTGACAAAAGACAACCGCAGCGTATACAAGAACAATACTTATAGTAAACAGCCCTTCACAAGCAACGAATCTTCGGTGAACAGTACAAAACACATAGAGAGAACCTTCACGTCCCTCAGACGTCTGCTTTTCTCCATCGCTTTAACGGAGCTTCACTGCCGACTGCTCGGACTGTATGATTGGCTGCTCAGCACTCGACTCCATGCTGTTGTCTTTGACTTTGCAAATCTGAGGCATTATATCTGAATCATTACACATTTTAAAGAATTTAAGTTACAAACAATGCAATTTACATCATGTTTCATTTTATTATTAATTTCCATTCTCTAGACTTATGTAGAAATAGCATCCACCATTTTGCTTTATCTCTTCAAAATCTCTTTTTTTAATTAATAAATCGCACCCCAAACGATTCTGTTAAATGGAAATTCGTATAATTGTGTTTGAAATAACTGAACTTCTATTGTAGAATCGTTAACATCAGTATTATATATGCACCCAATATTTATCATAATTAAAGTTTTAAGGAAATTTTGTTTACTTGTTCAACAACAAATTCAATGCATTACCATAAGAAAGTAAAAGGTCGATTTGATAGAGCTAATATATAATTTTTTGCATAAATTATATGATAAAAATTAATAATAAAAATTTCAAGAACGGACAACTAATGAATTTTATTGTCATTTCTGGTTTCTGAAGCTTTATTTCAGGTACACTAATGGTTCATTTCGGAACAACACGAAAATTTATCAGGCTTCTTAAAAACTACTCCTCAGAAACAAAAACTATTTTGTGGAAGTCAAAACGTCTTGCAATTTATATGATATAGAGGATTTTCAAATTCAAAATATGCAACAAATGTTAAAAACACAAACAAAATCCACTCACTGAAAGCGAAAAGCGTCAATTCACTTTTGATTGCAAAATTCATTGGTGAAGGAAACAATTTTTGCCTATTTGACGTCTCGTGAATCTGAAGTTAAAAAAACGCTCATTCATTAAAAAACTGTGGAATGGAGACTCTTTTCCCGTGAGCCTTTGCTATGTGGAAAATACGCAGCTAACAATTTGAACCAGAACTGGTTCAAACTCTTGCTTTGTAGGAATGAAAAATATTGTGCAAACTTTATTCGAAATTATTTTTTAAACATTTTTAAGATTAGAAAAAAATATTCGACAACGAAATTTGAGTAATCAAAAAGAAATTTTTTTGAAATTTAAAATTTTATTTTATACGTTCTTACTCTCCGAAATATATCTGAACCTAATTTGATAGGGGCACTGGATTCCTGTGTAGGACCCAAGTGCCTTTAATGTATCACTTCAGACAGACGCACATATAAACTGTCTTTGTCTTTATTGTAAGCAGAGACGAATTATTTTCTCTTCTTTCAGCGCATGCGCTCTCCTAGTTTCTTCTTCATCTACAAAGAAGAGATCCAGAGGCTTCACGAAGAAGAATCTCGTCTGGCGTGAAGGATCGTCGCTAATCACAATGCATCATCAATAAGTGATGCGTGTACATTTGTAACAAACTGAAAGACAGACACAAATTCTTTTTGTTACTCTGTATCATAAGAAATTTTACATTTTAATACAGTTTTGATTTTATTAGTGTGTTCTGCTTCTCTTTACTTTTATACTGTGGATCTAAATTTAAAATATATTCTTAAAATGAAAATTTTAGCTTCGATGCCAGGGCTTGCTTTACAAACGGAGAAAAAAATCACTTACGTTTCTCACTATCCAAAGCATTGTCTAACCCTCCTTTGTAATAAAATTTTTCTTCTCATAATCTGTACACCACTGGCACAATATTCACTCTCTTTGCTACTAACTACCTCGAATTGAGTAGAAGTTTCTACGCATTAAGGCTCTTCAAATATCTAATTCAAGCAATAACATAATTGATGAATGTGAGAATTGATGATGAATGTGTGGGACGGTTGAAACTATCTACAAGAATTTTCATTATTACACAGATGAGCTTCGTGAGGGAAGTGAAACTTGAATGGTTTACCAGTTGCTTATAGTCGTGCTTTAGAGATCATTAAAGTAAGTAGACTGTAATGGTCTCTTTTTAACCAGTGAGAAGGTTTAGACTGTTAGATGGTGGGCATTATGAGGACCTTCATTCTCAACATAATCAACTTATAAATAATCTAGGATTATCTATTTCAGGTTACATTTTTATGTCAGTAACTTTGTGGAAATATATATTTAACAATTATAATTCATTTCTGCGTGGTACCCACATTCACAAACAGTTATATTTAAGGCAATCTCCAATATTTATTAATGCTGCAAAAATTAAGTGAATGCAATAAAACAAATAATTGAACCAATTGTACTTGACAAGGAATTACTATTATCCTAACTTCATCGTAAAAAGAATATATTAACAGAAAATTATTTTCAAATTAAATTCTAATCCAAGAGACACTTGCAATTATAACATCCTGTGAGTGCGTTAAGAGCAAACACAGCGGCATTTTGTTAATATACTTATTTTGATCTTCCACCTCATCTTAGCAAGACGTTTGAGCGCCTTCATTAAATGGAACTAATGTGGAAAACCTAAGCAACTCTTCTTATATTGTTATAATTCTTCAAAGGTAAATGGAAATTCATATAGCAAAGACGCAATGAAATACTTAAAGAATGAACAGAAAATTATTAGTATGAAAATTGAATAGGACACATACTTAAGGGAACAAGGAAAAAAACATTGACAGAATGTCGGTGACACAAAGCAGTATTCAAACGCGAAGGAAAACAAAAGAATAAAGGACCTCTTTGTAAGGGATGTGATCTTTCCGAACTCCATGGTTGCGTAGCATTGTTTGTTCATTATATTAAAAACAGTACTATCCAGCAATTCCTAAGACAAGATCACTCATTCCTCAATGAATATATATTGATCGCTCTTTCGGAGGATACGAGCATGCCCGCAGACGTCTACCCAAAGCAGCCCAAATATGTTCAATCAGATTTAAATGAGGGTAGAAAGCTAGTCAATCTATTTAACACATACCTTCCCTTTCGAAAATTCTTGAACAGGAAGAGACTTGTGTGGTTATCCATTGTGGGGTCTGGACCTATGGTACCATCGAATAGATGCAAAGGCAGAAACAACTTTATCTCGGTAACTATCCCTGGTCAACGAACCTCTGTCGAAAATACCGAACTCTATTTTTCCATTTATCATTATGTTTCCTCACATAAGCACTGTAGGACCGCCGCGTAAGTCACCTTCTCTTATGTCAGGGGGATTAAAGTATGTCCCTCCTCTCTCCATTTCAAATTGCTTTGAAAATCGTTTGTAAGATTAACATGACTTACGGCAAAGAAATGACGCCTCCATCATTAAAGAGATGTCCAGACTTTTGTTTTCGTTGCACCATTGCGAACGGTATTTCCGACGGCCCGATGCCAATAGCATGCAGCATTCTGAAATCCGAGGCGTCTAGGGCAGCACTTGTATCCTTTTTCTTTTTTTTAACTGAAAATCTTGTTTTCTTTCCCCCTCTGCTCCCCCCACCCCATATGGCAATGGGAAATTAAACCTAGTTAATTATATATAAAAAATATTTGAATAATATAGCCTAGCAACTAAACAACACATCTAAATTATTCAACAGAACTATTTTTAGGAATTACATAACGTAACAATTATAAAAGAAATTGTGAACATATATATATATATATATATATATATATATAATTTAAATAAAAAATTTTAAAGAGAAACTATTATTACAATAATAGATAAATCAGCAAACAATATCTGTTTAATGTGTAAATGCTATTTTAGAGAACTATTACTTAATGAATATAACTCTAATGCAGCTGACATTTTAAAGAATAACGGAAAAAAGGAATTAGATAAAAGAATGCCAACTTTCACGAAAAAAAACTAAAATTAAGACTTGCTCTCTAAACTGTCTTTATCTGCTCCCAATTATAAAATTTCCTAAAAAACCATTAAAATTCAGATTCGTGACTTGTAGCATTGGCAGTTATAGTTATTATACGGGAAAACATTTTTTTAAATACTTGAAAATTATACCGAATAAAATTAAAGATGAAGATAACTTTATAATTAATAGTAACAAAGAAATTTTGGATTTTCTAAAAGATAACAACATTAATAAACTTAATATTTATGATTTTGAAAATTTATACACTAATCTTCCTCATGAAAAATAAATAAATGTCTGTGCTTTTATATATGATGAATATCTGAATGAAGATATTATTACAAGAAGTAACTGGCTAGAATTATGTAAATTTAATATTACCGAAAATTACGTTTTTAATGGAATTAATTTTTATAAACAAGTAAAGAACATTCCAATGGGAAAAGCTCTCTCAAGTGCTTTAGCCAATACTTTCCTACATTACTAAGAGAAAAAAAATATTTAAACACAATTTAATAAACGATTATATTGATGACGTGCTTTTGTTGAACTTAGATAATACTAATATTTCTACTAATTGTTATCCAAAAGTTTTAATGCTGACTGAAACAAATGAATATCAACTTGTAGCAACCTATCTGGATTTAAAAATCGTAATTTCTAATGGTAAAACATTAGTTAGTGTCTGCGATAAAAGGGATGAATTAAATTTTAAAATTATTAAACAGTAATTATCATTGTAATCTAAACTCTAAAATTTTCAAAAATTTAATTTTCACTCAATTGTAATAACAAAGTTTGTAATAACAAAGTTTCTTATATTGAAGCAACCAATAACTCATTAAAAGCTTAACTACTAATGAATTTCCCAGAAACTATTTCAATAAAGAGGTTTTAATAAAAGAAGGCTTGACTTCTTACTAATCTTTTGGCGCAACTAAAAATAGACTTTCAGTTACATGTCAACTAACTCAATAGAAGGCCCTGAGACTTTCCAATTATTTATTACCTTGAATGACGAAGCGTTTTTATGCAGGGTCAGTGGATGACGCCGGAAACGTGATGTGAGCCTTTTTGTTGTAGAGATTGTATCTACTAGTGATATGTTCTTTCCTTTCTGTTTCTATAATTGGTTGTGAAAGTTCTTTTACAGTTTATACTATGTTATTATAATTTTCCCTTAAATTAGATATTGTAATTTATTGTTCTTGTTTTGTAAAAAATGGTTTATCTCTAAGGTCTCAATTTCAGGATATTTTCGGGTCGCGAGGGGCCAATATTGTTGGACAAAAAGTCAGACCCCTCACAGAAAAAATCCCTTGTTTGAATCCCTGCCTGAAAGTGACCCTTGAGAAAGTCTTCAGGCCGGATTCTTAATTTCTTCCTTTTTGATTCTATTTTTATTCTCTTTGCTAATATTAACTTGGTATTTTTACTAATTTGGTTAAGTTCATCTATGTTTCAGTCGTAGCAGCATTAGCGCTCTCTGAATACAATTGTACCTTTTTTAGTTTGATTCAGAAATAATCTTTAATTTTTTTAGTTTGTTTTCAGAAATAGATTTTAATTGAAATGACATAATATATATATAATGATTCTATTTTCATTCCTTTTTATTTTTACTAAGTTGATATATATATATATATATATATATATATATATATTGTTACAAACCTGCAATTCGGCTTCCCAGCATAGTTTGTTCCATCATTGGAAAGAAAGTTTTACAGTCATCTGAATGGGACTAGCGCGTCGGAGGTCCCAGAGCTTGACGACAAACTTGGCGACCATTTGGCGACTTGGCGACGAATTTGGCGACTTTGGCGCCAAAATAGATAATACCCGAAACTTCGAGAATTTTCCCGATCCGTCCAGTAGGAACCGAGATACGCCTCGAACGTTCCTGATTGGTTGAGAGGCTTCTAGCCCCGCCTCCTGAGACCTATAAAAGGGGCTGCGGCTGCCAGAGAGTCAAAGTCGGAGGAGACGACGGGGAGTAGTTGAAGTCAGTGGAAGTCCGAAGTCAGTGAAGTCCGAGAAAGAGTCGGAAGGAGACGACAGAGCGGAGGGGTTGAAAGCGGCAGAGCTGAGCAGGCGGAAACTGCGGTGAGCAGCGACGGAGTCAAGCTAGTGCTGAACTGAGCTGTGCGCTACTGTCTGCAGTAGATTCTGATTGTATGCTGCTGTGTGTGCTGTTGTATGCTACACGTCTCGGGTGAAGATAATCGTCTTCTCTGCTATATATAGTTGTCGCTTTTGTGCTGTCCTGTGTGTCTTCGTGTAAATAAACGTCGTTGTTTTTATTCTACTTCTGCCTGATTATTGAGCGTTCTCCACACAATATCACTCCCACTATCCAAAAGAACCCCGGTAAAGAAAATTTCGTAACAATATATATGATAGAATCAAATAAAAATAGAATAAAAATAAAATTAGAATCAAATAAAAATAGAATCAAAAGTAAAAGAAAGAATTCGGCCTGTAGACTTTCTCAAAGGTCACCTTCAGGCAGGAATTTAGAACAAGAGATTTTTTCTGTGAGGGGTCTGACTTTTTATCCAACAATATTGTCCTTACTCTCTAAACTATCCTTATTTGTTTTCAACAATTAAATTTCATAAAAAAAAACCATTAAAATTCAGATTCGTGACTTGTAGCACTGGCAGTTATAGTTACCATACGGGAAAACATTTCTTTAAATACTTGAAAATTATACTGAATAAAATTAAAGATGAAGATAACTTCATAATTAATAGTAACAAAGAAGTTTTGAATTTTCTAAAAGATAACTACATTAATAATATTAATACTTATGATTTTGGAAATTTATACAACAATCTGACTCATGAAAAATTAATAAATGTCTGTACTTTTCTATATGGCGAATATTTAAATGATGATATTATTACAACAAAATAACTGAATAGAATTATGAAACTGTAGTATTACCGAAAATTGCTTTTTTAATGGAATTAATTTTTATAAACAAGTAAAGGGCATTCCAATGGGAACAGCTTTCTCAAATGCATTAGCCAATATTCTCCTACATTACTAAGAGAAAAAAAATAATTAAACACAATTTAATTAACGGTTGGAGATATATTGATGACTTACTTTTGGTAAACTTAAATAATAATAATATTTTTACTAATTGTTATCCAAAAGATTTAATTCTAACTGAAACAAATAAATATCAACTTGTAGCAACCTATCTGGATTTAAAAATCGTAATTTCTAATAGTAAAACATTAGTTAGTGTCTACGATAAAAGGGATGAATTAAATTTTAAAATTATTAAACTCAGTAATTATCATTCTAATCTAAACTCCAAAATTTTCAAAAATTTAATTTTCTCACAATTTAACAGAATTAAGAAAGTTTGCAATGACAAAATTTCCTATATTGCAGCAACAAATAATTTCATTAAAAACTTAACTACTAATGAACTTCCCAGAAACTACTGCAATATTGAAGTTTTAATAAAGGAAGGGATGATTCGCATCTAATCTTTTGACACAAATAAAAATAAACTATCCGTTACATATTAACTAACTCAACAGAGGGAGCTAAGACCCTCCAATTATTTATTAATTTGAATGATGTGGCATTCCTAAGCAGGAACAGCCGTGGGTAACAAGAAAAAACACGATGGGGCACTTTATTTGGTAGATGTTTTACCTTCTACTGGTATGTTCTTTCTTTTTTTATATTAATAATTTGTTCTGAGTGTTTATAGTTTTTTTATGTTATTGTTATTTTCGCTTAAATTGGAGGTTGTATTTTATCTAATTTATTGTTTTATTTCTGTAAAAAAATGTTGTATATCATAGGCCTAAAATTATGAATTTTCGGGTCAATTGGTCAATATTGCTTTACAAGAAGGACATACCCCTCACAGAAAAAATCTCTTGTTTTGAATCCCTGCCTGAAGGTAACCCTTGAGAAAGTCTTCAGGCCGGATTTTTTCTTTTACTTTTGATTCTATTTTTGTTCCTTTTTTATTTTTACTAAGTTGGTTATGCTCATCTGTATTTTAGTAGTAGCAGCATTAGCACTCTCTATATACAATTGTGCTTTTTTAGCTTGGTTCAGAAATAATTTTAGTTTTTTTAGATTGTTTCAGAAACAGGTTTTATTTGGAATTATCATAATGCTTATATTTTTTATTATTTCTTATATATATATATATATATATATAGTTAAAATGTGCAAATGCACTTGAAATCATATTGACAAATAAATCGAAATGTACCTTATGCGCTCCTTTCAAACAAGATTCCAAAAATATAAGCATAATTCAAAATTTTCAACTAAATAATTGTTCGAATTCTCATTCAAGTCCTTTTTAAATGGTTTAACGTATTGATATATTAAACATTTCCTGAGCAAGTTTAACAAAGTTTCCTTAAAAATTTTCAGAAATTGTTAAAACAAAATTAATTAATAATCATTGCAATGTGATTAGATGAATGTCAATGAAATATAAATACGATCGGATGAAATCGCTACGTTTCAGATGAAAAAAGGCCCATCCATAATGTGCATTATGCAATCTACAAATAATGAAAGTGAAGACTTGTGTTTCTGTGATCGTTGTGTCCATAGCATATTACAGGTGAAATTATTTGAATTATCAAATTTGGATCAAATATGTTGGAAATTTGCATCTGCAGGTTCATTTTTTGAAACTAAAAGGAGTTTTAACTTTAAAATTAAGCAAAAAAGTTTAAGAATTAAGCAAAATTTCACCTGTCTTAAATATAACTTCTAACAATACTATCATACAAAAATACTTGTCACACCATCTTAAAATTCAAACAATGATCTTGTCAATGGAATACTGGCAATTGTGCATTTTTTTTCCATTTTAACAAACTTTTAAAAATATTTCTTGATGTAATTTATAATTGCATTTTTCATTGTTGAAATTTCAATTGAGCCGTTTCCTTATGAAATTAAGGCAACTAATTTGACGTGCGAACTACCTGTGATTTTAAATTTATGGATACAATTCAGATATATTAACATTTACGCAAATACTATAATTCATACTAACTTACAATATTAACGATTAATTTCATTTGAATCATGAAAACGAATATTATGCCTTTTGTAAGAATCGTGTTTTGTATGTTTGAAAGCGAATATATAGTTTTGCAATTGTTTTGTCAGCATTTCTTAAAGCATCTATTTTTTACTCAACTACATTCTACGAATGATTCGGAAATGAAAATACAGGCTCGGTTCTTAAAAAGAAATTCTGATGCTACAATACATTTTTAATGAGTTTTATAAATAGAAATGCATTAATTTAATCCCTGAACTTGAAACTGTAATGAGGATATATTTGTTGCAAACCATAATTAAGAAGATCGTTTGTGATAAAAAGTTGTGTAAAGTTGAAATCCAAATTAAAAGTAAGCCAAAATTAAGAAAAAAAAATTAAGAAAAAATTGTTTAATGTATGTTTAAACAATGAAAAATAAAGACTTTCACTTCAGGGGCATATTTAAAAAAATAATTAATGTTAATTTCTGTAATCAACTTAGAAACCGTAGTTGGTAAAATAAAATTTAAACTAATTATTTTGAATTCTTTTTATTTTAATACTGAATCTTTCACAATCAAGGACCTTTAAAATAAACTATTATTAGAGAATATATACTTCTAAAACATTCTTACCATCTAATTAAATTTAAGAAATTAATTCAGCAATAACCAATGAATACGTAAAAAGAGGGAAGGAAAATATTGGTTAATATTTTTGCTAAATAGCAATAAAAACATTAATTCAAGAATAGGACTTTGAAATTAAATAAAAACAGTGAAGCTAAAATTCAGCATTTTTTGAAAAATAAAATTAAAACTTTGGTACTAAACTTTACACACAAATATTTCGCGTCTTTATCTAACATAATTCTGTTTTGAAATTTTGTCTCCAAAAAAGGAAGAATAACTTTACTCCTAATCTAGAAATAAAGTTAAGTAAATGCCATTCATCAGTAATTAAAGTTATATCAGGGCATGGCAAATTTCCCGCATGTTTCTAAAGATTTCGAAAAATGCGGGAAAATGAAAGCATCTGTGGAGGAATGTATAGAAGGTTTGGAACTAAGAAAGAATCTAAATGTTGAAATTAATAGCACAGTACTGATGGTGGTAGAAATTCTTAAAACACTGAAAGACCAACCGTCTCCAAGAGAATGCCAGTTCGTAGAACTGGCCAGTCATGTTGTTAATTTATGATAAAGACAGCAGCCGGCCGCAACAAATCTTATCTATACTGCTTCGTTCAATGTTAGCTGGGTGGTACACAAAAAATTATTAACAATTTGAAAAGCACCCAAGCATTATAGCAGTAATGAACCACTGTAGTAGCACAAAACGCTCAGACAGAGAGACTTCACATAATTATTCACATCCCTCCAAACGTCTGCTGTTCTCCACTCGCTTGAATTGTATTCGATTCACTGCTCGACTCAACGCTCATTGGTTACTCAGCATATGACTCGGTGCTCTCTCAATACTCGACGCACGTTCCAAGAATCATCTCACTTATCACTTGAGCTCAACTCAATTAACTCTTCACTTAACAGATTCCATTGATGGAAACGTAGCTAGGCCTTTCAGCTTTTTATAGTTAGAGCAGCGTGGCGCAGAAACTGCCAGACAGATTAATATAGTTCGCATTTTAATGGTCCCAACCCTAAAATTTCTGTTGATTCTAAAATCTTCCATTTTGTTTCCAAAGTCACCAAATTCGTTCGCAAACGATTGTCAAGTTTGTTGTCAAGCCCTAAAGGTCATTGATCCGTTTAGTATTCACCAAAACTACCCATAAAACTTCTTCTTTTCGATGGAATTAACTGAGTTTGGAAGCAACACCACAAATTCCTAACAATATTAATGTTGCTCTGTAGCCTTTCCATGTCATAAACCACTTATTGAAGCAATATTCTCCTAATATAGATTCTGTCGTGATTTTTTTTTGATAATTTGCATTTAAATTTCATATCTTGCATTCAATTTATTTTATTCAGTTTTCAGTTAAATTTATTCAGTTTATTTTATTCAGTTAATTTTCAGTTTAAAAGCTAAATAATAGTATTTTTTTTCTTTAAAATTCTCTTTTAAAAAAACAATAAAGATCAGAATGTAATTTCATCTTCCGAAGACTTTTTTCGTATTTCAAAAGTTGAAATCCTATCGAAATTGCGCAATGCATGCTACTAATCACCATTTTGCAGTCTAAAATCTGCAATGAATTCGAAGTTAGAGATGGTGGATTGAACTTGCTTCTGTGTCATGAGTAGCTCATGGTTTATGTATGAGAAAAGCAGGATTCCAATGGAGGTTCGATTCCTGCCTTTTGTACATTCAATAGCAAATGTCGCAGCCATGATTGCTATCATTATTATAGATTTTTTTTAAAATTTGAACGCATGCCTTTAGGGTCAATAATTTTTATCTTATGAATTCTATTTGCGAAAACTAAAAAGGAGGAATATAACTTCTTGAAGCCTCCTTATTGCGTTTTCAGTTGAAATCACACTGAAATTGATAATGCAGTCAGGTAGGTAAGTGTTGTAAACTATGGAGATGTACTGCATTTGAATATACTTTGCATTGGAACCATTTACGTGACATATGAAACTTGTTTTTAATCATAAGCGTGGGACGCAATCAAGTATCCCATGCTAGTGCAAGTTCCCTTTCCTTAACTTCGGTTCGCATTTCATATTTGCTTATTTTGCATATCATTCATTTCCAATGTTGAAATTCAAAAACTGCAATTCAAAACTTATTTCTTTGCTATTTTTATAAGAATCCCAGTTAAAAACTCCAAAATGTGACGATATGAATTTTTTTATCATTCATAAAAAAATTTACTTCAGTTGATTTTTTTATATTTATTATCATTAATGAAACACATTTCATTATTACATGTTTTTATTTTATGAATAAATTTTGTTTACTTAATTAACTCTAGATTATATATACTACAACAAATCTTGTAATTTTTTGAATATCAATAAACATGGAATATGAAATTACTACGAATTTACTTCATATTGCGAAAATGTTAACTACACACCGTTAAAAATACAACACATTTTTGGTTATCCGCGATTGTTAATCTCAAAAGGCTAAAGCGATTCTTAATTACAAGAAGTGTTTGTCACGAAAAAATAAAAACAAATTATTGCTAGGTGTTTATTTTGTTGTTGTTTTTAGAAAAGAACGTAAACTTTTAAATTCGAAATCTGCCGTTAATTGTATGCTTAAAATTATGCAGGCAAATAAAAATTGTCCAAATGCCTTTTCCTTTACATTTTTATCAGTTTTCTGTTGATTCTGCTGATTATCTGCTTTTGCCACATTCGAATAATCGAGGATTTTCTTCTAAATGTTGCAAACATACTCGTAATAATCTCTGTTTGTGCAGATGATAAGCCATTGCCTTAGAGATTCTGCTCACGTGTAAGAATGAAAGAGCGCGTTTATCGCTACTGCAACCTTCAGCGCTTGTTACTCAAGCTTGAAAAAAGAAACGTTCAAAATCTGTAATGATAAGAAAACAGTAACAATTAACTGCTGCTCTTTGCAAAAACGGATGTCATAAGACTAGGAATATGCCCCGAAACCTAAGCATTGTCTTGAATGCTCGAGGTATTTTTATAAATGTTATCAATTCTCAATTTTATCAAGTTTCATTTCCTCCGCAAATAAAAAATACAAGAAACGATTTATTGATTACCTACTTTTATTTAAGTTGCTAACATTTAATACGATTTCATTAAAAAAATGAAAATATTCTGGTTGAAATGAATCTAGAAAAATTAAAACGCCTTTTCTCGCTATGTGATGGGAGATCTCTTTTTATAAAATATAACTGACGTTAAAAACAATTGAGCGAACATGAGTATTTCAAGAAGTCAAAACTGCAAACATTCATCGAGTAAAGTAAAATTAAAGGAATTTTTGGAAAGAATGTCGTGGGCGTCAGGGATTTTTAACCCTATGTTTGCATTGTGGAAACTCATCAATTTCTTAGAGCGCGTGTTAGAAATAATTAAATTTTAAAAAATGAGATTTAGATCAGGAAATAAGAAAAATTTTAGAATAAAATAATATAGGTAATTTAAGATTTAAAAAAATACGAAATTTATTAGAATTTCAATTTCATTAAGGGTTATCATTATATGTAATACTATAGTATCATTTATAGGCGTAGTAAACGCGTTCTATAGAGTTGTACATGTATTGAGGTTTAAAGTGCACTCCTGCAAAAGTAAGCACTCAAACGACAGAGCGAATGGTTCCGTATGTAATAAATGACTTCTAAACGCAAACGCAAACGCAGTTCGAATTCTTGTTTCACTCGAACTTAAAATCGCAGCAACAACCGTTCCAAACTTAAAAATCAAGAGTTGAGTTGTTGTAATGCGTAATGTGAGTATCTCGTGTATAAGCAATAACTGTTTACCGTCACAACTGAATTATCTTTTACATTCGATCATCCTGACCATGGGAAGACCCTCTATCACGGCTTCAAGTGGTGTGGTACGCTTCTAACCCTTGCTGGTCGAGTGTTCTTGAATTTTCGTCGGAATCGCCATTGCAATAACTGGTAACTAGGTCCTCACTGTCACCATCAGATAAGTCTTCATCTTCTGTGATGAAACAGTTTCAACTGAGAAGCGTGAGCGGCAGTTGTATAATTAGGTTGCCTTTTTCTCCCTTGTCCAACTGTGCGTAGGTCAGTAACTTGATAAGTATCCGACGGTAATACCTTGATGACTGTTAAAGGACCTCTGTACTTAACTTGAGTTTTAGAATTCGGTAATAAAGTTTGTTCAGGCAGTAGTTTTACAACCACAACATCACCTATATTGTAATTTTGTGCTCTACATGGATGTTTGTTATAATTCTTTTTCATCTTTTCTTGCGCAACCCAAATTTTTTCCTAGGCACCTCTTTGCAATTTGGGCGGTTTTACGTACACATTGGACGTTGGTAGCAGATCTTGAGGAAAATATCCCAATTTTACTGGTGTGTATCCGTACAAAAGTTCAAAAGGAGGTTTTCCAGTTGACTTACTCGGGGACCAATTAATGCATCATCGATTAATGCGTTCAACTTGTCCATTAGCTTGCGGTCTTTGACTAGAATTTAATGTATGCTTAATTGCAAACTGTTTGCAATAGTCTTCAAATAAAGATGATGAGAAATAACTTCCTTTGTCTGTAACGATAACCTTGGACAACCAAAACCATTTGTAAATTCATCTATTTACTTTAAAACGCTTTTAATTGAACAGTACATGGACGAACACGTACAAATTTAGTCATATTGTCGGCAAAAACTAACAGTTCCTTATTCCTAGTCGTACTTGTCAAAAAAAGACCAAGAAAATCCATGTGAATAACTTCAAATGGCCGACTTCCAGGTGATATGGAATTCAATTTGCCTTGGCTTTTTCCTCCTGGTACTTTTGAACATACACATGCAACACACTGTCTAATATGTTGCTTAATGTAGTTTGTCATACAAGGAAATCAAGAGATTCTCTAGATTGCCAAACCTATTATCTTTCGCCTTTTTTATGCTCTATGATTGGACATCTGCTCCCTCGCTTTTGAAAATTTCGACGATCGGCACGACCGGAGTTTAACCTCTTGCTTGGCGCAATTTTCAAAAATTGCCAACTCACCAACAATGGTCTTGCGCCATATTGTGCGAAATGTTCAAAAGCGAGGGAGCAGATGTCCAATCATAGCGCATAATAAAGGCGAAAGATAATATGTTTGCCAGTCTAGAGAAAACGGAAGATTCCAGCTTTGGCGCGTTATCGCAACTCGGCGAAGAAGGGGTTTAAACTCCGGTTCACCCAACTACCCGTTTTCTTAAGTTTCAAACAATAGCTTGCAAAGCATCTTAAAATCTTAAAACTGAAATACTACTCCAAGCATTTTAGAATTCCATCGGCTTGTTTATTCTTTCAACTTAACAACATATATTACAAACATTGTCAGATTCCAAAAGGTTTACAATTGATCATCAGCTATTATACAAAAAATAAACGAAATAATATTAATAAAATATGTTTATCAAAGAAAAAATCGTTTGCTTTTACTTTTTAATAATATTTTAACAGAAATAAAAATAGTAACAGTTATAAAATGTCTGAAAAGGAATAATCTGCTAAATGTCAATTAACAGATTTAGATTATGATATTTACCGAACAGGTGATCGACTAAGAGCATCTACATGAGCCATCTTGTAACCTGAGGTTTAATTGTTTTGTCTGTGTGTGTGTGTGTGTGTGTGTGTGTGTGTGTGTGTGTGTGTGTGTGTGTGTGTGTATGTGTGTGTGTGTGTGTGTGTGTGCAAATATGTTATGGCTGAACAGTTAGTACCCAACGTGAAATGTCAACCTAATAAGAGAGGGCCAAGCCTAGTCATCGTGCAGACTGCAGCTATTAGTTCCAAACTACTTCAATGATACTTTTCTTCTTGAGTAGTTCGACGGCTTATACAATAAACTAACTGAAATGCATTATTATATTTATTTCGTTGTAACAGCATACCTGCTAATCCTACTGAACTAACATCGGTGTGTAATTCAGTTTCATCCTTTGGATCAAATAGTTTTAATGCTGGTCTTGATAGTAACTTAGAGCGTAAGTCTTCAAATGCTTTATTTTGATCTATAGTCTATATAAATAAGGAATTTTTCTTTAGTAACCTTGTGAGGGGTTCAGTACTGAAGCGTATCGTGTTATAAAACGGCGAAAGAAACTAGTTAAGCCAAGAAAACGACGTAATTCATCCTCGGTCTTAGGAACCGGATACTCGGCAATTGCAGCAAGTTTTCTTGGACCTGGTCGTATTCCGTCTTTATCCATTACAAAACCCAGATATTCAATTTCTGATATCCAAAATTCACAGTTAGACAATTTCAGTGTCACTCCAGCATTTAGCAATTTTTCAGGCACTTGTCTTAGCTTCGCTATCATACCATCAAAATCAGTCGATCAAAACATGAGACACCGCTATATAGCAAATCTCCTAAAGCCAAAGACTTGGCTCGTTGACAAACAGGAGGTCCATCCGACAATCCAAAAAATAAACGTATCGGCTCATAATGTCCATCAGGTGTGGTAAACGCCGCTTTCCGACAGGATTCTTCATCCATGGGTATCTGACTGAATCCTTGAGGTGCATCAAGAATGCAGAATAAACTAAAACCTGAAAGTCTCTCAATAAAATCAATGCATGGAAGCGGAAATTTATCTTTAATAGTCTGCGAGTTCAAATGTCTGTAATCAATTACCATTCTTTTATCTCCTGTTTTCTTTGATACCAGCAAAACTGGACTACTGTATTCTGAACAACTATCCCGAATGACACCCTGTCCTTTCAATTCTTGAACTATTTCTCTTAAAATTTGCCTTTCGTAATTAGATGCTCGATATGGTGAACGATATACAAGTTTGCTAGAGTTGAGCTGTTACAAAGTGTAATGTGAGTATCTCGTGTATAAGCAATAACTGTTTAACTTCACAACTGAATTATCTTTTACAAGTAGCAGAAAGTATAGAAAGACCTCCAGGAATCCATATTCTTAGTGAATAGCATTTCGTCTTAATCCAAGACAGGCCACATAGTCACCACAAAGTGGTGACCATGGCCATCACTACCATTACAAATCCAATAATTAACTTAATATCAGAAGATTAGAATAAAGCGTTTTCATTTCCTTTGCTGTTTTACTACAGCAGAAGTTTCTAAATATGTTTAAAAGAAATTTTATTTTCAAATGTTTTTAATATAAATGCTCAAATAAGTAATTTTCGTATAGATAGATGAGGAATTGATATATATGCATTTCAAATATTTTTTTAGAGAATTTCACGGTAGAAATAAAATTAGTCACTCACTTTTGGTTTAAAATATCACTATTTCTTATTTCAATTTGTTGGGTGCTATTGAAACTGTTGTATCTACAGTTCGCTCTTACATCAAAATGAAGATTATTTCAGAATTTACGAAGTTTGGATTTTATTCTTAGATCATAAAGTAAAATTTGAATTTTTCAGGAAAATGTAGCAATACAATCTGGTTGGATGATAATTCTTTCAAAACTTAAGAGGGGCATGTGTTTTGATATAAAGACCGCGTGCAAAAATTCGGCCTTCATATTTTTAGAATTTTTGAATTCTTTCAAAAATAGCTTATTCGCACTCGGGGAAGTTGACGAAAATCTGAATTTTATGAAGTTTGCAACACATCTTCTTTGGACAGTAAAAATGATCCACACATTGGCTCACTTATCAAACACCACTGAATGCAATATTACATTATTTGAATCACAGTAAAAGTTCGCTTTTACTCCAAAATTGTGAGACGTTGTCAAAAGGTAGACTTTTATGCCACCATTACCTTAGTTTAAACTTGTTTGTTTGGTATTACCGAAATAAAAAAGATGGAATATAATTCATTTTGTTTAATTCTGTAAAAGATTGCATTTTTCTTAACTTATTTAAAAAGTTTAAAATTAATTTCTTAAAAAAAACTGGCCTTTAAAATTTATCATTTGGTTGTTCACTTCCGAGTCATTTTCTTAAATCTTTAACACTGTGCAATGTTTCAGAGTCAATGACCCAAAACTGTTGTGTCCGCTCCGTTCTATTAGAAAGGAACGGACTATTTTCTAAGAATCAATAAATTAGTCTAACCGAAGAGCTAGCGTTTCATTCACTGCAAAATTCAAAATATTTTTAAATTGCTTGAATTGGTAATCGAACAGATTACTGAAAAAAATTGGTTACTCTTTTATCGTAGTATGCAGTAGAAAAGGCAGTTTATTGTTTTTGTTTTAAATTTGAAGTCCATTGATGCATTATTTGAAAATGGAAAGCAATGGACTAAAAAATGAAAATATCTGTTAATCAGCCATACTCAGTATTAATTGTTTCATGTGAAATGAATCACGTGCTTTGAATGTGCCACAATGCCATAAACTTTGAATTTTTGAATCTTTATCAGATTATAGCAAAGATATCTGAAATGACTCCAATTCACAGATATTTTATCTCGAATTCGCTGCTGATAGCGATATTAGTGGGCAGATACAATTCAAAGAAACCGATTAAATAATTATAAAATGAATTGTAAATGTCCTGATGTCAGATTTTTTTTCCAGGTGTCTCGATGCCCCAGTATTTAGATGGTTTGGACTTGAATACTCCTACTTTAAAAGAATATCGATATAGAGAAATATAGAGAAATATCGATTTAAACAGATATTTGAGAACTGAACATGACACTGAAAATTCTGTGCTTATATATTCAGAATGTCACAAAAAAGAAGAACAAACATTTATTTTCTTAACTATTGCAATTATGCATATATTTCCTGTTGCAAAGTTTTATAAAATAAAGTACACAAATGTATGAAAATGCTTTGACTTTTATAGACAGAAATAGTAAAAAATTGCAAAAATTTAATTTTTATTCTCTCGTCAAGAAGTATAATATGTTTCTTACACTCATGTATATGAATACAACGTTTCTTGCTTCTATTTATAAATTTGTTGAGATATTAAAAAGTAAATCTATGAAGGTGCACCTGGGCCGCGGTGAACCGGTGGTAAAGTCTCAGCTTCGAGGCCGGTTGGCTTCAGATTCTAGACCAGATTCCCCCTCCTGGTCTGGCGCAAGTTAAATCCGTCGGGACAAAATGTCCTCCCATTGGTGTGGTGTGGAAGTTTGGAGGGGGTGGTTCCAGCACAGCCGTCGTGCTGGGACCTCCTTTGAACGTCATTTGACCGTGATTCAAAATTACAGAGTCCATCCCAAAGTAGCCCGAGTGTTGCTTCAAAATGGGACGTTAATACAACTAAACTAAACTATTGATCTGCCCCACCTGATGTTCGATGTGAAGTGACAAGCAGGGCAAACGCTTTGGTTACCATATTTTTAAAAAAAATCCTTTTATCTTTTAACTCTTAGATCTTACTTTCTCAGAAGTTAAAATGGAACCAATCAAATGTGAGATAACATAAGAAATGAATCCCAGTGTGAGAACTAATTAAAGTGAGTAACTCAAAATTAAATTTAAAAAAATATAGTGTTACATCCGTCGAATATATGGGGCATTTCCCTAACGAAATATTTCTGCACTGCTCGTGAGCACACACCCTATGCTCCTGTTTCCAAAAAATAGAAGATTCTATGCAAAAAAATCAAGAAGTAGTTTTCTTGACTAGTCATTCTTTTATTCACATCAAGTCACTCCTTATTTTTATACAACTTCCAAAAAGCAATTCTATATCACGATTATGAATATTTCTTAAAGACAATAAAATTTATTTTCTTCGTAAACTACTAATTTCACAAGCAACTCGCTGGGTTTCCGCGTGATCGTTAAAATAAATTTGCTCTGCTTTTCCTCGCGAGCTACTGATCGCTCACACACCACGTGAACGTCTACTTTTTTTGACTACCAAGAAAACAAGAGATGTTTTCTGCTTAACTTTCAAAACAACGGGAATGCGCAGCTATCTGGGGGTTAGAGAGGGTAATTAATCCCGACAATATCTGATCATCAAAGTTTCCCCTTGTGAAGAGATAAGTTTCCTTTCGAGTTCTTTTTAAATATTTGTGTCTCGATAGAGGGAAGAGTGCTATAAAATTCATACTGAACAAAATCTTAAATAACATGAAGTAAATCTCTTTATAAAAAAATGCTATTCTGTCTGTCGTTTTTAGCAAATAAATACGAAAGTCCAAATCGTAAAATTAATTAACAATAAAAACATTCAGGACATTTTAATTTTGTTTATACATGAAAATTTCATTCAAAGTTATGCTTTTCTTTTTACGCTGCTTCTTTATATTTACCAAATTATTCGTTGCTTGGTTGTAGAAAACAATAGTTTTAATATAGGCAAATTAATTAAAAGTTAGCTGACATTACGAAATTAATAAAAATAATTTGGTGGTTGAAATATCTGGTCACTGAAAACGATTGGTTTCTAACATCTAAATCATATTAGTTCAAAGTGATTTGTATATTATTCGTTAGGATAAGTTGAAGAATAGGATTCCCGCCTCCATGCCGTCATCCAGATTGCTTCGGATGCTTAGGTGGGTTGGGCTAAACTCGAGGTGGTTATCACCGATCCAATCAGATATAATTACATTCATCTCACAGTTAAGGAAACTCATGGTAAAAAATGACGGAAGATGTAGAATCAAAGGTTACTTCATTCACTTGAAAATAGTTGCATTTCAATAAAGAAATGCAACTTTTACAAGGAAACATACGAAATAAAATGTCGGCTTTGGTGTCTGTAGTGTTTGAAAACATATGAAAACACTTCATTAAAAAATTATACTCACTACACTGTTATAATTTTGTTTATAAAATAATTTATTATACGCTCTCATCTAACGTTTTTCATATTTGTGAAAACTGAATTATGTAATCTTTTCCCAAAATGAAATGACTCCGAAATTTAGTGTAGTTCTGTTTTCTTAAAATTAAAACACTGTTTCAATTTTTCCAATCAATCAATAGAATGATTTTTACTAAACGTTGATGTGTCTCCATCAAGTGGTGAATTTGATGACAATATTCCAGTATAATTATAGCCATCATAACAATAATTTTAAAATAAAAAGCGGAAAATAATAGAGAAATTAAAAACAAGATTTTATTAATATATTTTTTTTAAAAAAAAATATTTTTTCCCCTCTTTTATTAGAAACCTTAAAGTAGACAAGAAAAGAAATGGCTTGAGAGTGGAAAATAGGGAGGAAATAAAATCCCCGCGAATATCAAAAGGAAGAAAATTCTTAAATCTTTATTACGACTGTAGTTTAAATTGCTTTAATTATTTCTATCGAAAGCCTCACTCTTTTGCTTTCCTATTTTTGACCTTCGAATGCCCGATAAAAAAAGATGATCAAAAGAGGATTTTAACGCACCAACGAGCGCGTGCGTTTAAGAACTGATTTTAATTTCAGTTTTACTTCTGTATGAGTGCAAGGTGCAGTTTTTCAAAAAATGCCTTAATTTTCTGTCCCCAATATTAGAATGCCCAGTGAATGCAAGCAAAGGATTGAAGACTTTCATTTCATACTTTTCCTTGTCTTTCCTGAGTGCCTAAACTTCACCCAACAATTCAGTATATAGTACAAAAATAACTAAAAAACGCCCAATGGCATCACCCACGATGTTTTCATTTGAAAGCCGAAATACTTCCTGAAACAAAACACCAGCAATCGCCTTAAATGGAATTCAAGCAGCAAGGCGGGTGACATTTCTATTTGTTTCAGTGATAAAACCGTCCGCTGCTGCTGGGAGTCGTCGCAGATTGCAGGTGCACGATAGCACCAGATAAATCTCGATTCGAGTACTCATTCTTTTTCCAGTTCTCCTTCACACCCACAGCATCGTTTCCTATCCAACGGTAAGCCTCATTACACACAAAAAATTATTTCTTTTCTTTCACTGTAAACTGTTCTTAATTCAATAAATTAATAATTATGTAGAAAAAAATGAATTCCACTTTGCTTTCCTTTTCCCTCGATAACTGTTATAGAAAGTGGATAAAGAGAATAGGACTTTTATTTTCATTGCCTTTCATATCATGTGCAAATATATTAACTTTATTGTGAAGTAAACTGTGCAGATAATTCATCTTTCTCTTTTTGCAATAATAAGATTTTTTTTGCAACAACTTCACTAATAAGAAAAAGAGGTATTCAAAAAAGTAATTGACATTTTGTTGTTTTCAGTAAAGAAGTAACATAATTGGTCTCTGTAGTAGATCGTAATTGCATGCGTAGATCCTGCACAGTAAATAAAAACCTTTGGAAACTCTTATTATATTAGCTTACATCCTTTCTCAAACTACCGGCAATTCCACAGAAATCTCATGCCTCGAATAATTGGAAACTTCAACGTTTTGATGAATATAGAATGAAAATTTTTATCCTTGAGCTCGTAATTTTACCAATCTTGTATTTAGCCCGCTTGGTCTGACATTTTAATGAATAGTAGTAACGAATTAAAGCATTAAGCGTACGCTTGGCAAACTCTTCTCGGAATTATTCAAAAGTCATACTTTTGCTCCGAATGAAAGAATTGCGTCATTAATAAACTATAAAAATATTTTATTTCATTTTGAAATGCATATTTGATTTATGATTTTTCTTATCTTATTTTTCTATTTCAATATTTTGCCTTTCATTCTTTTTATTATTTATCCTTTTCAGAGAAGGCCCAATCATGTCGAAAGTCGTCAGACCTGTAAGTATAGAGAGAGTCCTTACTTTTAATGCAGATGTATTTGGTGAGAGTCATTTTAAAAAGACGTCTTCATTTAAGGAAACTTGAAGAACGCCAATCATTTCATTTTATTCGCTGAATGTGCAGGCAAGATGAAGGTTACATGTCTGAATTCAATCATTTTGTATCAGCTTGTGCTGCATTTGCCCTTCATGCGAGTATCATTACTTTTCCGCCATACACATTAAATAGTATAGATCACTGAATGCTTATTGAAAAATATTTCAATGAGAGGGTTAAATGTATACGCAAAACGCCGCTTTGACCCTGTTATCATTGACTTGCGCGGTAGTTTTGATTGGATTCTAACTTCTCTGAAGACAGTAAAAATCTTGATTGAGTTCCTAAACGGGTCATTTAACTCAAAGTAGGTAGTAGGAAAACAGTGGTAGGTCTGAAATTTCCATTTCTAAATACCATCCTCAGGATTGAAGATAGAAGAATAAATCAAAAGTAGCGGATTAACTTCACGTTAAAATGAACAAATTTAAATTAAAGGTCTTTGCTACTGCTCGGAAATGAAAATCACTTTTCGGCCCCTGACTTCGGCCAGTTTACGCACGATATCTGTTTCAAACATCAGACCTTCGCCAGTTCTGAGAAAAGATGAAACGAAACTTCCGTGCATTGTTCATTTCCTTGCTCTGATGTTGTTTAAATGCGGGTAGACTACAGCACCATAGCTTGGAGTAAAGTCATGAAATAAAAGAAAAGAGCAGAAATATTTATTAGTAACTTTATTCAAAAAGGATCTGATTTTGAAGATGTCATAAGCTGCGCGTGTTTTCGCTCTTTTAAATGCAATCTTTATCTTCGAATGTGAACGTGTTTGTTTTGCCTCCATTTTACCTTTCAAAATGAACCGAATTATTTTTCTAAAATTGTATAATTTTGTAATGTATTCTCTTCCATTATGATCAAATAAAGAATATCTTTAACCATCAGGATAGACACTTGAAATTCAGCAGGAGTTCATTTCTTTTTTTTTTTCTTTCTTTCTTTCTTTACCCCCAAAAAAATTCTTAAGATGAAAAATGATTTTTATTGAATCAACCACTTTACTAATATCAGAAAGACGACAACAGTCGTTTCGACCCCAAAACAAAATTCAGTGCTCATACTTATTTTATTCACACGTCGATTTCGTGTTTATTCATTGACTTTTCTTAATTATTCATAAAGAATGTATATAAAAAATCAATTTTCTCTCATTATTACTTATAGTATAAAAATATGCACACTTAGAAAGACGAGCTGCGTTTTTTCAGACCGCTGGACAAATATATCGCATATGTTTTGTCCTCTGTTTTATTATTATTATTTGCGCTCTGTTCGTCGTTCGTTATGCGGAGATTTGAATAAGAGTTGATAGAAACTGAAACAAAATCTGAAACGGAATGGGGAGAGAGCGAGACATCTGCATCTGCTGACCACATGCTAATCTGTTTGTGCTCGAACACGTCTGCTTTATTGACAGATTAATAGCTATAGATTTTCACTTCTTTTGAAGTCCCTCTGTTATTTTGATATGTATTTTCATTCGAGGTGTTTCGAAGAATCGATTGGAAAATTTTATAGAACATGAAGGCAGTTCCAGTTCAGCTTGGAAAAACTGATTAATCACAAGATGAATATATTCACAAACCTTCTTCGGCGGTCGAATGCTCTTTTTTTTTTTTTTTTTTTTTTTTTTCTGAAATTACGCACACTGATTTTTTTCTCTGAGACAAAAAATGAAGAAAATTCATTTATAAGCTTCGATTCTCGATATACAACGATATCAAGCGGAAAAAATCGGAAGTGTAGAAATAAATTTTTTCAAAAACCACTTAAAAGCGAACAAATATTGGAGAAAAGTCGTAAAAAATCCCCCCCCCCCTTCTCTCAAAAAGAGACAATTGGAGAAGTGGCAAAAGACGGATTGCAGCTGCTTCTGATGTTCATTCTTCAGGAAGACGACAGCAGTGCGATGTTCTGAGATATGAGCTTTGACCGAACACATTTGCGGTGGTGAGTCTCGTAACTTTTAGAGATAAACGAAATGCTTCTAATGAATTTGACGTTTTAGTGTCTTTACTGGAATTCCGCGGAGTTTCTAAACATGCTCTAAAAAACAATTTGTGAAGCAAGACCTAGGGCCTACATTTTCTTCGCGAAACCTTGACACGCGAAAGATTTAATGAATCATGAAATATTGCGATTTAGTATGTAGTCAATAAAAACCGGAAGATTACAAACAAATCAAATTGCTTCATATTGAAGATAGGGAATTTGTAAGTTAAAAATAGTTTATTTTGTTTTAAAGCATCAAAAAATGGAGTGGTAGACCAACAATTATCTCCAAATAAATTAAGCTGTCCATTTACATAGTATATGCAACAAGAACCGATATAATTGGAATTCAATTTTGGCGGGTATCTGATACTAAATAAAAAAAATGAATAGTTGTCTATATTTAAGAAAAATTGAAAGTAGATTCATTGATGAAACCGTTGAGGAATATATACTGTCGCTTCCTCAGAGCCCTCTTATAAATCTAGAAAGAACATCACGATTGACCCTTTTTTTACATCCTTAAAATGAACCAAAACTTTGCGAAGTCAATAACTTAGTGGATACTGTGGGACGTTCGAATAAAGAAGTACCCAGATCATTCAAGCTGAAAAAAAGAAAATTGTATTCAGATAGAGTTCTAAAACACAATACTACCATCATTGCCACACCAAGGAAAGAAAAATAATAACTTCCTATTACTATGCACTTTACATTCTTTACGAAGTGGAATGTAATAAAAAGAAAACATCTGAGGCGATTCCATTTTAAAATTCAACAAAATACTCTGTCGATGTACTTCATCCTATGGCACGAAAATATTCGACTCCATCTGCTTCTCGTCGATGCAAGTATCATTCAGTTATTTGCATTGAGCTGTTATGAATACTTGGGTGATTTAGAAGGAAACTTCTAGTATAAAAATCAGGCTTCACGATTTTATTTTTAATAACGTTGATGTGCTGCAAAAAAAAAAAATGTTTCCTCGAAATGATTTCCTTTTGCCGATTTTCTTCCAAGTACAGATGACACACTTACTATTTCTAGCAGGAAATGGAAACCATGTCGAAACAATCTATGATGCAATAAAATAATAAATATGAGTTCCAAATGCAAAAAAAAAAAAAAAAAAAAAAAAAAAAAAAACAGTCAATCAGTTTTACGGCTTTTGCACACATTATAAAATGGAATGTTTGTAAAAATTCTAAAAAAGAAAAAGAAAAGAATAACGCTCATAAGTCATTTCGTGATACTGATTTTTTGAATGTATCCCATCACCTAAAGCATATAATTATCATATGCGATATTCGTTTAAAATAATCAAAAAAATACAAAGAATTTCTTTCATATAGTTGACTTTACTTTTTTTTTTCCTTTTCAATTTTATTAATAGATTAGAAATATAGTGTATATTCTTGAATACCCCCCAAAAAATTATTATAAAATAAAATATGAACAGAGGCGGGAACGAATAGGATAAAAATCTAACATTTAATAAATGAATATTGTAAACACTTTTTTTACAAAATAATCTTGAAACTGTTGTGATTTTTTTATATCATTTAAAAAGAAGAGTCAAAATGACTTCTCTCAAAAGACGAGAAACTCTATCTCCCTTGTGCTAAATGGGTCCATGATCATGCCAAGTTGTAAAATACACTGCTGCTCAGATTTTGAATTATATTTTGTAATATTTATGACATATGGAAAAAAAATTTGTGTTATTTTATATACTATGTGAAATAAAAATGAATTTTGTTATTGAAATGCATTTTTAAATGAACCTTGTTCATCCAAGCGTATTTTAGCCTTGAAACAAATATGTCAAAAAATGACTCTTTCATTCAATAAATAATGATAAGGAAATATTTAAAAGTGCAAAAGATAAGATCTCAATTCTAGCTTTAATTAAAAAAGCAAACGATCATTTTTTCCAAATAGAACTTAAAAGCCAAATGGTAAGTGAATACTTTATATTATAAAACGTTCTTCTCTACACTTGATTGAAAAATAATAATCGCAAATGATGATTCATTTCTTCATTTAGGTTTAGAATGCAGATGATAGTTTTTTTAGTTCTTGCAGGGTTCATGCGATCTTTCGGTATTTGTTTAAAAACTGAAAAGCCTTTCAAAAATGCACTTTAAACTTTGAAACAAATCTTGTGTATTTTATTTTTATAATATTTGTTACCTTCATATCGTTTGTTTAGCAATAAACTCAGAATATGGGACAGTGATAAAGTCATGATACATGATTGCTTTCATATGCATTACTTCATTGTTTTTGCGCAAGGACAGAAAAGAATGTCAAGACATTAACTTAAATAATAAGGAATCTACTTTTTCCTTCCAGCTTGTGGAGAGGAGGAACCTTTGTATTTATAACTAATTTGAAAAGAAAACATTCATTTACATTATTAATACATAGTCATTAGTCTAAAAATTCAAAGTTATTTTCAAATTCAAATGATGTCAAAAATTCAACTTTATTTTCTGTTTTATTTTACGGTGTTTTCTCTTATGCATAAATTGTGACGAATTTTCTAAATGAATGAAAAGGGTGGCATTCGATGCGCTTTAAAATTTCTGAAAAAATAAACAAAAAATTCGGAATTATTGAAAGAAAATGGCAGAAGTTTTGCATTATAAATTATTTTCTACTTTTTTTTATTAGCATCAAAAATGTTATTCATTTCTATAAAAGAGTTATTAAAATATAAATTTAATAATAAATTAAAATTTATAAATAATACTTAAAATCTGAGCAGCTTTTGCAGTGTTGCAGCAGTTTAATGAACAGAAAGAATTATTTTAATAGATTTGCTATATCTAGAGATATAATCGAGAAAGAAAGATAAACTTGTCTTCATTTAAGGGGTCTGAATTTCAGATTTTCATACTTCAACCACGGTTTCATTTTTTTTAATGTACTTGCATTCGAGCTCATGTAATTCGGCAATTTGAAATTGCATTCCATGCTGGATGTTCCCATTTAAACAAATACGTATTTCAGTGTGGCGACGACCTTCTGCATAAACAAAATTGCATGCAATTATAGAAATCACTTTTCTAGAATGACAATAAGTTTTGTTTTTAATGAGTGATAATTAGTTCCTGAAAAAGGAGCACACATTTGGAAACTTTTTAGACGCAATGCACAATACATGAGAATAATATTATCCGTTTTAAAAGATTTTACATTCATTTTTTTTTCAAACAGAAATGTGTTATATACAGTTTACATTCTCCAAATCATACAAATTTGTTCAGATATTTTTAACCATTGTAAACATTTAAGTGAAACTATTTGTCTATTCCTCAAAAATTTAACTTTAGTTCTATTCCATTTTCTGTAATGATTCAGACTTTTAGTGAGGTTATTTATCTTAAGAAGAGATGAATCATTATTCATATGATGATAAGATTCTGCTATTCTTATCATCTGAAATTTTCTGAGATGAGACAGCGGGAGAATAAGTTTCACAAACACGATAGCATCGTAAATCCGGGAACCGTCCATTGAAATCATACAGATTCTGAAGAAACGCATGAAAAAGTGCATTTTGCTCACAGTCGAAAACGTTGATAGGAACGCAAAACTGTAGAGCGGCGATTTTTCACGCAGAAGTTGGAAGAGGGCTCGAAATATGGGTGTGGGTGTAAAATCTTTTCGTCCTTCCATTGCCGATCACATTGATGAGCGAATGGCAAATTTTTTTATATTGCAGCCCTGTCCACAGAAATTTTTCTCCCTTTACTTTTTCTTCAAAAAAAGGGGGGGGGGTATGAATGAAAAGAGACAAAAGAAATTTAAAGGAAAATAAATACGAACAAAAAAAAGGGATTAAAACTGAAATCCATAAATCATATCAAAAGCAAAGATATTTGGAAAGTTTATGAGATAAAAAAAAATCTAAAAAAGATAGTATTACGTCAACAATATCTTTTAAGCTAAAATCATAAAAAAAAATATTTCTTTTAGTCCATTGCAGCGATAAATTCCTTGTAGATTCTTTACATCAATGGCCGAATTTCTGTGTTCGCAATTTTCATTTTCTGAAGAATAAATACTGTTAATATTGAAGGGATTCTATTTTCCTAAAAAAGTGCTATCGTCTTTCAAGTCTTCTATTTTCAACATATAAGTCCATTTAAATGAATAAAACTAATGTAACAAAAAAATGTTAAAGCAGTAAAATATTCTAAATGTTGTAAGACAAATGGCAATAAATTATTTAAGTAAAAAAAACCTTAAATAATTTTGTTTAGTTGCCATTCAACTGAAATCAAGTGAAAATCCATAACAATTTGTAATGTAAGCGGAGAAAGATCGTTTATGTTTTGAAAACGTATCCGATAATAATAACGGAATAGTGCGTATGTATCCCAACTGAAATAAGGTGTCGCTTTTATTTATTTGGGAATGTCATAGAACAAGAATTATAATATGAAAAAAATTAAGTTTTCATTAAATGAGAAAAAAAGAGAGATTTTAGTATTTCGATGTCTTCCAATATCCATTTCCATGTTTGTAAAATCTAATTCCCATGTGTGTGTGTGTGTTCATTTCTTTTATTACCATTTCGAAAAGAAGATAATTTTATGATAATCTGTATTTTTGTGTAAAATTTAATTACCATTTTTTATTTCTATCATTCTAATTCTGTTCTAATGCGTTTATAAAATTTTAAAAATTTTTTAATCTGAAAAGATGTTAGTAGATCGAATTTAAAATACAAGTGTATTTTATGGTACATTTCTTTTTAAAACAAAATAAAATTCAATATCTTGTTTTACAATTTATATTATATAAAATTACCAATTGTTTTAAAAAAGCTGTTTTACAAATGCTGAAAAAAAAGACAGCAATTTTTTTTAATGACGTGGAAATAGAGGGAGATGCCTCGCTCTCTCTAGTCCTCGAAACTGGTGTTCTTCTCAAAAGGATATTTGAGATTCTGATTAGCATAATCGAAGTTCAAATCACTCTTATTCTATTATAAAAGATTTCTTGGAAAAACTGCTTCGATTCCTGGTAGTGGCGGATTTATCTTAGCTTGTTTAAAAAGATGTTATTAGCCCAGTCGCATTAAGTAAGTGTGTAAATAATACAAATTCTTTGAATTAAAAATTATTAGCACCCACTTGGACGGGAAACAACATGACACTTCGTTAAAGTATCTGATCAGTATTGTTGCGCATTTTGTGCTAACAGCGTATGCGACTGCTTTTTTTTTTTTTTCCTAGAAAACGGGTCTTTAGTATTCTCGTTACTGCACCATTGCTTTTGTGATAGTTCGCTTTTTATTTACTTAATATTTCTTTTGGTAAACTTAATGTTTCTTTGCTTATTTTGCTTTTATAACAGGAAGAATTTTTCAATTGTCTTTACTTTCCCTTTGAGCCAGGACAAATTCAGAAGGGCTGTTTTAAAATCCATAGAGCCTACTTCTCTTTGGGGCTTCACTGTTCTCCTGCTTCAAAAAACGGTTTTTAAAAAAATTCTCCCCCTCCCCTTGTGTGTGTGTGTGTGTGTGTTTTTAAGGAAAATGATGCATCTTAAACTATGATTGAATAAAAACGTCTTCCCCCTAAAAAATTAATTAAAAAATTAATTAAAAATATAATCTAAAAAATTAATTAAAAAAATAACAAATGTGTTTCAACTATGATTTTTTTAAGTGAAAGAACATTCTTAAAGGCAATTTTTCATGTAAGTAATATGCTGATTTGATGAACCACGGGGTCGTAAATTATTGAAAATGAAAAAGTAATTTAGAACCCTTATCTGCGAAAATATTAAAACTTTAAGAAAAATAAAAGCCTGAAAATATAAGAAATTTTATACTATTTCATTTGATATAAGTCTGTAGTGTGAAAACTGAGGTGGTTTTAAGATACTCCAGAAAAACTAAAATGTTTGCCGGGAAAAATCGCTGCAACATCGGCACCAATGTTTACAGAAGGTATTGCAAAATTCTGTCGAAAAATTCTGAGGAGTAATAGTAGGCATCAAGGAGAGAAGAATTTTCAAAGAAATATAAAGTTACAAACGACGGTGAAAATTTATTTGCTTGGATACATATACAGCATACATTTACAGCACAGACATTTTAACTTAAGAAAGGAGACGATGAGAAACTTTAATAAAAATTGCTCATTGTTGCGGTAGCGAAGGTCGTAACACAACCGACACCGACGTTTAAAGGACCACCGGAAGCGCTCAAGCATTCCAGGTGCGCTTGCGATTTCTTCAGCAGCGACGACAATCCGTGCTATAAGATCTTCCACTGTATCCAAAGGTGCCTGATAAACAAGAGATTTCATGTGGGCCCAGAAGAAGAAATAAAAGGAAATGTGGTCCGGGGAACGTGGAGGCCAATCAACAGGTCCGCCACGTCCAATTCACCTCCCAGGATATGTATCATCTAGGTAGTTAAGCACAGAATTCAAAAAATGCGCTGGTGCACCATTATGCATTAATCACATGTTCTGGCGTGCAATGGCCGGTATTTCCTGCAGTAAATCCGGAAGGATATGCTGCAAGAAAACAAGATACTTTGCGCCATTGAGGCGTTCGGGCCCTCCATTTGACCTCGTTATTTTGAAGGAATCTGTCCCTCGCAACCGTTTATTAATATTTGCAAAGGTGCTGTGGTGTGGACAGCGTCAACTTGGATATTGCTATTGGTATATTCTTTGTTCTAGCCGCCCATTACCATCCACTTGGTAGCAAATTAAATGCATATTTGTCATTCGTGAAATCTGTTTGCGAATGAAACTTATCGACTATCAATTCTGCACTGCTCTTTAATGATTACAAGCTGCTTTTATATTCTTTTAATCATCAATTCTGCAGTGCTGCTGCTTTTATATTCCTCAAACGCATGGAAAATTTAGATACGAGAAAGCTTCTTCTCCTCGACTACCTTATTCCAAATCCTTGCATTCTTATGGCTATTCTCTTCGGCAGGCAAATTGTCTCTTCGATGTATGTTTTTGCAATTTTCACAGAATAAACGTCTCCTGCGACTCTATGTTTTATGATAATTTTTCATCTCCTTAATGTATACTACCACTTCTCTAAATTTATCTTTAGAATTTGGCAAAATTCTCTCTAATCATCAGTACCGGTGTTACAGCGATGTTTCCTGGCAAACATTTTAGTTTCTCTTGAATATCTTAAAACCTTCTCATTTTTCACACTACAGAATTATGTCAAATGAAAGAGTATAAAATTCCTTAAAATTTAAAGCTTTTATTTT